>CM018687.1:53072185-53153530 GCA_009363875.1 Mikania micrantha | reverse complement strand
AGTACCTTGAGAAGCCTATGCTTCCGAAGATATGTATCGGAAGAGTATTACCTCAGAAGTAATTAGCTTCTGAAGTGTGAGATCTTCCGACTAAGGAAGAAATAATGCTTCCGAAGACTTAACCTATCTTCTGCTGAGTAGTTACTCATCGGAAGATAATTTAAGTTTATCTTCCGAAGGATTATATAATTCCTTTTTAGTTAATTTATTCAAAGTTAATCATCCCAATAGATGTTATTAAGTACCTGAATCTTCCTTCATCAAATGCCTTGGTGAAGAGATCTGCCCAATTGTGTTCTGAATCAACTTTGACCAAATGAATCAACTTCTTTTCTGCACAAATCTCTGATGAAATGGTATCTGATGTCTATGTGCTTGGTCTTGGAATGCTTGATAGGATTATTGGTGATGGAGATTGCACTGGAATTGTCTATCTGAATAGGAGTATTGAACAGATCTACTCCATAATCCTTCATCTGATTCTGAATCCAGATGACTTGTGCACAGCATCTAGAAGCAGCTATGTATTCACCTCTGCAGTAGAAGTAGAAAACCATGACTGTTTCTTGCATTGCCAAGACACAATTCTGGATCCAAGAAATTGTCATCCTCCTGATTGGATTTCTTGCTGATGTTGCACCCTCCATAATCACTGTCAGTGTAAGCCATGAACTGAAAGTCTTCATTTCTAGGATACCATAATCCTAGATTTGATGCTCCTTGAGGTATCTAAAGATTCTTTTCACAGCTAGCTCATGTGTGAGACTTTGGGATTGGCCTGAAATCTTGCACATACACAAGTGCAAACATACTATCTGGCCTGCTTGCTTTGAGATACTCAAAGAGGCCTATCATTGCTCTGTACTGGTGCTGATCAACATCCTCCCCCTCAAGATCAGGCTAAGAGATGTTGTTTTTGGACATAGGAGTTCCCAGAGCTTTGCAATCAGAAAGCTTGAATTTTTCAAGAATGTCCTTGACATATTTCGATTGACTAATGAAAATCCCTGTAGGAGTTTGTTTCACCTGTAATCCAAGAAAGAAGGTGAGTTCTCCCCATTGAACTCATCTCAAACTTGGATTTCATTAGAGATTCAATTCCTTGCAGAGAGATTCATTAGTAGAACCAAAGATAATGTCATCAACATAGATTTGAACTAGCATGATTGTTTTATTAGACTTCTTGAAAAAAGAGTTTTATCAATTGTTCCTCTCTTGAAAGTTGTTTGCCAACAGAAAAGAAGATAAAGTTTCATACCATTTTCTGGGGAGCTTGGTAAACCCATAAAGAGCCTTATCAAGCTTACAGACATGATCAGGAAACTTTGGATCTTCAAATCCTGGAGGTTGACCACATATACTTCTTCATCAATTTTTCCATAAAGGAAGGCCACTTAACATCCATTTGAAAAACTTGAAATCTTTTGCAGCTGCAAATGCCAAAAATATTCTAATAGCTCAATTCTGGCAACCGGTGCAAAGACCTCATCATAGTCAATGCCTTCCTCTTGAGTATATCCCTGAACAACCAATCTTGCTTTGTTCTTGATGACAACACCTTTGTCATCCTTCTTGTTTCTGAACACCCATTTGGTTCCAATGGCAATACTTTCCCTAGGCAAAGGGCAAGTCTTCCAAACTCCTTGTCTTTGAAACTGAAGAAGTTCCTCTTGCAATAGCTTCTACCTAACTGTTATCTTTAATGCCTCTGCAACCTTCTTAGGTTCTATTTGGGATAGAAAACAAGAGAACAAGCAAACATTTGCTTCATGCATAGAACTTCTAGTTCTTACACCTTCCACTACATTCCTCTACATGCCAATGATGTTCTCAACTGGATGAGTGTTGTGAATTCGAGTTTTTGGAATCACATCCAGTTGAGAAGCTTCATCCATGTTGAGTGACTCAAGGTTAGGCAATACTACCTCAAGCTGGATCCTCTGACAGATCTTTTAAACTCTGAATTTGGACTGTGGACGGTTGGTTTTCTCTGGGAATGATGTTCTGTGCTAGTATTTGCCTCTGCTGAATGGCTTCCTACTTCTTCTAGATGTTGTAACTCAGAAGTAGATTCAATTGACGGACCTGCCTGAGATGTAATTACTGTTTCAGATTGTGGCATACTATTTTGTGCTGAAGTGGATTCTACCAAGATTTGTCTTGAAGCTATTGGCAGTTCAACACGAAAGTCATCTTCTCTTGCGCCTTTGGAGATGTTTGTGGTAGCTGACTGTGAAACTGGACATACTCTTTTCACCAGATTAAATGCAGATGTAAACTATCAAGATCAAACAACCAATCAGGGCCCTGTTCCAGGTTATTGAGAGTATGTTCATTGAACTGAACATTTGCAGACTCTTCAATAACTCTGGAAGCTTTGATGTATACTCTATAAGCCTTAGCATTTGAAGAGTACCCAACAAAGTAGCCCTCTGCTGATTTCTCAGCAAACTTGGCTAAGTAATCTTTAGTATTCAAGATGGTTGCATTGACATCCAAATGGTTTGAGAAATCCAATGAATGGCTTTCTCTATGCCAGATTTCATAAGGAGTCATATCATGTGACTTAACTACCAATATTCTGTTTTGGACATAACAGGCAGTGTTGACTGCTTCTGCCCAAAAAGTTATTGGGAGTTTGGCATCTGACAGCATGGTCCTTGCAGCCTCAATTAGTGTCCTATTCCTTCTCTCCTTCTATCAGCAACACCATTTTGTTGTGGAGTCCTAGGAGCACTAAATTGTCTTGTGATACCCTTAGATTCACAAAATGAATTTAAAATCTGATTCTTGAATTCTGTTCCCTGATCTGACCTGATTATTTTTACATGATGATCAATTTCATTCTCCACCCTAAGTATAAATGACTTTAGGATCTCAGCAGTTTCATCCTTGGTATTCAAGAAAAATACCCAGGTATACCGAGAGAAATCATCAGTGATTACTAAACAATATGACTTTCTACCAAGACTTTTAACACTTGTGGGACCAAACAAGTCCATGTGCAGTAAATGCAGGACTGTTGTAATTGAATTTATCTCTTTGGCATGATGAGATGACTTATGTTGCTTACCCTTTAAGCATGCAACACATTTATCAATACAAATAAATTCCTTTGTTGGTAAAACCAGTTACTAAGTTATTTCTGACAAGTTTATTCATATTTTTGAGGTTTACATGACAAGTCTTCTGTGCCAAAGAGATGATTCATCAAGTGAAGCTTTGAGAAAAGCAACTTATATTACTAAGAGGTGCAGCTGTGCTCATATCTAGCATATACATGTTATTTCTTCTAGGAGCTCTGAGTAGAATTTGATCATTTGGTATCACAAATCCTGGTTTCAGGACAATGCATTCATGCTCAGTAAACAACGTGTTGTGCTTTTGATCACACACGTGTGAGACACTTAGTAAATTGTAGTTAAGTTCTTTTACAAAATGCACATTCTCAAAGCTTACCTTACCATTTGTGATTGTGCCCTACCTTTATGTTCCTCCTACTGGATCGCTTCCAAAAGCAACAGATCCTCCAAAAAAATGGTTCATATTTGTGCAAGAGGGTCTTGTTGCCTGTCATGTGCCTGAGCAAGCCACTGTCAACTATCCACAAGTTGCCTTTTGATTCCTGCTGTCCCTGCACATGACCAGAAATGAGTTAGTTTCTGATGGGAACCCAAGCCCATGTGGTCTTGGGTTTTCCATTTGCATCATTGTAAGTAATTTCTTTGATTCATCCTAGATGGGACAGATGATGTGCTTGCTTCTGATGGGAGTGATGGCTTATCAGTTGATTCCTTCTTCTTCCATACTTGTTTTGCCTTTTGAGTTTTCGGAAGACTTGGTTTCTTTTGATAGTGATCGGAAGCTACTTTTCGTTTTTCTTCCGATGGTCTTCTTCCCGAAGAAAAATGGTTTCTTTTGCTTGTTGAAAGCATTCCTTTGATGAGCTTCCGAGGTTACTTTTCTATCGGAAGCTTCTTTTTTCTTTGCTCTTCCGATGCTTTCTTTTCAAAATCCCTTTTATTTTGTTTCTTCTTTCCCTATTATTGGAGGTACTTGCTTCCGACACCTTCTTGACTGAATTTCTTCTCTGTTCTTCCGAAGAAGTGGATGACTGACTCCTACTATTCTTTCTTCCTCTTCCCTGTAATTTTGAGAAACTTCTGCTTCTTGGATTATAGAAGCAATCAGCAGCAAAGTGATTCTTCTCACCACACATCAGACATATAGTTTGAATGTTGGGAGAGTGTTGCTGCTGATCCCCTTTTATGAGGGGTGAGCTTTGATCCTCAGAGAGTGATGAATTGGATGTTCCCACAGACTTATTGGGTTTTAGGATTTGCCTGTTTTCCTGAAAAACTGACCTTTCTATCCTTTGATCTACCCCTTTTGGACTTGTCTGATGGACAGGTGACATATTCACCTGATGAGGTACTCCCTGTATTTTTAGCTTTAACAAAAACTGTTGAATGTTTCTTAGTTTTATTAGTTCTTTTCTTGTTTCTTAAAGCTGTTTTTGTTGTTTCTGGTTTGATAGGGATATCACTCTCATCTGAACATGTTGAGTTATTTGGGTCTGTATCAGAAAGATCATCACTTTGATTTACCTTGTGCATGTCTAACTCATCATCATACACAAGATTTGTTACTGGTTTACATCTGATTTCCACCATAGGAGTATATGCAGATGGAGGCTCCATTTTATTATAACCCAAACCAACTCCCTTCTTTCTTACAAGCTCAGATGTATCACTCATCCTAAAGAGTTTTTCATATTTTTTCACCTTGACTTAGAAAACTTGTCTCTGTAAGACTCAGCCAATACAAGTTCAGTCTTGGCAGTGGTTAGTCTTTCTAAAAGATTTTTAATTTGACACTGTTTGTTAGTATCTTCATGTTTTAAACTTGAAATGGTCTTTTCCATTTCTTCAATCTTTTCTTTGTAATTTCTTTCAGCCTCAAAGAAATTTGCCTTGACAACTTGTAAAGACTCAAGCTCATTACAGAGTTGAGAATTTATCTTTTTTATAAACAGTTAGAGTTTCTAAGCATTCAGGTGTGCACATGTTATTAGTTACCTTGTTTGAGGAAGATGAGTCATTTGCCATCAAAGCATTGTTAGAGATAGAGGCATCCTCAGCTTGAAAGCTCCAGTCTGCAAAATCTTGTTCAGCAATGTTTGCATTGTTTGATGAGCTTGATGGTCTTTGTTGTGGTTGCCTAGAAGTTGTCGGCTGAGTTCCTGTGGACTTGCATTCTCTGGCAAAGTGGCCTAACTGTTGACAGTTAAAAGCATTTGAGTTTAGATTTGTCAAGTCCAAACCCAGTCTTCATATTGTGCTTTTTGAACTGTCTGCCGGTTCTTTGGTAAAACTTCTTTGCCCTGTAATGAAATCATAGCCATTTGATAGTTTATATCCATCTCCTCAAGATCATCTGCAGGAATACCATCCAAGTCTTCTTGACACAGATGAAAGTAATTGGTCTCCTCAGCCATAAAAGCTCCTTGCCCAGAGGTTAGTAGTGGGGTTGGGTTAGAGACAGGGTTTGATGTATTTGGAGTTTCAGGAAATGTGACATTGGGTGTGGAGGTAGAATGGTAGAGGGGTTGATAGCTTTGGTATGGAGGATTATTGATAGGTGCATAAAGAGCAGCTGAACCAGATGGTAAGTGGGAGACTTTAGATTCTTGGGCATCTAATTCCATCTGATAGGCACTGAGAATACCAAACAACTCTCCTAAAGTTAGAGTTTTCAGGTTTTCTGTTCTTCTGATTGTTACTGAATAAATATTCCATGCCTTTGGAAGAGACCTCAGAAATTTTCTGAGCACATCTTGATTATCAAGAGTTACACCTGCAGTAGTTAATTCATCCACAAGTTGGACATACCTTAGGTACTGAGAAGACATATTCTCATTGTTTTGTTGACAAAAGTTTTCAAACTTCTGTTTCAGCATATCCTTCTTGTTTTCTTTGACATCTTCTGAACCTTCATACATCTGCTTCAAGGAATTCCACAGTTCTTGAGCAGACTTGCATTTCTTGAATGCATGTATAATGGAGTTCGGTATTGACATCTGAATGAGCCAAAGAGCTTTAGAATCAACTTCCATCTTCTTGTAATCTTCGTCTGAGTACATAGATGGATCTTTTGGTACTGCAGCAACTCCAGCAACCAGCAGCAGCAACTGTAGGAATGTAGGGACCTTCAAGAACAGACTTCCAAAGTTTGAAGTCTTGGTTCCTGATGAACCCTTCCATTCTGACTTTCCAGGTATCGAAGTCTTTAGGTGTGAACATTGGTGGCTTGTTGAGAGTGCCATTTTCTGTATCATGTTTGTTTAGAGCAGCCATCTTAGATAGACACAGAAAATATGAGTGTTAAAACGATGAGATTTTATAATAAATAGAATTGGTAACTTGATGATGATTAGTCAATCAAGTTCAAGAGCCAAAGCTCTGATACCACTTGTTGGATCGGGTTGCTTAATCTAAACAACACTTCACAAGTATTTCTTATACAATCTAACAGATGCGGAATGTTCTGTTAGACTAATCTCACAAGCACTCAAAATGACAAAGTAATAAGCCTTGAACACTAATAGGAACACAAGAGTAATTTCAAGCTCAAGGATATATTTCTCTCAAAGTAAGAAGTGTACAAGCCCTACTAAGCAAACATACAATGGGAGGTTATATAGCCGAGGCTACAACCGTATACACTTAGGAATACAAGTTGGGTATACTAGACAAGTACATAAAGTAAAGCTTATTCTAGTATGTTGAGTGTCTTAACAGGCTAAGACACTCATTCATAATCATTATACAAATAGACATTGACGTTAACAAAGACTACTAAATACAAAAGACATTTAATGTTGATGATCTTTAAGGCTTCAGATGATCTTTTGCATTTAATGCAGCATGGGAGAGGTAAGGCGCTTTATCTGACTCATTACATGTTGTCTTTGTCTTTACTCAGACCAGCATGTCTTGTGTCAGTACCTTTTGTACTATGAGAGTAAGCTGCTACAGTCTTTGTCAGAGGAATTTCTTTCGGAAGTCTTTGTCTTCCTGAGGAAGTTGCTGAGAAGAGTCTTCAGAAGCATTTGATATTCGGAAGCTCTGAACTTCTGAAATCTTCTAAGTGTGGATCTTCCGAAGCAATAGTCTTGTACAACCTTTGGCAGGATTAAGTTATCCTTCGGAAGCAATGTTGCTTCCGAGGAGTAACTTCTTCCTTCCGAAGGATGTTATTCTTTGCGGCATTTGTACTTGGACAAAATAGAAGGTTTGGTGA
This sequence comes from Mikania micrantha, assembly GCA_009363875.1. Classification (NCBI taxonomy): domain Eukaryota; kingdom Viridiplantae; phylum Streptophyta; class Magnoliopsida; order Asterales; family Asteraceae; genus Mikania; species Mikania micrantha. The sequence continues at coordinate 53,146,228 of CM018687.1, read as the reverse complement.
GCATCAGCCTTTATTAGTCTTTACAGTCTCCCCCTAGGCTGATGCTACCAAAACTTCTAAGGAAGAAACCTTGGCTTCCATGTACCCCTAAGTACCTGTGCCCTTTTTCTTATCCACCTGACCCCTGTCCTTCCATCTGCTCCATTATCAGGATTGTTGAGAGGGAGTTTATCTAAATCAAAGACATAGGGTTTGGCCAACACCATCAGCTGCACAAGATTCACCAACTTTATTTCTCCATTGTAGTGGTGAGTATGAATGTATTTTCTTGTGCATTGAAGCTCCAATTTACTAAAGGGATATATGAATGCTCATGCATTAGTCTACGGATATCCCTTATATCTTCTCTGGATTGTGTTGTTTCTGGAGCTGCTTCTGGTGTGACTTCAGGTACTGAGATTATTGCTTCAGACTCAGAGTCAGAGGAGATAGCAGATGTTCTTCTTTTCCTTCTGGCCATTCGCTTTCTTCTTCCTAGTCTTGGTTTGTCTTGAGCAGTGGCCTGACTCCTCAGAACTCTGGTCTGTTGGGCTTCCACAGTTGATTCTACTGCTTCACCTGTTGTTGCAGTAGGCTGTGACCCAATATCCTCAGCACTTGAGGGTTTTGTATAGGGTTGTAGCCTTAGCTATATAACCTCTCATTGTAAACCTGTTTAGGTGCTTGTGTGTTTTGCTTGTAACACTTGTAATACTTTGAGAGAAATATATCTTTGAGCTTGAAATTTATTCTTGTGTTTTTATTGTTATTCAAAGATTATTTGTTCACCATTGAGTGTTTGAGAGATCCTTCTAACAGATATTCCGCATCTGTTAGATTGTAAGAGAGAAATACTTGTGAAGTGTTGTTTGAAGTAAACAACCCGATCCAACACTAAAATTTCAGTTGCAAAATCTGTCAAAAATAAACATCTGGTCGCAAATCAGTTGCTAATCTAGTCGAAAAATTGGTTGCAACAATATTCCAGTCGCAAAAAGTGGCTGCGAAGTAATTGCCAACCAACCAAGGTATAACCAAAGGTATAACCAACCCATCGAAATCGGTCACAAAATGGGCGCAAAAGAGCATTTGTAACCGTTTTGTTTTGTTGGTTGGTATGAAAACTCAATCTAAGAGAGGAAATCTTTAAACACTATAATAAAAATAAATATATGGTACATATTATAGTTGAATAAAAATTATATTTCAAATAAAATATCAATTTTAATGTGATTTATAGTAATTACATATTTATTTTCAAGACTAATGTAGAGGCCAAATAAGATTTAAAGTTTTCTATCCATATATAGACACACAATATCTTATCTTATCTTCAACTATACTAATATACAAACACATATTTTGCCACTTGTCGTATTCTTACATAATTATTGACACATATCAATTTTTTATTAAATTCATTTAATTCTTTCATATTAAATAATTATATTCTCATTCTTATTAAATAATTATAATACTAATAAGTAATAATATTATTTATCTTTTACTTAAAAAACACATTTAAAAAAAGCTAATAAAATATAAAAATTTTAATATTATTCTTTTTAAAAATAAGAAATACTTTGTATTCCATAAAATCAAAGTTATATAGAATAAAGTTTTCTTTAAAATGATTTTTAAAAAAAATAAATTAGACTATAAACATGAGGTTTAAACAATAAGATTTTTATAAAACAATGATTTTTTAAATTTATTTAAATACTGAAGTAAAAAATGATATAGAAAGTTATACTTTTGGTTCTTATATTTAACAATATATTTAAATTGAGTCGTTTAAATTTAATAATTACATAAATTATATTTTTTACCTTCTTGATTCATAAAAGTTAGTTTTTATAGAATACAAACTGGTGTTTTACAAAGAGTTAGTTCAAAGATAATAATTGTTACTAATAAAAAATATCATATATCATTTGTATAGTTATTAAAGTTTTTATTTTTTTTACTTGAGGTATTCATTAATATGTAAATTAATTATTTTATCTTAAAATTTTGTTTTATAAATTTTAAATTTTTAAAATTAACTATTTAATGTTTTATATTAAATCCATGCAATACATGGGATAATAGTCTAGTTTAAGTATATGAGTATTAAGAAAATCAAATAAAATCACGATTTACATATAAACAACTATTTTTTGTACTATATTTAATTCTTTGTACTAGATTTGGTGTTTTGGATTGCATTTTTTTGTATTGTATTGTATTTTGTTCTATTTGCACTGTATTTAAATACATAGTACAAAAAACACCAAAAATAGATTATCAAAAATCATAAATAGAACACAAAAAATATAAATTTGATACACCAAATGTTTTATTTTTTAAGCAAAAACTTGTTTTTAGCGACATATAATTGTGTATAAGTACATACGCGTGTATATGATGCTACTTTTTAGAAACACAAATACGTTAATAAATGGGAGGAATCTGGTAATTTTTGTAGTAAGACATGCACAACGGTTGTCGCGCTGGTCCAACGGCGTCCCAATTTTCGGCAGGGCGAGGCAGGAACACCGGCCCCAACCCCGACGACAACCCTCTTTAGCCGAAAGCGTCCCCGCTTGTTGCCTCGTTCATGATTGGCCAAAGAAAATAAATGACTGTTTGAAAACGATCAATTTTTTTTAAAAAGCTTTTTCATCTCGTATTTAAACTCTCACATTTTATAAAAAACTACACTCTAAAATATCACTTTTTTACTCTGTAACATCTTCTAATTGCAAAGATGAATCCATACAAACAACCCCGATTTCAACTTGTTGAACGATCCCAAACCGATTCGAGGTGTTTGTTCAAAATGCAGCAAAACCCGAACCCTTAATGGCCACAACATAACCTAAACTCTCAACTCCCACAACAAACCAAGTTTTCATCCTTCACGCAAGTGGGTTTTCAACAAACCCTCTCTCAACCCTGTCATGAAACGTATTTCGTGTCTCCTGATATCGTGCTCGTGACACAAGAAACTCAAAGAAAACAAGGAAAGACAGTGAAAGAGACCGACGCGACTGGATCGATGTCACACCCCCACCTCTCATCACTTGATGATGATGTCACTGCTCACTCTTTGAAGGTTGCGGAAGCATAGTGGTGATGTCTCAGAGATGGGGTGTAATTTTACTTGAACCGGTATTACAACACGCATGATTAACTTAAAGACAGTATATTACAAGGATAATGTTGCTATTACAAGCCACTAGTTACTGTTCACAACTTAAAACATATTAAACATTCTGAGTTGCTTATTTACAAGTGTCTGATCGTGCAGTTTCTCAAATATCATCACTGTCTACCTATAAAGAATTTAAGTTTGAAAGATCGGTATAAAACTGGTGAGTTCACACACAAGACTCGATACAATATGATATGTTAAGTATATTCAATGTCACACATTGACACAATTGGAATAATCATGTGACCCATATCTAGTTCCTTTCCGACTGAAAGATATGATATTACCCGACGGTAATCATATATGCCTCATTTTAACGTATTACAACGTTGAATTTGATATTGGAAACGGTAACAAACATTCACACCAGGGGAGATGCAATCCTCCCAGCAAATGGGGCTGTCAGCTCGATACTACTACCATTGTTCACTCGTTTGGCCCCACATGGGTTCACTAGATACAGTTCAATGAATGAGGACTTGTTGATATGTCACTTCGATACCCAAGGTTATCCCATGATATCCCAAGCCGACACACAGTTATATAAGCATATCATAAGTTTAAGAAAGATTTCATAGTGATACCCCGATGTTTGGAAAACATTAAAAAGAAAAGGGGTTGTACAAAACTCACCTGAAGTGTTAAAGTCAATAGTTAGTGCGCATACTTGTGTTATTGTTCTTGTAATTCTGTTCTGCATTAAGTTAAAGTTTTATAAGCTATTTGTGTTTTAATTTGCTTATTAGAACTTCTTTAACGTTCAATGTCAAGGACATTGCAACTCAAGCCATCAAACTGATCTTAAATCCTTAATCAGCTTCCTTAACTGGATATGACACAAAGTGTGATAAATTGGGAACCTATAATGATTTAGGTTCCTATTAAGGATTTTATGACTCATTGGATTAATTAGAACATTCTCAGATTAACCAAATAGGTAATTTTGTTGATTATATCACCGAAACAGTTTTCCGATTGATTTTTGGCCTAGGAATAGTCAATTCTTGTTATGGATCACTTAGGTATCATAAAATATAGAATATCATATTGGAATAGGTTTGATAACCATAACCAATATACTAATTTGACTGTTAACATGAACATTATATTGTTATTCCAATGATTATCCTAACTTTTGTCATTAGCTTGAAACACTTGAATTTGATCTAGCATTTCAAGGAATGATCAAGTTAATCATAACTATTGTCAAAATCAAATAGGTTAAAACCATTAGGATCTTGAGAATAGTTTCATGATAACCAGGAAACATAACGAATCAAAACGAGGATTTCACCATAATCGATCTTTACGTCTGTTAGTGATTGTAATCGGAATCTGCTTAGTCTCTGTAATTGAAAATCAAATGATTGAGATTATGGATGATCGGTCTTTACCTCTATTAGTATGACTAATCGACTATACCACGAGTATACTGTAGACGATGAGACGGTCGACCCTTTGTTCTCTTCCGGTCTCTTGGCTCAGCAATCTAATGTTTGCGATTCCCAATCCCTATTTCCCTAGTCACCCTTTGACTTTCTTCCTGCTTTCAGATTCTTTGGTCCTTTTCACAGTTTTTTTTGTTTCTTCCGCTTCCAACCTCTAATTGGTCACCCAAGAAGCACGCCGGTTGGTCCCTTCAGCCTAGCTGAAAAACAATGCAATAAATACTATAAATAGCACACAAACGTGAAATATATATTAAAAAATTCAAAAAATTGGGGGCCCTATTTTTTTAGGTGGCCCCAAATCCTAGCTTGGCCACTAAGCCTAATGGGCCAGGCCTGTTCATATTCATGTTAGACTTGCTAGATACAGTCGCCTTATGACAATTTGTCATCACATGAATGAATATTTCTATTACTTATCGCATGACTTGAATTATTTATCACATTCTTATCATTTATTACATGAATTGGATTAGTCATCACTCTTATCAATTATCACATGACTTGGATTAGCCATCATTAGGGGCATTCAATCACGGGCTTGACTATGAACTCATGTAGACTATATTCATCATAATTGTATTTACATATTTTACATCATAATATATCATATTGGATGGATTTCCCACTTATATATTTTATGGATTCATTAAAACCTGCGTGCCACCAACAATAAGCATTGTTGATTTTTTTAGTATGTTTTCAGAAATCAATAGTCAAGGTAAATGGAAATTGCTTGGATTTACATGAGAAGAGTTATTACTATAGTCCTTACACTAGTAACCATATTTTGAAATCTCTTGTTTGTAATTTTGTTAAACATTGTGTTGTATCTTGCTACATTGTATTATCAATGAATGTACTCTTTATCCATACGTCAACCAATCTCAAATGTAATTAAGTTAGAGCTTTTATGAGAGTGCTTAACTTGATATCCAATGTTGCCTTCTCTTATTCAAATACGTAAGTTGTAGTGTCTTCATTAATAATCATTGGGTCCTTCTTATTTGTTCTAAACTATACACTTTTTGTATGTCGTGGATAAATGATTGTAGCCTTATGTATTGTAACACCCCACCTTAAAATGTGGAGTGACATGTCACTATCATAGTGATTAGAGGTTGAAAATGGTGTGGTTCGGTACGGTTATGGTCATTTCAATAACCAAAACCGCTACTTAAGTTAATTCAGAATCCATAACCATAACCAATTGCTAGGTTAACCATCGGTTATAGTTCGGTTTTGGTTAAATTCTATTAATAATAAAATTAGTGAAAACCTAAGAAAAAAATTGTAATTAAGCTTATGAATTAGAGATATATTAATGATGAAAATCTAAGTGAAATTCGTAGTACTTTAGAGTGGCTGAGAACGAGTGAACAAAATGTAAAAACCACGTGAACACTAACTTATATGGATGGTAATGGGTCGGGTTTGGGACGAGTTTGAGTAATACCCACCCATACCTGATTATAAAAGTTTATCCCATAACAAGCCCAAAACCCATAGGTTATCTATCGGGTATTTACCCGTGGATTTCGTAACAAGAAAATATATATTAAGTATGCTAAGATGAGACTGTTGATTATAACAAATAACATAACAAGAGCCATTATATCAAGATCATGTTCATAGAGCAAACTTTCTCTTCAAGGTAATGATCAAGGGTCAATATAATATCTCCTATGACATTAAAAGTTATTTTTTACCTTTAAGAAAATTAGTGAACACAACTATAATAACTAAATGATGAACAAAAAAACATACCTTGGTGTATTATCCTCGGCGACATATGATGAATAATCGTGTATACTTATCGGGTAAATAAGTACTTGTAATCGGGCACATGAGACGGGTAAATGTGTATATATAATCGGGGAGTCGGGCCAGGTAAACAGGTGTATGAAGGAATCCCATGCCCGTCCCATTCATACAAAAATTTTAAAAATTAATCTCATTCCCGGCTCAATACCCATCGGGTTAATTGGGAATACCCGTCCTATATATTGTGGGTTTCGGGTAAGCCCATCGGGCACTGATTTTTCTACCATCCATACTAACTCATCTAATATATTTAGTATCACATGTGACCCATAATATTTTCATCTAACAAAATGTTATGGCTCACATTTTATACTTGACTTGCACTATAATTTTTTGAAACCTCCTCCACCCAACCCACACACACAGAAGTGTTAAATACACACACAATGGTTTAGTTTGGTTAAAGTCTATTAATTGTTTGGCTTAACCATAACCATAACCAAATGAGTTGGTTAATGACTTAGCTTAATTATATCCATAGGTTAAAGTTGGTTCTGGTTAAACTTTGTTATGATTCAGAGCGGTTATCGGTTATTTTTCAGTTATGGTAATATTATACTCACCCTTAATAGTGATCAAAACGTAAGACATGTTAATGAATATGAAACCTTCATTTAAACCACAATCGTTGGCTTACTTCCGTTGAGCTATGGGCATATTAGAGCGAGCATAGGTTCTCTTGAAGCATTCACATCAATTCCATTCCAACGAGAATTATTCTAAAGCCAAGGGAAAAGAAGGACGAACTTGACGAATGCAACATCAAGCATGTGGCATGATTTGGAGAAGTTTCGATACATCTAGACTGCCTGATTAAGGTATGTAATACCACTTGTGTTTTATGGATTGAAACAGGATGAATGTCCAGGGTTAAGTCGCTAATCGTTAACATGTGTGGATGTGTGTTGCGTGCATACCTAGGCAGGGTGGTGGCTCATTAGGTAAAATAATCAACTATGCTTGGGTATCATGTGGGTACATGTTCTTGGCTGGTCTAGAGCTAACACGTGTCACGTGTGTGTACATGACTTAAAGTTCATGCATGCATATGGTAATAGGTGTTTGACATGAACTACCCGCATGTATGGAACAAATCATGGGCGATCCGGGAATGGGCAAACCCGACCTCTGTCTCAGACCCATTTTTTGGGGGGCATATATATATATATATATATATAGGGGAAAGATCAAATAAAAAGTCTTTTTTGCCTAAGAAGGCTAAAAAGGATTTTTAAAACCTTCAAAACCGACCCAAACGAACTCCGATTGAACTCATTTCGATGACATTGGAATCGTCTCATCGAACCCTACAATATTAGCTTTTAGTTTTAGCTTTAACAAGTAGTTTTAGAATTTAGATTTTAGGGCTTGATTTTTAGCTTTTATGTTTTATCTTTATGTTTAAGGTTTGTTTTTAAAGTTTTTATTTTAGTATTTGGGTTTATTGTTTATGATTTAAGGTTGGGTTTTAGGGTTCGATAAAACGGTTCCAATGGCGCAAAAATGAATTCAATCGAAGTGCGTTTGGGTCGGTTTTTGAGTTTTTAAAAATCCTTCTAGCCTTTTTAGGCAAAATAGACTTTTTAGGGGAACCTTCCCCTATATATATATATATTTGTATGTATATAGAGATTTATTCAAATAAGAACTAATAAGATACATATACTAAAAAGAATCATTTATAAACACATGATTTAAGGGGTACAAAAAATAATTTTTTTAAAATCCAGGAACATGTTGTTGAACTAAATATGTTATTGGTTCGGTTAACGGTTTATTCGGTCTGTTTTAATTGGTTTAAATTTTTTTTTCCCTATCAAAAACCGAACCGAATTCGAGAAGTGGTTCGGCACTGTTCCGGTTAAAACCAAATAAAGAGATTGAAAGCCAAAAAAATCACTTAAAAGTCGAATAAACCGATCCAAATAAACCAAATTCAATCAAATAGACCGATTAAAACCAAATAAACCGATTAAAAATCGAATGACCCGATCTAAATAAACTGAATTCAATCTTATACATTATTAATAAGATAATAAATTTAAAATTTGAATTCAGTTTAATCGGTTAACAAAACAAACCAAATTTGTAAAAACATTGGAGCTGAAAACCGAAATTCAGATACGGTTAGATACCGAACCGAAAACCTTATTCAAAATTTGGATATAGCTAGGAACCAAAAAAGAAAACCGAATTCAAAATTCGGTTCAGTTTTTTTCAGTTACGAATAAGTTTCGGTTTTCGGGATTAAATGGTTTTTTCGGTTTTTTTTGAACATTTCCACTTTAATATTTGGATTCGCTAGGGGCCTAGGGCTTTTTTTTCCGGCTCATCCTGGGCACCTCAATTATCATGGCCGCCCTGGAACAAATGTTATGGCAACCTCCTAACCGGGTGACCAAAGTTCATGCGAGAAATATAGAAGCATGTGTGGACTACTATACGTGTGGACACTTGAACCAGGTGTGTATGCGTGGACGCCTTTGGGAGTTATACGTGAAGTGTATGAGAATGTGATAATCGTGTACGAAGAATTACGTCAGCAACGAATTGAGCACATTTGATCGTGTATAAAATCCATGTTGAATTGGTAGCCGGAAATTAATAAGGATGAAAGTATGCGAGAAATGATGAACGTGGGCGAAAACGGTGCGCGAAACGGAGTTACGGATTGTTCGGAATCGCGAAACGAAGTTTTCGTCGAAAAACAGGAAAAATTGCCCTTAGGCGGTACGCCTAAGGTCGAGTGAAGGTGGTAGGCGATGCGCGCGGATCAAAAACCTTCTGGAAGCCCGGGGGGACGCGCGCGGTACGCCTGGCTTGGGGTGCACGTCGCCAGGCGATGCGCCTGGGGTCTGGTTAGCCGGCAACTTGATTAAATATCAACTTTTACATCCTTATCCACAACTCTTGCTTCCTCACGACGCCAGCCACCATCATACACGAAAATCTTCATCCAAACCATCATTTTCTTGCATTTGAAGGCTTCTTGACGTTTAGATCGCATCAAGAGACGTTAAAACAAGTTCTGATCATCATTTCATCCATTGGAACCCGTCAGATTAGGTAATGGTTCATTTTAAACGTTCTGGTTTGATTATGAATGATTAAATCTTAGTTTTGAACGTAATGATATAGTTAGGGTTGTTGATTATTGCCTACATGATGGCTAGGATTGATTTTGAGTGACAAACTCGAACTGTTAATGGGTAAATCTTTGTTTTGAGCCGTTGTAATGCCCGGTTTGCATGGAATCATAACAATGGTTATAATGGTTTAAACCATTTGGTTGTGACCATGTATGTGATTAGTTTGATTAATCTTTGACATGCAACGTGAAAGTTGAATGTTTTAAACTAATCACAATCATTAACATACTCATTGGAACGATTATCTAATGTTTCTGATAACAGTCAGATTAGTATGTTAAACATGGTTATTAAACCTACTCTAATACTACATTGTGATATTTCATGATATTCGGGTAATCAATAACAAGGATTAATCATTCCTAAGCCATTAAACTGTCTAGAAACTGTTTTAGCAATTATAATCAACAACATTCACTATATGGTTAATCTGAGATGATACTGATTAATCAAGTGAGTCATCAACTTAGTATTAGGAACCTAAATCAGTATAGGTTCCTACATTATCATACATTGTATGATATTACATTAAAATATGTAATAAAATACTAAACATCGGGTTGATGACTATCAGAGCAATGTTTTAGACATTGGACGTTCAAAACGATTTAATTAGCAAGTTAGAACATAAATAACATATCAAACATAAACTAAATGCAGAATCATCATATTATCATCAGTTGTGTGATATTCTGCTACTACTAAGCTATCAGGTGAGTTTCGTACAACCCCTTTTCTTTTTATTGTTTTATAAATATCGGGGTAACTCTGCGAACTGTTTTCTGAACATATGATATGCATCACTGATATCTGTGTGATTTCATGTGATTTTTGTGTGATTTCATGGGATTTTGCCGTTAGTAACAACTATCACAGTATCAAAAGTCCTCATTCGTGAACTGTATCTAGTGAACCCAAGTGCGGCCGAACAGGAACCATTGATAGTACTATTGGCTGACAACCCATTTGCTGGGAGGATTGCATCTCCCCTGGTGTGAATGTTTGGTACCTGTTTCCATAACAACTTCTTAATGTTAGTGATAGACATTAAGATAATGAGGCATTAAGATAGCTACTGACGGGTAGTATCTTCGAGAACGAACAATTGTCCGAAAGGAACTAGATATGGGTCCCATGGTTATCATGAATCGAACATTTTGGAAACATTATTTATCATATCATATTGTTCTAACTGAACTGTCGAGCTCACCAGCTTTGTGCTGACGTTTTAAACTCAACATTTTTGCAGGGCAACAGTGACGACACGGTGAGGATGCACATCACACTTTTGTACTTATGGGATATTAGATTGTGTAATAAATTAAGTTGTACTGTAATGTTACCACGAAACCCTTGTCATATATTTATTTCAAGTGAATCTGTGTGCTGTGATATCGGTTCAAGTAAGTCACACCTCATCTCTGAGACATCACCACTATGCTTCCGCAACCAATAGAATGGGACTTATGACATCATCTCAGGTGACGTGAGGTGGGGGTGTGACAGGGTGGTATCAGAGCCACAGGTTATAGAATTTAGGTGGACTTAGAGACCTAGACTATAACCATAGGCTCGTATAGTGACACAGAGAGCACCGAACATGTTTAACGAACAAAACTTGTTTTGAATTAAGCCAGGATAATCAGGTGGTCCGAATTCCAGTTATGAGTGGCCAGCATAACTGAAATTCGCAACACGTGTGCATTTTAGTTTGATTCAACTCAAGCAGAACATTAATAATAATAGGGACGAATAGTTGTGTTGAGATTGGAAGATATGTCATATCATGATTATGTTGAATACTATTATTCAATATTCACTTCATGACATTGATCTATAAATTTTGTCTATATATCAATGAAAAACCACACGAACGCTACATATATAGGCAGATTCAATATGTGACTCTGGATGATACGCCGAGTCTCAGCTCAAGTTCTGACTCAGATCCGTCAGAAGCATCTTCTGCAGTATCCTTGGTGGTACCTCAGATTTTACACACGTCACCACATCCACAGATATCTGATAAAGATACCTATGCGGGAAAACTGGCTAGAAGGCCATCACCTCAGAGAGTCCAGATTTATACAAGAATTATAGAGGATAGGATGAGGCAGGTTATGGAGTATATAGTGATCTCACTTATTATCTCTGAATACCTATTGAGGTATCATCTCTGAAAACCTATTGTGGTATCATCTTTGAATACCTCATGGGTGAACAATTCATTGTGAGAACATATCTATCGCTAAAATACAGTACTGGAGCAATACTGTATGCGAACAGATTTATCTATTGCCTATACGATAATGTATCGAAGTACAGAACGAGAGTCATACTGTACAAGAACATATCTATTGTTTGTGTGAGGTAACGTTTCAAAATCCTGTGTGGTACAATTCCAAAGTCCTGTGTGGCAACAAATCAAAGTCCTGTGTGGCAACATTTCAATTGTCTGTGTGACAACATAACAAAGTCCTGTGTGGCAACATAACAAAGTCCTGTGTGGCAACATAACAAAGTCCTGTGTGGCAACATAACAAAGTCCTGTGTGGCAACATTTCAATTGTCTGTGTGACAACATAACAAAGTCCTGTGTGGCAACATAACAAAGTCCTGTGTGGCAACATAACAAAGTCCTGTGTGGCAACAAAACAAAGTCCTGGGTGGTAACATAACAAAGTCCTGTGTGGCAACATAACAAAGTCCTGTGTGGCAACATAACAAAGTCCTGTGTGGCAACATAACAAAGTCCTGTGTGGCAACATTTCAATTGTCTGTGTGACAACATAACAAAGTCCTGTGTGGCAACATAACAAAGTCCTGTGTGGCAACATAACAAAGTCCTGTGTGGCAACAAAACAAAGTCCTGGGTGGTAACATAACAAAGTCCTGTGTGGCAACATTTCAATTGTCTGTGTGACAACATAACAAAGTCCTGTGTGGCAACAAAACAAAGTCCTGTGTGGCAACATTTCAAAGTCCTAAGTGATCTCATATCCAAAAACATGTAAATATTAACATATTGATGACACAATGCTGTGAGTTGTGAAATATTTTGACATGTTTTTGAATTATTAGGACTAAGTATAACTACAAACTTTCGTATGATCACTGTGTATTGATCATCTGTTTGGACTGTGCCAGGTAGTTATGCTGTATTGATAATAATCACATTTTCAATTTCATAAAGTTTCAGTATAACTGAACATGATTGAATTTATGTGATTTAACGGGTTATATATATCTAATGTTCTTGAACTGAGCTGAGTTGTCTGCATGTGAGCAGAAAAATCGCTCCAAAACGAGGTCGACCGACCAAGAGATCTATGAAGAACATTACTAACCCTGAACCAGATCAAGTTCCGCCAGTACATACGGAATCGGGTCCAGATCCACAGGTGAATTTGGAAACAAATGTTGTTCCACCTTTGAACCCGGGAGCAAACCCTGTTCCACCTGCTGGTGCAGGTGGATCTGAATCAAACGAAGCAATGATAGCACGGATTGTACGTGAACAGCTATCGGCTTGTGGTGTTTTGATACCACATCAACCTCATATCGCTTCGGGTTCTGGTGGGGATCATACTCACACAGAACACAATGCTACCGGTGGTCATGCCGAAACTCATCATACCACTGGTACAACTACAACTGTTCCTGATCCACCACGACAGGGATGCACTTATAAGTATTTCGCTTCCTGAAACCCTCCTACTTTCACTGGTAAAGAGGGAGCGGCCGGATTGCTAAGGTGGATCGAGGAAATGGAAACGAAACTGAAAATCAGCCAGTGTCTAGAGGAGCATAAAGTGTCTTATGCTGCCTGTTCTTTTAAAGAATCAGCTTTAACCTGGTGGAATACCCAGGCAAAAACGTTGGGCTCAGCTACAGTCGACTCAATGGGCTGGAATGAGTTTAAAACTCTGATTAGATCAGAGTACTGCCCACTCACCGAAATACAAAAGCTCCAGGAGGAATTCTGGAATCACTCGATGATTGGAGCTGACTGTTTAGCGTATACTCATCGTTTTCATGAACTCACATGTTTACTTCCCGATATGTTTCCTACTGAAGCTGCATTAATCGAGAAGTATATTAAGGGTTTGGTTCCCCAGATTCGGGGAATGGTAACTGCAGCAGAACCCACAACCCTCAAACGTGCAATTCTGTTGACCACTAAGCTTACCGATGAGGCGGTAAGGAGTGGTATGTTGGTAACAAAAACTCAGACGGCCGTGGGTCGTAGTGATGTCGGTACCTCAACTGTTTCTAAAGGTACCAAACGAAAGTGGTTTGGCAAAGCTAAGGCGAGAGCTCCGGCTGAGATCAACCAGAGCAAACAAACTGTGAAAAACTATGCTGCTGTTACTCCTGAGAGGAGAAACTATGTTGGGCAAGCACCTAAATGTACTCGGTGTTCATTTCATCATACGGGACAGTGTCCTACTTGTGCCAACTGTAATAGAGTTGGGCACTACACCAAGTATTGTAATTTACCTGCTCGCCAACCAAATCAAGCACCACAACAAACCACTCAAACAAACAGGTCGTGTTACAAGTGTGGGAGTCCTGACCACTTGATTAGAAACTGTCCAAACAATAACAACACCAATCCGGGGAATGAAGCTAGAGGTAGAGCTTTCCAGATTGGTGCTACCGAGGCGAGACACGATGCTAACATTGTTACTGGTACGTTCTTACTCAATAACTTATATGCATCAGTTCTCTTTGATACGGGGGCAGATAAGAGTTTTATCTCTCCTGAATTTGCATCCTTACTGTCATTGCCTGCGGTAGAATTAGAAACTCCTTACGTTATTGAACTTGCTAATGGCAAGTTAATCAAAACTAACAGTGTCATTCAAGGATGTTCCTTGAATCTGAATGATTATCTTTTCAATATTGAATTACTTCCTATTGAGCTTGGGAGTTTTGATGTCGTTGTCGGCATGGACTGGCTTTCCATTAACCAAGCTGAAGTAATATGTCAAACTAAGATGATCCGTATTCCGTTACCTGAGGGTAATACACTGATAGTTCAAGGTGAACAAGCTGGTAGAAAACTGGGTATCATTTCATGTATGCAAACTCAGAAATGCTTACGGAAAGGGTGTCCGGCCTTTCTAGCTTATGTGATCAATAACAGCTCTTCACAAAAGCATATCGAAGATATTCCAGTAGTCAAAGATTTTCCTGAAGTTTTTCCTGACGATATATCAGGATTACCCCCAGTGAGACAAGTTGAATTTCGTATTGACTTGATTCCAGGTGCAGCACCTGTGGCTAAAGCCCCTTATCGTTTAGCACCTTCAGAGATGCAAGAGCTTTCAGGTCAACTACAAGAACTGTTAGATAAGGGTTTTATTAGACCTAGTTTCTCACCCTGGGGAGCACCAGTCCTTTTTGTGAAAAAGAAGGATGGATCATTCAGGATGTGTATTGACTACCGGGAGCTCAATAAATTAACAATCAAAAACCGTTATCCATTGCCACGTATAGATGATTTGTTCGATCAACTTCAAGGCGCTACCTACTTTTCAAAGATTGATTTGAGATCCGGATATCATCAGTTACGAGTGCATGAAGATGATGTTCCTAAAACTGCATTCCGAACTCGATATGGGCATTATGAATTTCTAGTAATGCCGTTTGGATTAACAAACGCTCCTGCAGTTTTCATGGATCTTATGAATCGGGTATGTAGGCCTTATTTGGATAAGTTTGTGATTGTATTTATTGATGATATTCTTATTTATTCTCGAAGCCAACATGAGCATGCTCAACACTTGAAACTGATCTTAGAACTATTGGCACGTGAAAAATTATATGCTAAGTTCTCCAAGTGTGAGTTTTGGTTACGAGAAGTGCAATTTCTTGGACACGTGGTTAATCAAGATGGCATTCAGGTGGATCCCAGTAAGATTAAAGCGGTAGAACAATGGGAAACCCCGCGAACCCCAACAGAAATACGTCAATTTTTAGGGCTGGCAGGTTATTATCGTCGATTCATCAAGAACTTCTCAAAGATAGCCCTGCCATTAACTACATTGACACAGAAAAATCAACAGTTTGTATGGGGTTCTCAACAGGAGGAGGCGTTCCAACTGTTGAAACACAAACTTTGCAACGCACCTATCTTGGCATTACCGGAAGGTATTGATAATTTCACAGTGTACTGTGATGCTTCACGCCAAGGTCTCGGGTGTGTTTTAATGCAGAACGATAAGGTGATTGCTTACGCTTCTCGGCAATTGAAAGTACACGAGAAGAACTATACCACTCATGATCTAGAACTTGGTGCAGTGGTGTTTGCGCTCAAGATTTGGAGACACTATTTGTATGGAACTAAGTGTATTATATACACTGATCACAAAAGTCTTCAACACATTCTAGATCAGAAGATGTTAAACATGCGACAAAGGCGATGGGTAGAACTATTGAACGATTATGATTGTGAAATTCGTTATCATCCAGGCAAGGCGAATGTTGTAGCCGATGCTTTAAGTCGCAAGGAAAGAGTCAAACCTTTACGAGTGAAAGCGTTAGGTATGACTATTCAAACTAGTCTAATTCCTCAAATTAAAGAAGCTCAGCAACAAGCTTTACAAGCAACGAACTATTATGCTGAGGGACTGAGAGGATTAGATAAGAAACTTGATACCAAAGACGATGGATTGTTGTATTTCAAAGACCGAATGTGGGTTCCTCTATTCGGTAAATCTCGAACAATTATCTTGGATGAGGCGCACAAGTCCAGGTATTCTATTCATCCAGGTGCCGATAAAATGTATAAAGATCTTAAAGATTTTTATTGGTGGCCTGGAATGAAGAAACACATCGCAGAATACGTGGGTCGATGCTTAACGTGTCTAAAGGTTAAGGCTGAACATCAACGACCTTCTGGGTTATTACAACAACCGGAGATTCCCATGTGGAAATGGGATCAGATCTCTATGGATTTCATTACCAAATTACCCAGAACATCGCATAATCATGACTCTATATGGGTTATCGTTGATCGCCTTACTAAATCTGCGCATTTTATTCCCATCCGAGAAGATTACTCGATGGATCGACTTGCTAAACTCTATATTAACGAGATTGTATCTCGTCATGGAGTACCAATCTCTATTATTTCTGACAGAGATAGTCGATTCACATCACGATTTTGGCAAACTCTTCAGAATGCTCTGGGCACGCAAATCAATATGAGCACAGCTTATCATCCGCAAACTGACGGGCAAACTGAACGAACTAATCAAACCCTTGAGGACATGCTTAGAAGCTGTGTGATTGATTTTGGTGGTAGCTGGGATGTTCATCTTCCACTTGTTGAGTTCTCATATAATAACAGCTACCATACCAGTATTAAATGTGCTCCATTTGAAGCACTTTACGGGCGCAAATGTAGATCACCTATCTGTTGGTCCGAGGTAGGCGAAAGTCAGGTCATAGGCCCAGAACTTATTCAAGAAACAACTGATAAGATCGCACTTATTCAAGAACGAATTAAAGCTGCTCGCGATCGACAGAAGAGTTATGCTGATAATCGTCGTAGACCGTTGGAATTTCAAATCGGTGATCTAGTGATGTTGAAAGTTTCGCCGTGGAAGGGTATATTCAGATTTGGGAAGAGAGGTAAACTTTCACCAAGATTTGTAGGACCATTTAAAGTTCTTGAACGAATTGGATCAGTAGCCTACAGACTTGAATTACCTCCTGAACTCGGTAACATTCATGATGTTTTTCATGTCTCAAACCTGAAGAAGTGTTTAGCTGATGAATCCTTGATCGTACCTTTGAAAGAAATCCAAATTGATGAGAAACTTCAATTCAGAGAAGAACCAGTTGAAGTGATGGATCGAGAGGTGAAGGTATTAAAACGCAGTCGAATACCTATCGTCAAGATTCGATGGAACTCAAAGCGTGGACCTGAATATACGTGGGAACGAGAAGATCAGATGAAACAGAAATACCCACACCTATTCACATGATCAATTGTTATCAAGTTAGTCTTTCCTAAATTTCGGGCGAAATTTTTCTAACAGGAGGAGACTGTGATAATCGTGTACGAAGAATTACGTCAGCAACGAATTGAGCACATTTGATCGTGTATAAAATCCATGTTGAATTGGTAGCCGGAAATTAATAAGGATGAAAGTATGCGAGAAATGATGAACGTGGGCGAAAACGGTGCGCGAAACGGAGTTACGGATTGTTCGGAATCGCGAAACGAAGTTTTCGTCGAAAAACAGGAAAAATTGCCCTTAGGCGGTACGCCTAAGGTCGAGTGAAGGTGGTAGGCGATGCGCGCGGATCAAAAACCTTCTGGAAGCCCGGGGGGACGCGCGCGGTACGCCTGGCTTGGGGTGCACGTCGCCAGGCGATGCGCCTGGGGTCTGGTTAGCCGGCAACTTGATTAAATATCAACTTTTACATCCTTATCCACAACTCTTGCTTCCTCACGACGCCAGCCACCATCATACACGAAAATCTTCATCCAAACCATCATTTTCTTGCATTTGAAGGCTTCTTGACGTTTAGATCGCATCAAGAGACGTTAAAACAAGTTCTGATCATCATTTCATCCATTGGAACCCGTCAGATTAGGTAATGGTTCATTTTAAACGTTCTGGTTTGATTATGAATGATTAAATCTTAGTTTTGAACGTAATGATATAGTTAGGGTTGTTGATTATTGCCTACATGATGGCTAGGATTGATTTTGAGTGACAAACTCGAACTGTTAATGGGTAAATCTTTGTTTTGAGCCGTTGTAATGCCCGGTTTGCATGGAATCATAACAATGGTTATAATGGTTTAAACCATTTGGTTGTGACCATGTATGTGATTAGTTTGATTAATCTTTGACATGCAACGTGAAAGTTGAATGTTTTAAACTAATCACAATCATTAACATACTCATTGGAACGATTATCTAATGTTTCTGATAACAGTCAGATTAGTATGTTAAACATGGTTATTAAACCTACTCTAATACTACATTGTGATATTTCATGATATTCGGGTAATCAATAACAAGGATTAATCATTCCTAAGCCATTAAACTGTCTAGAAACTGTTTTAGCAATTATAATCAACAACATTCACTATATGGTTAATCTGAGATGATACTGATTAATCAAGTGAGTCATCAACTTAGTATTAGGAACCTAAATCAGTATAGGTTCCTACATTATCATACATTGTATGATATTACATTAAAATATGTAATAAAATACTAAACATCGGGTTGATGACTATCAGAGCAATGTTTTAGACATTGGACGTTCAAAACGATTTAATTAGCAAGTTAGAACATAAATAACATATCAAACATAAACTAAATGCAGAATCATCATATTATCATCAGTTGTGTGATATTCTGCTACTACTAAGCTATCAGGTGAGTTTCGTACAACCCCTTTTCTTTTTATTGTTTTATAAATATCGGGGTAACTCTGCGAACTGTTTTCTGAACATATGATATGCATCACTGATATCTGTGTGATTTCATGTGATTTTTGTGTGATTTCATGGGATTTTGCCGTTAGTAACAACTATCACAGTATCAAAAGTCCTCATTCGTGAACTGTATCTAGTGAACCCAAGTGCGGCCGAACAGGAACCATTGATAGTACTATTGGCTGACAACCCATTTGCTGGGAGGATTGCATCTCCCCTGGTGTGAATGTTTGGTACCTGTTTCCATAACAACTTCTTAATGTTAGTGATAGACATTAAGATAATGAGGTATTAAGATAGCTACTGACGGGTAGTATCTTCGAGAACGAACAATTGTCCGAAAGGAACTAGATATGGGTCCCATGGTTATCATGAATCGAACATTTTGGAAACATTATTTATCATATCATATTGTTCTAACTGAACTGTCGAGCTCACCAGCTTTGTGCTGACGTTTTAAACTCAACATTTTTGCAGGGCAACAGTGACGACACGGTGAGGATGCACATCACACTTTTGTACTTATGGGATATTAGATTGTGTAATAAATTAAGTTGTACTGTAATGTTACCACGAAACCCTTGTCATATATTTATTTCAAGTGAATCTGTGTGCTGTGATATCGGTTCAAGTAAGTCACACCTCATCTCTGAGACATCACCACTATGCTTCCGCAACCAATAGAATGGGACTTATGACATCATCTCAGGTGACGTGAGGTGGGGGTGTGACAGAGAATTAGCGCATGTTTGGGATTCTATTTGAGACTAACTTATTAACTTATTGGCTTTATGAAATATTAATAAGTTAAAAAGATGTTTGGTAATGTCAAAAGGAATTTTTGTTTTAACTTTTTGAGTAAATTTAAAAAGTTGTTTTTAAAAAGCTATAATTTGTAGCTTTTAAAAACCCTATTTTAAAAACTCATAAGTTAAAAAGTACTATTACACTTAAATAAGCAATCCCAAACATGCCCTTATGTGAGTAATAGGGTGATGCGAATGGTAATGGTGCGGATGTAGTTTGGTTTCCGGTGTGGAAAATGTGGGAGTGTGGGTGTTAGAAGCAGGGCCGGCCTAATGGGTCAAGCAACCCAAGCAAGGGCTTAGGGCCCAAAAAAATATAAGTCCTTCAATTTTTCAAAATTTATTATATGTAGCGACTTTTTTTAGTCTATGAGTTTTCTTTAGCTTGTGCACGCTCTCATAGAATTAGAAAATACATCAAAGCCCACATAAAAACATTCTAATATTCAATTGAAAAATATTTTTTTAAAAATAATTATGAATATTTTATTAAAGAATTTGAATTTAAAAAAAAACTAGAAAATAAATTTAATCTAAAAATTTTATATATGTATATAGAAACATTTTATTAAAATACAACATATATGAAATTTTAGTTTATTATTGTCGGTTTCAAGCCTAGATAAATGGAGAGGAAATTTAACGTAACTGTTAGTAAAGGGCCCTGATTTTTTATTCTATTTAGGGTCTCAAAATAGTTGAGCCGGCCCAAGTTAGTGGTGCGGGTGTGGTGATGTGGTGCAAATAAGGTGAGGGGTGCGTGTGAGTGTGTGAGGATAAGGTGAGAATGTTGAGTAATTATGAGTGTACATGAATCAAGTCTTAAATAGGTGTGAGTTTATTGTGTTGGTATGCATGCATATAGATGTAAGTTATTGGAGCGATTATGGTGTAAATAACGAGAATAGTTTGTGCGTGTGTGTGTATGCATGACCAAAAAGGGGAGAGAGTTGAATTGTTAGTTAACTTGAGCCTAACGCTAACCCACATTAAGTCAATGTAACAAGTAATTAAAAATAATATGCTAAAAGTATGCATTAGATATATAGGTTGTTGAACTCTTTTAGGCCTCACGCTCACTTGTGGGTGCTTAATTTATTGAGAGGATAACTTTGGACTAATTAATGCGACTTCTTAAAGCCCATAATTAAATGCTTTCTATGCACATTTTAGAGTATTATGGGCAGATATACATGCTACTTGATTAAGTTAAATATGTAAAATGCAAAGATGATTAAGTGCATAGAATGATAAAAATGGTATGTGATGATGCTTAAAGATGATTATGTGCATAGAATAATAATGATGGTAACCGATATAATTATATGTATAAAGTGAGAAAGTTATTTATGATAAAGATTGTCGTTTTGAAAAAAATTTATGATAATGAATAAGGAGAATCACACTTGGAGAAAACTCATTGATAAAGGAGCATAGTATTTAGTGTGTGCTCACCTATAAAGGAATCTTACAATTGGGGTAAGCCTACCATAAAGAATCAATGTATTTAGTGCATGCTCATTGCTAATGGAGTCTTATGTCGGTATAAGCATGTCATTCTTTTAGCAACAATTGTATGTATTATTGTGTTTATGAAAGGTTAAAAGATTTGATACAAACCTAATAAAACTTATTTACCTAAAAGTATAACTTATAGTCGATGCTTATTCCCTAGATTCCGTCATTAATTTATTTTTTTTTTAGGAAAAGAAATTCATGTCCTATGGGCCTTTTGCCTCCACATATCATTACCCCGATAGACTTTTGCCCATTGTAAAAAATCCCCATTTTTGTCTACGTTGGAGTCCGGACCTTGTCTCATTCCAAGTGAGGAAGCATATGATTAATTAATCACCTGTTTCTCGTGTTCCATGAATAGTTGGGACATTGTGGAATATCAAGAAAGATATTTCGATAATCGGTTTGGCTCTATATTTGTTCCTTATGTTTGAAGAAATACATGATCCCAAAGAATCGATTTTTCTTTTAGTAGAATCTGTCTTTGGTTGAGCAATGTGCGATATTTTGAATCCTCGTTATTAGTGGAATAAAAATGATCTCTGAATTGACCAAAATTTCTTTTGAATTAGCTAGAATTACTTGCTTGAATGAAACTATATCTTGTGGAATTATATTGAATATTTGACGACCCTGCACTAAACCGATCCTTGTTTACTAACCACACATTGTCTAACCAAGTCAAATATGCTAACTTGTTTTAACGTACATGTCAGGATAAACAATTTTTAATGATAAATAGGATTGCTTGTGACTGACCCTAAAGATTACCCTAACAATAAAAAGATTTTGTCTGGCTAATATGTTTTTTGGTCTTCAAACACTTAGTTCATGTTTGCTACGTTTATTTTTTTAATGCAATGTTATAAAAATTATGGGTAAAATATATGCTCTTGGCGTTCATTCCAAATGATATAACAATTTCGACAAGTTCATATATGTTTAAACACTTTAGACATGCATAAGACAAGTTCTAAACAACATTTGAGCGTGTTTATACAATAGAAGAAAAATTGATGATAAAACCGAGTATTTACAATGATTGTTGTAAGTTGCAGCTTTATCGAGATAAGTTGATGATACCCAAAAAAATAAAATAATAACGCATGTTTAATTACGCTAATTTATTATTATCAAAATATTATTAGTCCTATTAGTGAATTTTAACATAAAGTAATGTTATCTAAATATTTATAAAATAATAAGTTGTAATAGAGTATAACTCATAAGGGGAAAAGTAATATGTAACATGTATAATATGTTATAATACTTGAGGCTATAGAAAATAATTCTATGGGCACCATGTAGAAGTTTACATGAACATGACCAAGAGTTATACAACCTTTTATTTTTCACCATTACACGTCATAACTTCCTATAAGTTTTCC
Organism: Mikania micrantha; assembly: GCA_009363875.1. NCBI lineage: Eukaryota > Viridiplantae > Streptophyta > Magnoliopsida > Asterales > Asteraceae > Mikania > Mikania micrantha. The sequence continues at coordinate 53,123,452 of CM018687.1, read as the reverse complement.
ACTTTTATTTCCCTAAGTTATGAAGCATATAATTCTTCTCTTGCTACCTCACTTTGGCATCAACTTCACCACACACATTTAATATTTGATGTTTTTAAGTGATCATTAAGCAATCTTAAGCATTCATTAACAACATTTTTCAATTTAATAAGTTCTTATAATTGTTTGTTCATTCTTCATTCCTAACTATCCATGTAATCATAAGTTTGTAAACATAAATGAGGTTTAGAGTAGATGCTTATATGTGTTCATAGCCCTCATGTATGAGTTCATATGAGATTCTTATCATTTCCTGTGAAAAACCTTCAAATCTAATTTTTTTTTATTACTCTTGCAAGCAAGTTTTATGACGAGATTTTCTAACACATATTTAATAATGAATCAAGCCATAATCTACACAATCCTATAAATATCACTACTAGAAAAAATGATTTTTGCTACCAAAATTTGCTACGCAAAAAATTTTGTCGCAAAATTGCAACACATTTGCGACACTTTTCAGTCGAAAAAAAAATTCTTAATTTTATGTCTACCTTGTGACAAATTAACGACACAATTTAAAAAACACTCATTTTTGTCGCAAATGCGTTGCAACTTTGCGACACATTTGCTACAGAATGTGCTTTATATTAATTAATTAAATTATGCGTAGCAAATGTGTAACAAAACATTATTATTATTTTTTATTTTTATTTATATATTTATTCAAATATCAAAAGCAATATTAAAACGTATATTCAAAATAATTCAAATTTTGTGTTCAAAGTTTGCGACACTTTTTTGACAAAATACAATTTAATTAAATTGATTAAAACATTGCGTTGCAAATGGGTTGCAAGTTTGCTACACATTTGTGACAAAATGCAATTTGATTAAATTAATTAAATTTTGCGTCGCAAATGCGTTGCAAGTTTGCTACACATTTGTGACAAGATGCAATTTGATTAAATTAATTAAATTTTGCGTCACAAATGGGTTGCAAGTTTGCTACACATTTGTGACAAATGCAATTTGATTAAATTAGTTAAATTTTGCGTCGCAAATGGGTTGCAAGTTTGCTACACATTTGTGACAAGATGCAATTTGATTAAATTAATTAAATTTTGCGTCGCAAATGGGTTGCAAGTTTGCGACACATTTGTGACAAAATAAAATTTGATTAATTAATTAATTATGCGTCGCAAATGTGTAACAAAACATTATTTTTTATTTTTACTTTTATTTCTATAGTTATTCAAATAACAATAACAATATTAAAACATATATTAAAAAATAATTCAAATTTTGGGTTGCAAGTTTGCTACACATTTGTGACAAAATGTAATTTTTAATTAAATTTTTCGTCGCAAATGGGTTGCAAGTTTGCTACACATTTGTGACAAACTATACTTATATTACCCTTTTATAATCGTATAAGTTTAAACGCAATGGTGAACACACACATATACATGAGTATAGTTTGTATAATGAAGTTGTATAAAAGATGGATCAGAAAAGACGACATTTGAGCATCGGGAAAACATAAAACAATACTCGTTGTATGAATGCGTAGCAAATGTGTAGCAACTTGCTACACATTTGCTACGCATTTACCAATGGTTAGAATTTGTGTTTTCGTTTTTGATACTTAAACGTTATACCTTTTCAACCAAATTTTGTACAATTTAATGATAAGTGAAATAATTTCATGATACATACTTATACTTATTGTAAAGTTATGTATGTAAGTGTGTGCCGTTAAAAGTCAATACTTAGATTACCCTTTTAAAATCGTATAAGTATAAATGTAATGGTGAACACACACATGTACATGAGTATAATTTGTATAAGTTGGTGAAGTAAAAGTATATCATATATAATGAAGTTGTATAAAAGATGGATAAGAAAACACGACGTTTGAGCATCCAGAAAACATAAAACAATACACTGGTTGTAGGAATGCGTAGCAAATGTGTAGCAACTTGCTACAAATTTGCTACGCATTTACCAATGGTTAGAATTTGTGTTTTCGTTTTTGAGACTTATACGTTATTCCTTTTTACCCAACTTTTGTACAATTTAATCATAAGTGAAATAATTTCATCCCACAAACTTATACTTATTGTAAAGTTATGTACGTTAGTGTGTACCATTAAAAGTCAATACTTAGATGACCTTTTTATAATCGTATAAGTATAAACGTAATGGTGTACACACACATGTACATGAGTATAAATTGTATAAGTTGGTGAAGTAAAGGTATATCACGTATAATGATGTTGTATAAAAGATGGATCAGAAACGACGACATTTGAGCATCGGGAAAACATAAAACAATACTCGTTGTAGGAAGGCGTAGCAAATGTGTAGCAAGTTGCTACACATTTGCTACGTATTTACCAATGGTTAAATATATTAGTAGTAAACGTGTAGCAAGTTTTTATTTAATAACTATAAACAAAATAAATTGTTAAATATAATAGTAGTGGTGGTAATAATAATAATAATAATAATAATAATAATAATAATAATAATAATAATAATAATAATAATAATAATAATAATAATAATAAAAGTTTAATAATAATTATTTTATTTAATTTCTCTAACTATTTTATTTAGTTATTATTATTATTAATATATGTTTAAAATTTATTAAGAGTTAAAAAAATATTTTAATAAATAAAGGATTTGTGTTTTTTTTTCAGAATTTTTCAAATTTTTTTTACTTAAAATACAAAAGATGGAGTTAGGGTTTTAAATTTTTGCTCCCCATCCCTGTTGCTCTCATTTTACACCAGCCGCAAGACACACACAAGTGTGTGTTTGGTCGTGAAGCCAGGAGAAGGAAGAAAGGAGCCGGCTCATCTCCGGCCAAACCCCGGCCAAACCCCGGCCACCCAGACAGTGGTGGTTTCACGTTAATCCAGCCACCAAAGGCCACCTCTCGTCCGATTCATCTCCTTCCTCACGGTGTGTGTCAGATCGAGAGACAGAAAAAAAGGGGGACCGACCCCATTCCGTCGCAGCTCCGGCAAACTTCAGCAGGGCTTCCAGCGAACTCGAGCAGCACCTCGACGTGTCCTCGGCGACCAAGCTGCAGACCCTTATACCTCCTCTTTCTTTTTATTTCGGTTTCAGGAGTCTAGGGTTCGAACCCAACACCGGCCGACCCTTGATTCCGAAGGGGTTAGGTGATCTTGGTGGTAGCCATCCTCGGCACTGATGGTTTTGGTGGTTGACACAGGCTAGAACCCAATGATTCAGGTAAAGAATCTCTGTAACTCGAAAACTTTGCTGGGCTTGATCATTAACAATTTGTGCATTTATAATTAACTTTCTGAATAACACATTGAGCAAATCTTATGCATTTATAATTCACTTTTAGTAGAGTTTGACGCTACCTGGGAGGTTTTGATTGAGTTTTTTTCTACATATTTTGAGAACATGAATGCATGATCACAATTAATTTAGGGTATGGAATGTTAGACATTTACCTAAAAGTGGGGATTCTTTAGATAGGAACATGTAGGAATCACTTGTTTGCATACTCTAGCATTCTTTTAAGAACAAAAAAGGAGTTTATGAGATATCGGGATGAAGGAATTCAAGAAAAAAGAATTTTATGCCTTCAGATCTGAGGTAAACTTTTACTATTGTAAATTTGAAACTCTTTTGATTTTTGAATTTTAACCTACCAACATTCAACCGTCAATTGGAATCAATTTCGAATGGATTTTAGCTCCAATCTATATTGTAAATCAACTGTGGTTAGGTGACACACACCCATCCGACCTCGCTTGTTTAGCTTGAAACAACTGGATTATCTCCTCCAGTCTTAGTAGAATTCAAATTTCAAAATGAAAAAGAAAAAGTCAAACTTTTGATTCAAATTCTGAATGGCATCATAGAAGAAACTTCAACTTTCATTGTATATTACAACTTTTTAACCATTTTAAGTGTCTTTTTGGCAGCATGCAAGCCTAGAGGATTCTGATCTTAGAGGTTACTTCAAGGTATAAAATTTGAGTTAGATACATAAATATTGTTACTTTCAATAATTTTTGTTCTGCTGGAGGACACCGTTCAGTATGCACTTCATTGCACCTTCCAAAAAATTAAAAATAAAATTTCACAGTATCCTTAGATTGCATGTGTATGAAGTACACAAGTTGCATGGTGTTGGCTGTTTTCTGTAATGTTGTATTTTTAAACTTCAACAGGTAAACCAAAGAGCGGGCTAAAAAGAAAGCAGGCCAATAAATGCCCAAGGTGCACATTTAACTCAAAAAACTCATGTTGATTAAATTTTTTTTATTGAAACAGTATTAGTTTTGTAATCATATTGACACTAATTATTCATACAAAAAATAAAATAAACAATTGTACAAGATAACGTTACAGATCAAAATGGTTGAAAGAATGACCCATTTTGATCCAACGTGTTGGGATCTGTTACCCAACCCCCGTATACCCACTCTAAGTCAATCATATGTCACAACGATGCAACTTCATAAACCATCTTAAACGCCTAGAATAACAGAACAAAGGGTTTACATTTTATTCATATTGTATAATAAGCAAACCTTATAAGTGGATATCCCAACAACTAAGAAACGTATACCTTGAACAATTATAATTTATTTTTTTTTATTGAAATGAATCATCTTGTTCTGAAGCAGATCTGATAAATGAGAAGCGAAGAGATCAAGCTCTTGTTCAATAAAATTCCAATTTGCAGGTAAACCTTTCTTTTTATTTACATTATATTAAGTAGGTGAAACCAAAAATTTATGTGTTGGTTTTGGTTTTGATTCTATAATCTATTATAACAAGTTTGGAATCAAATACGAAGATTGAAATTTGCTTTAAGCCTTATTTTTGTTTGGATGTTAGGGTATATGTATAACTTTTATATGAACATAATTGTTCATAATTTTCATGAATGGAACTGTTCTTAATTCACATGAAGTGTTGATCATATATTGTTTAATCATTCTTGTCCTATTAAATGTAGGTGTATATATTTTGTTGGTTTGTCATGAAGATATCTTTCGTTCGGGAGATAGACAAGACATGTCGAGTATTCGTGTGAGATTCTTTAACAGTTTTGCTCGGAATGTAATATATTATTCGTTTGGGATTTTTTAGTTGTTTAGCTTGGAATGAAATATATTATTTTTCTGTTTAGGTTATTATATTTTTGGTTCAATTTGTAAAACACGTTTTGATATTATTTGGGTTGATATGGATTTTTCATTTTGCATTTTTTTGTTGGAAAAATCTAAGATTTTAATGTTTTTCTATTTTTTAAACAAAAGTTTGTTGCAAACATTTCCAAAAAGAATATTTAAAATTATTTTTTTCACAAATTTGACGCAAATTAAAAAAATATATATATAAATTAAATTTGCGTAGCAAATGTGTAGCAAATTTGCGTAGCAAATGTGTAGCAGACAAACAATAATAAAAATATCATTGTGTCGCAAATGTGTTGGTAAACATAAAAAATAAAATTTTTAATATAAGTTACTAGGCGTCGCAAATGTGTTGGTAAACAAAAAAATAAAAATTTTAATACATCTTAATAGGCGTCGCAAATTTGTTGGTAAACAAAAAAATAAAAATTTTAATATAATTTAATTGGCGTAGCAAATGTGTCACAAACAAAAATTTTAACTAAAAATTAATATTTAAGTTAATTATTCTAATAATATTAAAAATCTAGTTAGTTGAAAAAATATAATTAAAGGGGATGTAGCAAATGCGTCGGAAATTTTGCAACATATTTTTTTGTCGCAAATTTGTTGCAAATTGCGTCGCAAATTTGTAACAAAAAGTTTGCTACGAGGATTTTTGCTTCAAAAGTTTTTGGTGGCTAATGCGTCGCAAATCGTTGTTTTTGACACATTTGCGACGGAATTCTGCGTAGCAAAATTTTTTTTTCTAGTAGTGTATCATCCAAATCAAAAGGTTGAAAAATAAGTGTCTTTTTGAAAGAACATAAAGTACTTAAGATATCAAATTACAAATTTCTTATAGCAACCTGATCAAAATTTTTACCCAACTTTATTTCATCACAACTCACTTAACGTTCATCCAAATTGAGTGCATTTTATGCCAAATTTAATGTGTTAAATTTCATTCAATTGGTCTCACTTGATTTCATGAAGGTTTTAACCTCCAACCAACCAACACAAGACAAGTTTACCAAAATGTGCTGTTTTGAAAAAATATTTGGGTTGACTTTGAAAAATCATTATCCTATATTTTTCATCCAAATGACCTGATTATTATTAAAACGTTAGTTTTACATGTCCTCTTTTAAATCCTACTAACTTTACTCAATTTCATGGATGATTCAATCTTCAAACAGTGGACACCAGTTGACTATTACCAAAACAAAAATTTTAGGGCCCTACTAAATATACACCACCTCCATTCATGAGACACCAGCCGACTGTCTCCTATACGCCTATGTAGACCTTATACGGCCGTATAAGGTCAGTCAATCTAACAAAAGCTGCTAGGACTGACGTGTCAGGTTTGATGTAATTTTTTACGGCCGTATAAGGCCTATACGGTCGTATAGTTCAAACGTGTACGGCCATATGTGAAATTTCAGATTTGCAGAGAATCTTGGTCTTGACACGATTAAATATTCCTCTATAAATGTGTTGCAATTATGCGACGTGATATAAGATTCCTCGATTTTCGTGTTACAAAATTATATATGTTGGTCGATCGTATAGTTTTACAAACGAATCAAATTTACCCTGTATTAATTTATTAAGTTCTCGAGATGTCGACGAATTTTGGCGGAGAATCTTCTGGAAACATTTCGGTTTTTGATATGGAACAGGTATCGCAAGAATGATTATGTTTGTTTTATGTTTAAGATTGATATTTTTCACAAGTTATTTGAATATTTCAGGTGTTCATGACATTGGAAGATTTGCTAAGCTGGGTGCAAGAAACTGGGCGAATCAACGGAGTTGTCGTTGTCAAACAACTTTCAAAGTAAAACGTTAATGGCGATGTGATTAAAGTGTTTCTTAAATGTGATCGTGGTGGTGAATATAAAGGAACATCCTTAATGAGACGTTCAGGAACAAAAAGGACAAACTTTTCGTTTCAATTGGTTGCAAAATATTTTTCCGATGATAGATGTTGGATGTTGCGTGTCACCTGTGCTGAACACAATCATGAACTTGCACAACAACTGGAGGGGCATCCATTTTCCACGAGGTTAAACGATAATGAAAAACGTATGGTTGAGGAGCTGTCAAGACATAACATGTGTGACAATTCGCAATTCCAGGTTAGAATTTCGTGTCTTAGTCTTAATTAAGTCTTATTAAGATTAAAATAATCAAAACAAAACATAAGAATCTAATGAAAACTCATGAGTCAAAGAAAGAACAATGAAGCACATTTGAAACCTAAATCGCGATAAATTTGCGAAAAGGCGATTCGGCATGCGTAATCGTCAAATTTATGACAACCCGAACTTCCTAACCACATTATATTCCTAATGGGATGTAATTGGAAGTATAACAATGGTGGTTGATCAAATGTAGCAATTCCCAAAGATACGTACGAAAAACCGAAAAATTAATTACAAAAACCATAAAACTCATGTGTTGGATGATTCCTTTCACATTGATACCTTCTAATCTGGTTCAATAGATATTTTGATGAAAAATATCTGAGCAAACTTAATCATGAAGCAAGAAATCCATAATTATCAAGTTGTTGACTTTATTGGCCAACATTTTCACACCTTAAACCTCCAAAAACTTGACCAGAGCATTCCACAAACTTTCTGGAGTTTCAAACACCTTCCAACCATCATCTTTAAGCAATCCTTGCTGAGGATTAAGATCAAGAACAAGTAGATCACAAAATCAACCTTCAAAAGTTGATTTTTAGTGAGTTTTCAAGCCAATCTTCAACCAAGTAAGTTTTTGTGTCAATTTTAGATTTGAATAGATTAAGATAGCTTAAACAAGTGTTATGATGCTTGTTTGAACATTGGTTAAGGGCTGGAAATCATGAGATCTTGAAAACCCATTAAAAGGGCAAAATTGTCCAAAAACCCGATTTTTCAAAGTTGTCCAAATCACGATTTTTCTTCACCAAACTCTAGATATATGTTAAATATTAGGATCTGGAGATTTTGGCCCGGTAAAAGTGTCAAAATATCGATTTTGGTACGCAAAAACCATGTTTGGCCTGTGTGTCTCGGCCAATGGCCCCAGGCGGCCCCTACGCGGCCCGTGTGTCCCGGCCATGCTGCCTTGCGTCCCGGCCACCGGCTAGCCAAGGCCAAGGCCATGGTTAGGCCGGCTCGAGCCATTGACTAGGCCACGGCCCAGACCACCAAGCCACCACCACAGACCACCGAGCCACCAAACTCTAGGTATATGTTAAATATTAGGATCTGGAGATTTTGGCCCGGTAAAAGTGTCAAAATATCGATTTTGGTACGCAAAAACCCTGTTTGGCCTGTGTGTCTCGGCCAATGGCCCCAGGCGGCCCCTACGCGGTCCGTGTGTCCCGGCCATGCTGCCTTGCGTCCTGGCCACCGACTCGCCAAGGCCAAGGCCATGGTCAGGCCGGCTCGAGCCATTGACTAGGCCACGGCTCAGACCACCAAGCCACCACCACAGACCACCGAGCCACCACCGGACCGCCGCCGGCGTCGTCGACTTTTCCGGCCAAGATTCCGGCGAAAACGAATATTCCGGCGGGATATTCCGGCAAAAAAGAATATTCCGGCGACTTTTCCGGCCAACCCCTAATTTCGTCCGTTTTGCGTTCTGAACTCCGTTTCGCGATCCGATTTGCAATCCGGTGATCCGATTTTGATAAAAAGGACATATTTTTAATCGATTTCGCGTTCCGGACTCAATTTTTCAGTCTGTTTCGCAATTCGAAAATCCGATTTCAGTCTGAAAACTGATTAAGAATCCGATTATTACACGAAATTCAGTTTTCGCGTCGGTTTTCCATACAAATAACCATTTTCAATCAATTTCGCATTCCGGACACAGTTTTGCGATCTGTTTCGCAATCCGGAAGCCGGATAATCGATTTAGTAGCAGACTGGAGTTCCGATTGTGACCGGAATTCAGTTTTATTATCGGATTTCAATATAACAACCTATTCTTTGTCGATTTCGCATTCCGGACTCAGTTTTGCGATCTGTTTCGCAATCCGGAAGCCCGATAATCGATTTAGAAGCAGAATTGGAGTTCCGATTGTGACAGGAATTCAGTTAATATAAAAACCTATTCTTTGTCGATTCCGCCTTCCGGACTCAGTTTTATGATCTGTTTTGTAATATGATAATCAGATTTCAACCCAGTAGTCGATTGAGAATCCGGATTCGAAACAAAAGTTAATTTCTCACCAAATCAGGTGCAAACAACTCACCGAACTTTAATAAATTACAGATTTGGAATCCAGGAACTAGCAATACGAACATTGTATTATGTTTATTGATTTATATCAACTGAGGTGAGTTCACGAACCCTTTTTCTGTATTTTGGCTTTTGAACTCGGGGAATGAGAAAACATAAAAACTTATTCGAAACCTCTTGATTATTGTAAAGCTTTGAAAACGCTTTTGATGCATTTTGTGAAACATGAAACCTGTTTGATCAGGTGGAACTCTGAAACGCTTTCGATGCATTTTGTGAAACATGAAACCTGATTTGCATCATTTGAAATGCTGAAACACTTTTGAAACATTTTGTGAAACATGAAAACGAAAGCGTTGTAAAACATTTGGTTGAAACACATGACAGTGGGGAGAACACATGACCGAACTTGTCATTATTTCACGGGTTACACATTTGTCGCTAAGTCCCCTATTCTGTAACCGTTAACCGTGCGTGGGGCATGATTATTGAGAATATATTCTATTTGTGATTGGCAATCCTCGCCCGTGGTTCGTAGCTAAAACCACGACTGGATGTCGAGCGAGCGCTCAATAAGGCTAGAACACACAATGTCATGCGACAAGGACATTGGGAAGGGGCAAACACTGAACTCGTCAGCTCGGTTACGGGAGCCCAGGAGTTATAATTGGACAGTTGGTCGGGAACTAAACTCGACATTGTTGAAAGGAACAATGTTCGCACTGGATACCAATGTTTTACACCCAGTTTGGGACATTAATATTATTTAACTTATTCTATGAAAACATTTGATTTGTTTGGATACATTACATACGTTTTAACAAATAAACTTGTGAACTCACCAGCGATAAGCTGATTGTTTTAAAAATCTGGTTTTCTCAGATGCATAATAACACAGGGGGTGGAGCTGGGAGCTCAATCTTTGGAGACCTATAGTAGAGTCTATGAGAGATAAACTCTACAGTGTGATACATAGCATTATATATAGGTGTGAGACTCATTAAAACTGTTATTACATTAGGCTTGTGACTAATGTAGTTGTAATATTACTCTGTAATATATAAACAGATGTGTCTTTTGTTGTAAATCATGACCGTGAAACTTTGAAAGTCACACCGTACACTTCCGCAACGACAAGGGTGTGACAGATTGGTATCAGAGCCATTAGTTTATAGCGAATTAGGTTGCATGACTAAGACCTAATCTATAGTCATATGACTCTAACACGAAACATTAATGTTGCATGTTCAGAAACATGCCGAGAGGACGACCGAGGCGAAATCCGCAGGAAAATCCACAAGTGAATCCACAAGAAAACCCGCATGGCAATCCTGAAACTGAGCAACCTGCTATCTCGGTAGAGATGGACCAGCTCATAAATAGACGAGTGGCTGATGCTATGGCCACTTACAAAAATCAACAACACACAGGAGAGGGAGGATCTGGCGCTATTGGCAACAATACAGGAGGTGGCAGTGGAGCTGTAGGGGGAAATGGTGCTGTAGGAGGCAGTGCGTCTGCTGGAATCATTGGATCTGCACCAAAGGCATGTACTTACATGGATTTCCTGAACTGCCAGCCTCTTAGTTTTAATGGAACCGATGGAGCTATCGCACTGATCCGATGGTGCGAAAAGATGGAAACGGTATTCCGTGTCAGTAATTGCCCTGAGGAATGCCGTGTCAAGTATGCCACTTGTACTCTGAATGGAGCAACTCTTACATGGTGGAACAACCATGTTCAAGGTTTAGGCATTGATGAAGCCTATCAGATTCCCTGGTTAACACTGAAGCAAATGATGATGGATGAATATTGCCCACGAAGTGAGATCCAGAAAATGGAAGAAGAATTCTATAACCTGAAAGTGCAAGGGAGTGACATTGTCGGTTATACTACTAGATTTCATGAGCTGGCACAACTTTGTCCAACGATGGTCACTCCTGAGTACAAGCGAATAGAGCAGTATCTGAAAGGGCTTCCTCCAAGTATTGAAGATATGGTGACTTCTTCTAAGCCAGATACCATTCAAAGTGCAATTCGATTGGCACATCGCCTGATCGGCAGTTCGTCGTGGAACCATGGGGACAAAGGTACCTGAAGAAAAGCAAAACACTGGTAATAAACGAAAATGGAATAGCAATTCACCAAATCAACCACAAAAGAAACCGACCCAGGTTAGAGTCAACACCGCTATGACAACTGATAAGAAATCTTACGTGGGAAAACTTCCCAAGTGTGAAAAATGTGGGTATCATCATGAGGGTGAATGTAGGCCCTTCATGTGTAACATATGTGGAAGACGTGGACATTTAGCGAGGAATTGTCGAGCTCCTGTACCTACATCAGTGACAGATAGCAACAGGGATAATAGGAGTTGTTTTGAATGCGGAGTAGTAGGTCATCTCAGGAAGAACTGCCCAAAGCTAACAAATCAAAGTGGCAACAATGCTCGAGGTAGGGCCTTTGTTATTGCAGCTGGAGACGCCAAACGAGATCCAAACCTCGTGACGGGTACGTTCTTTGTCAATAATCATTATGCCTCTGTTCTATTTGATACTGGGGCGGATAAGAGCTTTATGTCAACCGAATTTAGCATGTTAATTGGAGCTAATCCAACTGCTCTACACGATAGATACACAATAGAACTAGCAAACGGAAAACTGACAGAAACTAGTGAGATAATTCAAGGGTGCACGTTACAACTAGGAGATTATGTTTTTGCTATAGACCTTTTATCGGTGAAACTGGGAAGTTTCGATGTGGTTTTCGGCATGGACTGGTTGTCCAAAAAGCACGCAGAAATTGTGTGTTGTCAGAAGGTAGTCCGCATTCCACTCCCAAGTGGGGAGACTCTCTCATATCATGGTGAAAAGAGCGGAAAGGCGTTATAAATCATCACCTGTATGAAAGCCCGCAAGTACCTACGCAAGGGTTGTCAAGCAGTATTAGCACACGTCATGGAAAGGAAGTCAAAAGAGAAGCGACTCGAAGATATACCGATTGTACAAGAGTATCCAGAGGTATTTCTTGAGGATTTGCCTGGAATACCACCTAGCAGGCAAGTCGAATTTCGAATTGACTTGGTGCCTGGCGCAGCACTAATAGCTCGATCGCCGTACAGATTAGCCCCAACAGAGATGCAGGAGCTATCTAACCAACTACAAGAGTTACTGGACAAAGGTTTCATAAGACCAAGCTTTTCACCGTGGGAAGCACCCGTTTTGTTCGTAAAGAAGAAATATGGAACCTTTAGAATGTGCATTGACTACTGAGAATTGAACAAGCTGACAGTCAAGAATCGGTACCCGTTACCATGGATAGATGATCTATTCGATCAGTTGCAAGGTTCCAGTTTCTATTCAAAGATTGATCTGCGTTCAGGATACCACCAGCTAAGGGTCAAGGACGAGGACGTTCTAATCACTGCTTTTAGAACCCGGTATGGCCATTATGAGTTTTTGGTTATGCCGTTTGGATTGACGAATGCCCCGGCAGTTTTTATGGACCTTATGAATAGGGTCTGTAAACCGTACTTGGATAAATTTGTCATTGTGTTCATCAATGATATACTTATTTATTCCAAGACCAAAGAAGATCATGAGCAACACCTAAGGCTTATTTTGGAGTTACTAAGGAACGAAAAGCTGTATGCCAAATTTTCTAAATGTGAATTTTGGATGAGAGAAGTACAATTTCTTGGGCATGTAATAAATCAAAAAGGAATACATGTTGATCCTGCCAAATTGAGGCTATCAAGAATTGGAATGCACCCAAAACCCCGACAGAAGTACGTCAATTCCTTGGCTTAGCAGGGTATTATAGAAGATTCATTGAAGGTTTCTCTAAGATAGCTTTACCACTGACTACACTGACACAAAAGGATAAGAAATTTGAATGGAGCAACAAGCAAGAGACATCATTTCAATTGTTAAAGCAAAAACTATGCAGTGCACCTATTTTATCACTACCGGAAGGAACAGAGGATTTCGTAGTATACTGCGATGCATCACATCAAGGCTTGGGTTGTGTGCTGATGCAGAAAGACAAAGTCATTGCATACGCATCCCGGCAGCTCAAAACACATGAGAAGAACTACACTACGCATGATTTGGAACTAGGAGCTGTAGTGTTCGCACTCAAAATCTGGAGACATTACCTTTATGGTACAAAGTGTACTATTTACACTGACCATAAAAGTCTCCAGCATATCTTCGATCAAAAAGACTTGAATATGAGACAACGTCGCTGGGTTGAATTACTCAATGATTATGATTGCAATATTCGTTATCATCCTGGCAAGGCAAATGTTGTCGCAGATGCTTTGAGCAGGAAAGAGCGAACCAAGACATTACGAGTGCGAGCTTTGGGATGACTATTCAGACAAACTTTACTGCCCAAATTCGAAATGCCCAACTCGACGCTCTTAAGGAAGAAAACTTGCAGAATGAGTCCTTGCGAGGCTTGGATAAGCAATTTGAGGTCAAGACTGACGGAACTCGCTACTTTGCAAATAGAGTCTGGGTACCAAACTTTGGGAACCTAAGGAGCTTAGTAATGGATGAAGCTCACAAGTCTCGATACTCTATACACCCTGGCTCTGATAAAATGTATCACGATGTCAAGGAGCTTTATTGGTGGCCTAACATGAAGGCTGACATCGCACTTTATGTTAGCAAATGTCTAACCTGCTCTAAGGTTAAAGCCGAGTATCAAAAACCATCAGGGTTGTTGCAGCAACCAGAGATTCCACAATGGAAGTGGGATCAAATTACAATGGACTTTGTCACGAAACTACCCAGAACTTCTAGTGGCTATTACACTATTTGGGTAATAGTCAATCGTCTCACAAAGTCTGCACATTTCTTGCCTATGAAAGAAACTGATAAGATGGACATACTCACGAGGCTTTACATTAAGGAAGTAGTTTCTCGTCATGGGATTCCACCCTCCATCATCTCAGATCGAGACAACAAATTCACCTCACGAGTATGGCAAACCCTACATGAGGCATTGGGTACTCGTTTGGATATGAGTACAGCATATCATCCTCAAACGAATGGTCAAAGTGAAAGGACTATCCAAACTCTGGAAGACATGCTTCGAGCATGTGTGATTGATTTTGGAAGCAGTTGGGATACACATCTGCCTTTGATCGAATTCTCACACAACAACAGTTATCACACGAGTATCAAGACAACACCATTTGAAGCGTTATACGGTCGTAAATGCCGATCACCTTTATGTTGGACCGAGGTTGGTGAAAGTCAACTCACAGGTCCAGAACTCATTCAGGAAACAACAGATAAAATCTTCAAAATCCGAGACAGATTGCGAGCCGCACAAGATCGTCAGAAGAGCTACGCTGACGTGAGACGCAAACCATTGTCTTTCCAAGTTGGAGTCCGGGTCATGTTGAAGGTCTCACCTTGGAAAGGTGTTGTAAGATTCGGAAAACGTGGCAAATTGAACCCTCGATACATAGGGTCGTTTGAAATCATTGAAAAGGTGGCACCCGTTGCATACAAACTCAAACTACCACCGGAACTAAATGGGGTGCACGACACATTTCATGTATCGAATCTCAAGAAGTGTGTGTCAGATGAAACACTTGTGATACCGTTGGAAGAAATCCAAATCGATGATCAATTACATTTCATAGAGGAATCGGTGGAAATCATGGATCGGGAAGTAAACCAGTTGAAACAAAGTCGTATCCCAATAGTAAAGGTCCGTTGGAACTCAAGGCGAGGACCGGAATTTACCTGGGAACGCGAAGATCAGATGAAACTCAAATACCCCCAACTGTTCGATGACACATCAGTCTTGGGAAGCACAAACTAAATTTCGGGACGAAATTCCAATAACGGGGGGAGACTGTGACAATTCGCAATTCCAGGTTAGAATTTCGTGTCTTAGTCTTAATTAAGTCTTATTAAGATTAAAATAATCAAAACAAAACATAAGAATCTGATGAAAACTCATGAGTCAAAGAAAGAACAATGAAGCACATTTGAAACCTAAATCGCGATAAATTTGCGAAAAGGCGATTCGGCATGCGTAATCGTCAAATTTATGACATCCCGAACTTCCTAACCACATTATATTCCTAATGGGATGTAATTGGAAGTATAACAATGGTGGTTGATCAAATGTAGCAATTCCCAAAGATACGTACGAAAAAGCCGAAAAATTAATTACAAAAACCATAAAACTCATGTGTTGGATGATTCCTTTCACATTGATACCTTATAATCTGGTCCAATAGATATTTTGATAAAAAATATCTGAGCAAACTTAATCATGAAGCAAGAAATCCATAATTATCAAGTTGTTGACTTTATTGGCCAACATTTTCACACCTTAAACCTCCAAATACTTGACCAGAGCATTCCACAAACTTTCTGGAGTTTCAAACACCTTCCAACCATCATCTTTAAGCAATCCTTGCTGAGGATTAAGATCAAGAACAAGTAGATCACAAAATCAACCTTCAAAAGTTGATTTTTAGTGAGTTTTCGAGCCAATCTTCAACCAAGTAAGTTCTTGTGTCAATTTTTTATTTGAATAGATTAAGATAGCTTAAACAAGTGTTATGAAGCTTGTTTGAACGTTGGTTAAGGGCTGGAAATCATGAGATCTTGAAAACCCATTAAAAGGGCAAAATTGTCCAAAAACCCGATTTTTCAAAGTTGTCCAAATCACGATTTTTCTTCACCAAACTCTAGATATATGTTAAATATTAGGATCTGGAGATTTTGGCCCGGTAAAAGTGTCAAAATATCGATTTTGGCACGCAAAAAGCATGTTTGGCCTGTGTGTCTCGGCCAATGGCCCCAGGCGGCCCCTACGTGGCCCGTGCGTCCCGGCCATGCTTCCTTGCGTCCCGGCCACCGGCTAGCCAAGGCCAAGGCCAAGGTCAGGCCGGCTCGAGCCATTGACTAGGCCACGGCCCAGACCACCAAGCCACCACCACAGACCACCGAGCCACCACCGGACCGCCGCCGGACCGCCACCGTTGACCACCGTTGACCGCCGTCGGCCGCCGGCGACTTTTCCGGCCAAGATTCCGGAGAAAAGGAATATTCCGGCCAACCCCTAATTTCGTCCGTTTTGCGTTCTGAACTCCGTTTCGTTATCCGATTAGCAATCCGGTGATCCGATTTTGATAAAAAGGACATATTTTTAATCGATTTCGCGTTCCGGACTCAATTTTTCAGTCCGTTTCGCAATTCGAAAATCCAATTTCAGTCTGAAAACTGATTAAGAATCCGATTATTACACGAAATTCAGTTTTCGCGTCGGTTTTCCATACAAATAACCATTTTCAATCAATTTCGCATTCCGGACTCAGTTTTGCGATCTGTTTCGCAATCCGGAAGCCCGATAATCGATTTAGTAGCAGACTGGAGTTCCGATTATGACCGGAATTCAGTTTTATTATCGGTTTTCAATATGACAACCTATTCTTTGTCGATTTCGCATTCCGGACTCAGTTTTGCTATCTGTTTCGCAATCCGGAAGCCCGATAATCTATTTAGAAACAGAATTGGAGTTCCGATTGTGACCGGAATTCAGTTGTATTATCGGTTTTCTATATAAAAACCTATTCTTTGTTGATTCCGCCTTCCGGACTCAGTTTTATGATCTGTTTTGTAATATGAAACAAAATATATTATCGGGAGTCAGTTTTATGATCTTTGTCGATTCCGCCATCCGGACCCAGTAGTCGATTGAGAATCCGGATTTGAAACAAAAGTTAATTTCTCACCAAATCAGGTGCAAACAACTCACCGAACTTTAATAAATTACAGATTTGGAATCCAGGAACTAGCAATACGAACATTGTATTCTGTTTGAGGTGAGTTCACGAACCCCTTTCCTGTATTTTGGCTTTTGAACTAGGGGAATGAGAAAACATAAAAACTTATTCGAAACCTCTTGATTATTGTAAATCTTTGAAAACGCTTTTGATGCATTTTGTGAAACATGAAACCTGTTTGATCAAGTGGAACTCTGAAACGCTTTCAATGCATTTTGTGAAACATGAAACCTGATTTGCATCATTTGAAATGCTGAAACACTTTTGAAACATTTTGTGAAACATGAAAACGAAAGCGTTGTAAAACATTTGGTTGAAACACGTGACAGTGGGGAGAACACATGACCGAACTTGTCATTATTTCACGGGTTACACATTTGTCGCTAAGTCCCCTATTCTGTAACCGTTAACCGTGCGTGGGGCATGATTATTGAGAATAAATTCTATTTGTGATTGGCAATCCTCGCCCGTGGTTCGTAGCTAAAACCACGACTGGATGTCGAGCGGGCGCTCAATAAGGCTAGAACACACAATGTCATGCGACAAGGACATTGGGAAGGGGCAAACACTGAACTCGTCAGCTCGGTTACGGGAGCCCAGGAGTTATAATTGGACAGTTGGTCGGGAACTAAACACGACATTGTTGGAAGGAACAATGTTCGCACCAGATACCAATGTTTTACACCCAGTTTGGGACATTAATATTATTTAACTTATTCTATGAAAACATTTGATTTGTTTGGATACATTACATACGTTTTAACAAATAAACTTGTGAACTCACCAGCGATATGCTGATTGTTTTAAAAATCTGGTTTTCTCAGATGGATAATAACACAGGGAGTGGAGCTGGGAGCTCAATCTTTGGAGACCTATAGTAGAGTCTATGAGAGATAAACTCTACAGTGTGATACATATCATTATATATATATATGTGTAATAGCATTATATATAGGTGTGAGACTCAGTTAAAACTGTTATTACATTAGGCTTGTGACTAACGTAGTTGTAATATTACTCTGTAATATATAAACATATGTGTCTTTTGTTGTAAATTATGACTGTGAAACCTTGAAAGTTACACCGTACGCTTCCACAACGACAAGGGTGTGACAACATGGAATCTCATGAAATAGTACGATCTTTACGTGAACAGAACCCTCAAAACGTGTCCATGCTCAGAACCATATACAATACACGTGATGCGTAAAGATGATCGGTCTGGATATACTCCAATGCAGGTTCTGTTCTCTATGTTTCGTAGTAAAAATTATGTGCATAAGTGTCGTGTCAATAATGTGACGAATGCATTTGAAGATTTGTTTTTCATTCATCCAAAATATTTTCCAATATGGCGTGCACCCAGACATGTTTGTTTTATTTTCACTCCATTCTTGTATCTGCCAGCATGGTGTATGACCGATACTTTCGCTTCCTACGAAAGCAAGAGGCCAGGAGGACATATTTACATGGGTGGCTATGTCACCCATATTGCCCGGTG
This sequence comes from Mikania micrantha, assembly GCA_009363875.1. Lineage (NCBI taxonomy): Eukaryota > Viridiplantae > Streptophyta > Magnoliopsida > Asterales > Asteraceae > Mikania > Mikania micrantha. The sequence continues at coordinate 53,104,728 of CM018687.1, read as the reverse complement.
TTTAGGAGTTTTTGGAGCTGATGTGGAGGCGTCCATGACGACACAATACCGTCCTGAGAGGATCGGTCGTGCTACACTAAGTGCGATGCGTATTGCTACGGACATCCGAGGAGTCGAATTTCGTATTTGTTTGCAGCGAGGCGTTCCTTGGGTTCTTCTGTAGCTACCTCTGCCTGGGCCGCAGCCGCATGATCAGGGAGAGGTGCGTGCCGCATTTGTAGGTGTGCCGTTACAGCCACCTCCACGAGGTCGTCGACTAGTTTTTAGAGATCCAGGACTTCGAGATCAATCTCAACGATTAGACCGCATTGAGGATTTGGTTGCGTGGAAGTCTGCCGATTTGATAGCAGTTGCCACGCATTTAAGAGTTTAGATTCCACCACTACCACAGCCTCGACAGTACCCTCTGATGATGCTGGTGCTGGTGACGATGTTGCTGGTGGTGATGACGTTGGTGGTGGTGGTGGTGCTTAGTTTGCATTTATACTATCTTTTGTTGATGTATAACTTTTGTTATGTGTATATATATGTGCATTTTTATGTGTTATGTGACTGTGTATTACGTAAATATTTCTTGTATAGTTATTTGTCATTTATGTGGTTTTGACATGGTTGTATGTTTATTTTTATGCTTACTTAATAGTTCATATAATTAAACAATTATAAACTTACTGGTTTACATATAACAAAATATGCAAGAAAACGTACAATTAATTAGACTTGCAAAAATAGGCGTAATATATATAATCGTGGTAAAAACGTATAAAAAATAATATTAAAATTGAAAAAAGAAATTAAACTATACTCCCGTATAAGGCCTATACTTCCGTATAAAAAGTCAACCAGACAATCATATGACAAAACAATGTTATACGGCTGTATAAGGTCTATACGTGTGACAATTACGTTCGAGGATTACGTCATCTGACTGAGAGCACATATAATCGTGCTAGAAATCCACATTAATTTAGCGATTGTAATTATTACGAGTTGATAATACGTGATAAATCGTGTACGTGGGTGAAAACCGTGCACGAAACGGAGCTCTTGATTCTCCGGAATTGTAAAACGAAGAAAAATCTTAGAATATTGAACTCCGGGGATCTTCACGGTACGCCAAGGATAAATTAAGGGTCCTTGGCGGTACGCGAGGAGTCCAAAATATCTTTTGGACTTCGGATTTCTTCACGGTACGATAAGGAAAAATATTGCCTCTTGGCGGTACGCGACGAGTGTGGCGTTGTAAATGATCAGCTTTCTATAACAGAATGAATGTAGAAGAATTTCTATCTTCTTTTTCTCGAACATACTTGACTTCCAGACGAACTAGAGCGAGATTTCAGCATCCAAACTCCATTTTGAAGCCCTCTAAACGTTCGGATCACACCAGGGAACGATTCTACAAGTCCTGATCATCATTTTTATCCGATTAGGTAACGATTCGTTTCATCATACTAGTTTGATTAGATCTTGTTTTTTAGCGTAATGCAATAGTTAGGGTTGTTGATTATTGCCTAGATGATGGCTAGGATGAGAGGCCCCAAACCCCTCAGTTGGCAAACATTAAACCTATACTCTTTAGATCATATTTACATTATCATAGCAGCGGAATGTAGGGTAACAACATAAATATCATACAGATCTAAACAAACTTTTACACATTAAACATAACCCACTCTTCTAACAGTCACATAATACAGCCAATCTATGCCAGGGGTAGTCTTCAATATATGCCATGAGCCTTCCTGGTCTCCTTTCTCTAACCATTCAACCTGATATGCATGCTAAACAAGTCAGCTTTCGCTGGTGAGTTCTAAGTTTACTTTTCATAAAAGTTAAATCTTTAATATACATAAAGCATTAGCCTTTACTGCCGACCGAAGTCAACAGTCTCAATCATACTAAACACAAAACATTTCATATACATAACATACATGACATCATAACATCAATCATACAGTGCATAAATGTAGCCTGTTCTGTTGACCGAAGTCAACACGTTATGCATGCATAAGATTTCCTCAACTGGCGACACACAGTCGACAGGCCTGTTCTTTCACAGGACTTATGCCTGTTCTTTCACAGGACTTATGCCTGTTCTTTCACAGGACTTCTGCCTGTTCTTTCACAGGACTTTTTAAACCATCAACCGAAATTGACGGCTCATACCGGTACAAGACTTCTTGACATACATCATTCATACATAACATGGTTTAAATCATTTAAACCATCATAATCATAATTCATTATCCGCACCGCAGTGCTCAACATTTGCCCAACCGCAGCCGGGACTTCAAAATCACATTTTCTAATTAACCTCGGCCGAGACCTTTAAAATCATTCATTTCTCAACCGTAGTTGAGTCTTTAAAACATCCTTGACATCTCAGCTGAGGTTCTTAAAATCATTTACTTTTCAACTGTAGTTGAGACTTAAAGCATTATTTACTTTAAAACGTTCTTTACTTGAAAACATTCTTTACCTGACCTTAATCAGGTTAGTGTCACTTTCATACATTAACTTTACAACTTGAAACATTCTTTACTTTAGCATATTCTCTTATCTGACCGTAGCCAGATAAAACAATCATTTACCTAAAATAACTTTATAACATGCATATCAGCCCTAAAATGTTAAAATAGTAAAAGAGGGCTCATAGAACTCACCTGATGTCTTACTGTAGCAAGATCACTCACAAACTGGTACTAATGGTGAATTTCTGCATTCGTTTACACTTAATAAGTCATTTATGTTTTAACCTACTGATTAGATCTTTCTGAACGTTCAATGTCAAAGACATTGCCTTAAAAGTCATCAAGTAGTTAATGTTGTTGATTATAATGCTAAAATAGTTCTTAAACAGATTAATGGCTTAGAAATGATAAATCCTTATAATTGATTACCCAGATATCATGAAATATCACAATGTAATCTTAGAATAGGTTTAATAACCATGTTTAACATACTAATCTGACTGTTATCATAAACATCAGATAATCGTTCAATAAGTATGTTAATGATTGTGATTAGTTTGAAACACTTAGATTTAACCTTTGCATTTCAAAGATTAATCAAACTAACCATCTACATTGTCATAATCAAATGGATTAAACCATTATAACCATAGTTGTGATTTCATGCAAACCGGCATTACAACGGATCAAAACAAGGATTTAACCGTTAGAACATCGTGTTCTTCATTTCTAATCAATCCTAGCCATCATCTAGGCAATAATCAACAATCCTAACTATATCATTAAGTTCAAAATCAAAATCTAATCAATCAAAATCAAACTAGAAGGTTAGAACAAATCATTACCTAATCTGACAGGTTTCTGAGGGTAAAACAACGATCAGGACTTGTAAACACGTTCCCTGACTTCAAATATACGATCTGATGGCTTCAATAGGTTGTTTGGAGGGTGTTTTGCTCGTGTTCTTCGTCTGTAGATCGTCTGAGTTCGAAAATGTAAAAATAATTAACTTTGCATGAAATCTGATGAAGTAGATCAGATTGTTGCACCGCCACACCCGTCGCGTACCGCGACCAGAAGCCAAAAAGGGCTTCGCGTACCGCGAAGAAATCCGGAGGATTTTAGATATTTTAGGTCCGTCGCGTACCGCGAAGGATCCTCAAATCTCCGTCGCGTACCGCGACGAGTCCAGAAGTTCAATACTTTGAAAATTTTCTTCGTTTCGTGATTCCGGACAATCCGTAACTCCGTTTTGCGCACGGTTTTCGCCTACGTTCATCATTTCTCGTGTACTATCAATCTGTAGTAATTACCATTGTCAATTCAACATAGATTTTATACAGGATCAAATGTGCTAATTATTCGGTTGTTACAAATCTACCCTCCTTACAATAGGTTTCGTCCTCGAAACCTGTTACGTTTCTAACAAATGTGGGTAGAGTCGTTTCATCTCGTCTTCAGTCTCCCATGTCGTCTCAGATCCTTTTCGATGTTTCCATTGAACCTTAACTTGCCTAATCACCTTGTTACGTAACTGTTTTTCTTTCGTATCAACAATTGCAACGGGTTCTTCTATGTAGTTTAATTTCTCATCAACTTCAATGTCATTTAACGACACATATGCTACATCATCTGCTAGACATTTTCTCAAATGTGAAACGTGGAATGTCGGATGAATTCCACTCAGTTCATCTGGTAGATCTAATCGGTAAGCTACCTTACCGACCCGTGCTATTATTTGAAAAGGTCCAATAAATCTCGGACTCAGCTTTCCTCTTTTCCTGAATCGAATAACTCCCTTCCATGGTGAAACTTTTAACAATACTTGATCACCTACTTCAAACTCTATTGGTCTTCTTCTTTTGTCAGCATAGGACTTTTGTCGATCTTGTGCAGCTTTCATTCGTGTTTTAACTAGCTGGAGCTTTTCTGTCAAATCTAACACTGCAGCTTTGCTTCCTACTTCTTTCTGTCTTACTCCTCCCCAACACACAGGTGTCCTACAACGTCGTCCGTACAATGCCTCATATGGTGGCATTCCAATACTAGCATGATAGCTATTGTTGTACGAGAATTCCACCAATGGTAAATGATCATCCCAACTCCCACCAAAATCAATAATACAAGCTCTGAGCATATCTTCTAAGGTTTGGATAGTCCTTTCAGACTGTCCGTCGGTCTGTGGATGATACGCAGTACTGATGTTGAGTCTTGTGCCCATAGATTCATGAAACCGTTTCCAGAATCTTGATACAAATCGCGTGTCACGATCTGACACTATAGAAACTGGAACTCCATGTCTTGTAATTATTTCTTTTACAAATAATTCAGACAGTTTCTCCGAAGTATAAGTCTCTCGTATAGGCAAGAAATGAGCACTTTTCGTTAACCGGTCTACAATCACCCAAATAGCATCATGATGTTTCGCCGTAAGAGGCAATTTAGTAATAAAATCCATGGTAATGTGTTCCCATTTCCATTCTGGGACTTCTAAAGGTTGTACATAACCATAGGGTTTCTGGTGTTCAGCTTTTACTTGCGCACATGTCAAACATTTATTTACATACTGCATTACATTAAACTTCATACCTGGCCACCAATAATCTTTTCGAAGGTCTTGATACATTTTCGTTGCACCAGGATGAATAGAGTAACGTGACTTATGTGCTTCGTCTAGAATCCTTGACCTAATGTCCCCATTTCGTGGAACCCACATTCGACCAAATCGAATCTTAACACCACATTCATTTTCTTCTAGACTTTTAACCTGACCAAATATTCTTTCGAATCCCACATTTTCTTCCTTTAATCCTTCCTTCTGCGCATCCTTGAGTTCATTTAGAAAATCTGGTGTGATTACCAAACTGTAAGACTTAATTTGTATAGCAGAGTGTTCTGTCTTACGACTTAGAGCATCAGCCACATTGGCCTTGCCCGGGTGATACAAGATCTCACAGTCATAATCTTTGAGCAGTTCAAGCCATCTTCTTTGTCTCATATTCAAATCCTTCTGTTCAAAGAAGTATTTTAAACTTTTGTGATCTGTGTAGATTGTACATTTAACTCCATATAAATAATGCCTCCAAATTTTTAAAGCAAATACCACAGCAGCCAATTCCAAATCATGTGTTGGATAATTAGCTTCATGGGTTTTCAATTGTCTTGAGGCATATGCTATTACCTTTCCCCTTTGCATAAGTACACAACCCAAACCCAGATAAGACGCATCTGAGTACACAACCATGTCTTCATTACCATCCGGCAGTGTTAAAATAGGAGCTTCAGTTAACCTCTTCTTTAGTTCTTCAAAAGCTTGGACCTGAGTTGGACCCCAATCATATTTTACTTCCTTCCTCGTCAATTTTGTTAATGGTGTAGCAATCCTGGAGAAATCCTGGATAAATCTTCTATAATAACCTGCTAATCCAAGAAAGCTACGAACTTCCGTTGGTGTTTTCGGAGAATTCCATTTCATTACCGCTTCTACTTTAGCTGGGTCCACCATTATGCCTTCTAGACTAATAACATGACCTAAAAACTGTACTTCCCGTAGCCAAAAGGCACATTTAGAGAACTTAGCATAAAGCTTTTCTCTTCTTAGTATTTCAAGAACTTCCCGGATATGACACGCATGATCACCTTCACTCCTTGAGTATATTAATATATCGTCAATAAACACAATCACTGATCGGTCTAACATAGGTCTGCACACCCGATTCATCAAATCCATAAACGCCGCAGGAGCGTTTGTTAATCCGAAAGACATCACAAGAAACTCATAGTGTCCATAACGTGTGCGAAACGCTGTCTTCGGAATATCTTGTTCTCTCACCTTTAATTGATGATACCCTGATCTGAGATCTATTTTAGAAAACCAACTTGCCCCTTGCAATTGGTCGAATAAATCATCAATCCTTGGTAACGGATACTTATTCTTTATGGTGAGCTTATTCAATTCCCTATAATCAATACACATTCTCATACTTCCATCCTTTTTCTTTACAAACAACACTGGTGCACCCCAAGGTGACACACTCGGTCGTATAAAACCTTTGTCTAGAAGGTCTTGTAGTTGGGTCATTAATTCTTTCATTTCCGTTGGAGCCAAACGGTACGGTGCCTTGGCGACAGGTTGAGCTCCTGGCACAACATCAATTTGGAATTCGATTTCCCGATCAGGTGGAATTCCTGGCAAATCCTCAGGAAATACATCAGGAAAATTACACACCACGGGTACGCCTTTCAATTCTTTTACCTTAATTTCTTTATCAATAACATAAGCCAGATAAGCCCCACACCCTCGCCTCATAAATTCACTCGCCTTAATCATTGAAATGACTTTAGGCGCATTAAACACTTTATCCCCGTAAACCGTTACTGATCTCCCATTGAGAGCTGTTAAAAAAATCATATTTCGTCGACAGACAATGTTAGCCTCATGTTTGGCCAACCAATCCATTCCCAAAACTACATCAAAACCTCCTAACGTAATCAGAAACAACTTAACAGGGAATCTATGACCTTCTATATCAATATAACAATCATCATCAATGACCTCCGTTACTCTAGTGGATTTACCAAGAGCAGTTTCTATGTTAAAGGAATTTTCTATCTTTCTAACACTAGCATGCAGCTTGTCACAAAAAGTAGTGGCCACAAAGCTCATACTTGCACCAGAATCAAATAGAACTGAAGCAGGGATATCATTAATCAAAAATGTACCTGTCACCACATCCGGGTCTTTGGCTGCCTGATCTTTAGTCATAGTAAAGGCACGAGCTTTTGCCTTTTGCTTCTCCCCTCCCTTGCTACTTTCAGGTTTGTTGGCTTCAGTGGGTGTTGTCTTTGGTTTAAAGCAATTCTTGCTCACATGACCGAATCCACCACAATTGTAACATTTTGGTATATTTGGGCAATCATAAGAGAGATGTCCAGTCTTTCCACAACGGTAGCACAAAGTAGTCCCCGTAAGACATTCTCCCCTGTGTCTCTTTCCACACTTAAGGCATTTTTCTGATTCTTCGATTCTAAACCTTTTCATAGGGGGTCCGGATTTGTCATTTCTGTTTCTTTTAAATTTAGGTGACCACTTTTGCTTCGGTTCCTCCTTTGTTGGTTCAGCTTCAACAACATCATCCCAGACAATGCCGCTAATTTCTACGGCTGATTCAAAAGTTCTAGGAGCATGCGCCTTCACATGTGTTCGGACTTTAGGCGGTAGTCCTTCCACATATAACTTCAATCTGCGTTCCTCCGTGTTTACCATATGAGGAACCAGTCTTGACATTTCATTAAATTTTGACGTATATTGCCGATGGTTCATACGTCCAGCTTTCAACGTCAGAAATTCCCGTTCGATTTTATCAATTTCATTCTTTGGACAAAAGGGTTTCATAACTAATTCTTTCAATTCCTCCCATTTTAAGCCCTCCACATCAGTAGTGGTCTTTGACTGCTTGATGGTGTTCCACCAATGTAGAGCTTCTTCAGTAAATGAATGAGCTGCAAATTTTACAGCTTGGTCTTCCCGGCATTCACTGATAGCGATCACTGCCTCCATGGCCGAAACCCAGTGACAGGTGGCCACGGCATCCTTCTTACCATCAAAGGATGGTGGACTGCATCCTTTGAAGGCCTTGTAATCACAACCCTTCCGTTTCTCTGACGTAGAATCACCGTTCTTAGTTCCGGTGATCACAACTTCCTCTTCTTTGGTGCTCTCCTTAGTTTCTTCAGACTTGTCTTTCAAAGTATCCTTCAGTATTTTTGTAACCAAAGCTGGTAACTTATCATCCAAAACTTTACAGACCTCATCAGAAATAGCCTTCACTACGATAGGCTCTAGAGTAAACTCGTTTTCATCTTCCGGTTGCTCGTTGTGCTCGTAGTCGTCTTCATTGACGGGTTCTTCATTCTCGATATGTGGTTCTTCAGGTTCCTGTGGTTGCTTACGTGGTCTACCCCTTTGTCCAGCCATTTAATTACCTACAGGATGCAACAATTGGAGAGTCAGTACAGGATCAGTTTAGCACGAAATAAGCTTTGTAAATCGTTAATGACGTTGATCAGGTGTTATTAACCATTTACCCAACTCATAGGCTCTAAACATTTCCCATCCCATCATCCCAACGTGCATGATTCTAACTACCTTTCTAACCTTACCCTATGTCTTAACTCCTATATAACATTCAGCTCATGGCATCAAACTACCCTTGACTGGCATTCTTATCATTCTGTCCCATTTTCAGTTTAAGTCCAGTCATTAGGAATGATCGGATCTCTCAAACTATGGCTCTGATACCAACTTGAGAGGCCCCAAACCCCTCAGTTGGCAAACATTAAACCTATACTCTTTAGATCATATTTACATTATCATAGCAGCGGAATGTAGGGTAACAACATAAATATCATACAGATCTAAACAAACTTTTACACATTAAACATAACCCACTCTTCTAACAGTCACATAATACAGCCAATCTATGCCAGGGGTAGTCTTCAATATATGCCATGAGCCTTCCTGGTCTCCTTTCTCTAACCATTCAACCTGATATGCATGCTAAACAAGTCAGCTTTCGCTGGTGAGTTCTAAGTTTACTTTTCATAAAAGTTAAATCTTTAATATACATAAAGCATTAGCCTTTACTGCCGACCGAAGTCAACAGTCTCAATCATACTAAACACAAAACATTTCATATACATAACATACATGACATCATAACATCAATCATACAGTGCATAAATGTAGCCTGTTCTGTTGACCGAAGTCAACACGTTATGCATGCATAAGATTTCCTCAACTGGCGACACACAGTCGACAGGCCTGTTCTTTCACAGGACTTATGCCTGTTCTTTCACAGGACTTATGCATGTTCTTTCACAGGACTTATGCCTGTTCTTTCACAGGACTTCTGCCTGTTCTTTCACAGGACTTTTTAAACCATCAACCGAAATTGACGGCTCATACCGGTACAAGACTTCTTGACATACATCATTCATACATAACATGGTTTAAATCATTTAAACCATCATAATCATAATTCATTATCCGCACCGCAGTGCTCAACATTTGCCCAACCGCAGCCGGGACTTCAAAATCGCATTTTCTAATTAACCTCGGCCGAGACCTTTAAAATCATTCATTTCTCAACCGTAGTTGAGTCTTTAAAACATCCTTGACATCTCAGCTGAGGTTCTTAAAATCATTTACTTCTCAACTGTAGTTGAGACTTAAAGCATTATTTACTTTAAAACGTTCTTTACTTGAAAACATTCTTTACCTGACCTTAATCAGGTTAGTGTCACTTTCATACATTAACTTTACAACTTGAAACATTCTTTACTTTAGCATATTCTCTTATCTGACCGTAGCCAGATAAAACAATCATTTACCTAAAATAACTTTATAACATGCATATCAGCCCTAAAATGTTAAAATAGTAAAAGAGGGCTCATAGAACTCACCTGATGTCTTACTGTAGCAAGATCACTCACAAACTGGTACTAATGGTGAATTTCTGCATTCGTTTACACTTAATAAGTCATTTATGTTTTAACCTACTGATTAGATCTTTCTGAACGTTCAATGTCAAAGACATTGCCTTAAAAGTCATCAAGTAGTTAATGTTGTTGATTATAATGCTAAAATAGTTCTTAAACAGATTAATGGCTTAGAAATGATAAATCCTTATAATTGATTACCCAGATATCATGAAATATCACAATGTAATCTTAGAATAGGTTTAATAACCATGTTTAATATACTAATCTGACTGTTATCATAAACATCAGATAATCGTTCAATAAGTATGTTAATGATTGTGATTAGTTTGAAACACTTAGATTTAACCTTTGCATTTCAAAGATTAATCAAACTAACCATCTACATTGTCATAATCAAATGGATTAAACCATTATAACCATAGTTGTGATTTCATGCAAACCGGCATTACAACGGATCAAAACAAGGATTTAACCGTTAGAACATCGTGTTCTTCATTTCTAATCAATCCTAGCCATCATCTAGGCAATAATCAACAATCCTAACTATATCATTAAGTTCAAAATCAAAATCTAATCAATCAAAATCAAACTAGAAGGTTAGAACAAATCATTACCTAATCTGACAGGTTTCTGAGGGTAAAACAACGATCAGGACTTGTAAACACGTTCCCTGACTTGAAATATACGATCTGATGGCTTCAACAGGTTGTTTGGAGGGTGTTTTGCTTGTGTTCTTCGTCTGTAGATCGTCTGAGTTCGAAAATGTAAAAATAATTAACTTTGCATGAAATCTGATGAAGTAGATCAGATTGTTGCACCGCCACACCCGTCGCGTACCGCGACCAGAAGCCAAAAAGGGCTTCGCGTACCGCGAAGAAATCCGGAGGATTTTAGATATTTTAGGTCCGTCGCGTACCGCGAAGGATCCTCAAATCTCCGTCGCGTACCGCGACGAGTCCAGAAGTTCAATACTTTGAAAATTTTCTTCGTTTCGTGATTCCGGACAATCCGTAACTCCGTTTTGCGCACGGTTTTCGCCTACGTTCATCATTTCTCGTGTACTATCAATCTGTAGTAATTACCATTGTCAATTCAACATAGATTTTATACAGGATCAAATGTGCTAATTATTCGGTTGTTACATAGGAATGGTTAGAAACAAAGAACACAATATGTTAACGGTTAAATCATTGTTTTGATCCGTTGTAATGCCCGGTTATCATGAAACTATATCTCAGATTATAATGGTTTAAACCATTTGATTGTAACAATGTTGTGATTGTCTTGATCAATCCATGAAATGCTAGGTTAAATCCAAGTGTTTCAAACTAATCACAATCATTAAGATAATAATTGGAATAACGAGTTATTAAACCTATTCTAATGTCACATTATTATGTTTCATGATATCTAGAAACTGTTTCAGTAATATAATCAACAACAATACCTAATTGGTTAATCTGAGAATATTCTGATTAATCTAATGAGTCATCAACCTTGTATTAGGAACCTGAATCAATATAGGTTCCTACATTATCATACATTGTATAATATTTAACTAAATTAACTAATTAAAGACTTAATATCTGTTTGATGACTTTCAATGCAATGTCTTTAACATTGAACGTTCAAAAGGAGCTACTCAGTAAATTAAAACATAAATAACTTATTAAACATAAACTAATGCAGAATCAAACTATTATTACCTGTACGATATTCTGCTATCTTTGAGACTTCAGGTGAGTATGGTACAACCCCTCATTTTTAATGTTTTACACACTTCGGGGTATCTCTGTGAAATTGTTTCTAAACATATGACATGTATTACTGTTATATGTGTGATTTCATGTGAACTCATGATGAACTCGTAAGATTTAATGGGATTTTGCCTGTAACACTCTATCACAGTATCGAAAAAGTCCTCATCTCCTGAACTGTATCTAGTGAACCCATGTGGGGCCGAACATGAATCAATGATAGTACTATCGGCTGACAACTTATTCACTAGGAGGTTTGCTTCTCCCCTTGTGTGAATGTTTGTTATCTGTTTCCGAAATATCCTCTTAATGTTAGTGATAGACACTAAGATAATGAGGCATCTAGATATTTACCGACGTGTATCGTCATATTGTTTAACTTAACATTACGAACTTACCAGCTTTGTGCTGACTTTTCAAACTCAAACCTTTTTGCAGGTAGACAGTGACAATCGGTGAGATTGCACGTTTAAGCACTTGCAATTAAATAATTCGGTTTGTATAATAAGTTTAGTTTGTAAACTGTAACCATGGTTGTGATGACGATACCCTTGTAATATATTATATTTAAGTTAATCTGTGTGTTGTGATACCGGATCAAGTAAGTTGTACCCCATCTCTGAGACATCACCACTATACTTCCGCATCCTCTTCAGTGTGACAAGTGACATCATCAACAGGTGACGAGAGGTGGGGGTGTGACAATACGGGCGTATAGGTGGGCCTGGTGTATGGTTAACGGAGGGTGGTGTACAAATATGAGCAGCCAAATTTTAATTACAGGACTAGATATTTTAGATAAAATCAAGTGAGATGACTCAATTAAAAAATTATTTATATAATAGATATAAAAGATAAATCAAATGAAGTGACTCCATCTTGACTATTGTTGGGACAAAATTATAAGTTATAAAATAGATATATTAGATAAAGTCAAATGTGGTGTTTCCATTTTGACTATTACCATAACAAAACTTTAATTTATAGAGTAGATATATTAATAAAACCAAACGAGGTCTCTTCAATTCGACTATTATAGGAACAAAACTTTATTTATAGAGTAGATACCAGATAAAACCAAATGAGGTGTCTCTATTTTGGCTACTACATGAATAAAACTTTAATTTATAAAGTAGATATGTTTGCCGAAACAAAAAAAGGGTCTCCATTTTGACTATTACTAGATTCGGTGTCTGCCTTTTGACCATTACGTACTTGAACAAAACTTTAATTTATAGAGTAAATATCTATCTATTCTAATCAAGAAAAATTTCTAGGTACATATGGTATGGTATGTTATTTATTATTATTATTATTATTATTATTTTGATAACCATGAAAACCCACTTACGTGGTAAACTCTCGAGTCCCCCCAATACCTGATTAACAGAAAGGAACATGCAATTCAAAAAGATCCATATCCGAAATATCCGAAAATTTAAATTCGAAATATCCGAAAAAATCCATAACTTGAAATCTAGACTGTTCATAAAAAATCAAGCGAAAACCTCTTTCCTGATATTATCCTAACCATAATGTTTAATGCCAACTCTCTAAACCAATGACTCATGGACCTTCACCATACCACTATGTTTTTTTAGCCAAACCTCATGTATACTTTTTACCGACGCTCAAAGTTCTGAAGCTCGAATATGTTCAAGCATCTCGACTTTACGGTGAGACAGAACTTCAAGCATCACTGTTTTGCGCGCTTGTCTCCGGTAATCCCCATATGGAGAAAACCCAAACACAACGTAGTTATAGGCCATGAGCTTAAAAGCCATTGCTTTGGGTCTACGTGGCAAATGTTTTGTCGTTTTTGGTCAAGCATTCTTGAGCTAACTCGGCAATTTTCACCATCAAAACTTGGTGAGTATCAAGTTTAATGGTGAAGATAGGGCCATATTTTTCGATCATGGCACCTAAAACCTTGTGAGGGGGCTGAGAGCCACCCAAAAGGCGCAAGTGTCCTATGAGAGGCCATGCATTTTTTGCTTGAGGTGGGTTACTATTAGTCACTATATTTGCCCTCTTTGTTTTGCTAATACAAATCAGGATAAGAAATATATACACACACAATATGAGTTCATACCATTCCAAAATTTATATTTATTTTAGATTTAAGGTAACTTTTATTAAGCACATGTTTTTTTAATGTTTTATAAAAAATATTAAAATAAATTATTTATTCACTTTTCAAAAAGTTTATAAAAAAATAAACAATTTTTATTTATCTACATTATCTATGCATCATGCACACATGTGATAAACCATTAAAATTTTAAAAACGAATATAATATTTATTTTGATAGTTTTTTTTTTCTTTTAAGATATAAATAAGCAGCTGTAAATACAAGCTATAAGTTTTTATATTTCTGAAAAATATTTGTGAGGTTTATAATAATCCTAAACTTACACTATATAATACTACAAAATGGGAAAAATGATCAAAACTTGCGTCGAAATTAGCAGCTGTATAACGACCGAAATCAAAGTGGTAGCAAAATAAGCAAGCAGGTTAAAATTGTTTCTCCTTCACTTTAACCACTACATCATTTCCTTGGAGGTTAATAAAGAAAATTTTCTAGGTATATATATATCTCAATTTTGATTTCTCACATCTCTCTCATATTAAATGCATCTCATATTAAATAATAGTATTAAATATTAAGTATATTTTTATGCATTTTTAAAATAAAAAAAAAAGACTTTTTTTAATATAATATAAAAATATATCAGTGTTAGAAAACACACTTTCTTAAAACCAAATTAATGTAAAATATAAATTTTAGAAAATAGTTTTTTAAAAATAAATGTTTAAAGAAACAAACTTTGAGAAACATTCGTGTTTAGAGAAATAATATTATTATTTTTCTACTTAACATTTAACATTTGAATAATTTTTCTACAGATATAAATAATTGGTTAAGACACTAAAAATGGTTGCACACTTTGAACATATTGTTTTGATGATTAGATACACTTGAACAAACTTTGAAGTATGGTTGCTTGCATTAAATGGTCACCAAAATAAGATTACCAAAGTGTGAAAGGATCACAGGCTTGACAAAACGTGATGAACCCATGTTGTAGACTTTATCAAAAAAATAATAAAAAATTAAAAATAATGAAAACTTTATGGCTGATGTTGTGATAATTTGTATGTTGTTAACCACAACATGAGGAGTAAAACTTATTTTTGAGTTGATGGTCTTCTAATTATTTTTTCTGTCATTACTTTTTATTTTACTAAACTTTCATGGTCATGATTT
This sequence comes from Mikania micrantha, assembly GCA_009363875.1. Classification (NCBI taxonomy): domain Eukaryota; kingdom Viridiplantae; phylum Streptophyta; class Magnoliopsida; order Asterales; family Asteraceae; genus Mikania; species Mikania micrantha. The sequence continues at coordinate 53,089,722 of CM018687.1, read as the reverse complement.
TTCTAGTTAGTTTTGTTTCAACTCTTATCCGGTTCATGAACTATTATTGGCTTATCTAGATTTGTTTAAGAGGCTATGAATTTCTTAAGAGTCTAGAGAAAGCTTATCTTTACATTTGTTGTCAACAAAATTTTGAATTATAGTTAGGTTTCATCTTTAGATAGCATTTGATTATGCTAAAGATTATGATTTGTTTTAACTTAGGGCTGGAGATCTTGCCTCAAAAATTTTGTTTATTAGCCAATTTGATTTTTTTAATCTTGTGAACTTTAAGTGCAAAAAACTATGCTTGTAGAATTAAAAATTAGGTATAATTACATATATCCCCCTCTTTTGAGGTCTAATTACATATATACCCAACTAAAAAATTTAATTACATATATACCTTCTTTTGAGGTCTAATTACATACATACCCAACTAAAAAATTTAAATACATATATACCCAACTTTACTCTCTTTACACATTGTAACATTTTGAATGTAAACATACGTAAATAGGGGTGTTCAAAATATTCGAAACCCGAAAAAACCTCATCCAAAATCTAGTTCGGGTTTTTCGGGTCGAATAAAAAGATTTTAGATTCGGGTCGGGTTTCGGATATACAAAAGCTACTTTTTCGGGTTGGATAATATATTAAAATGGGTATATTTGAAATTTTTAGAATTAGATGAGGGAATATATGTAATTAAAATTTTGGATTGGGTATATATGTAATAGATGAAATTTATAGGGGGATATATGTAATTAAAATTTTGGATTGGGTATATATGTAATAAATGAAATTTATAGGGGGATATATGTAATTGCCCCTAAAAATTAGGTAATCACCTAAATGTTTGTTTTGCATGTATAATTTTCATGTGCTCAAGGAGCAGAATATTAATTCAATAATTCCATTTTAGATATTGAAATATGATTTGGTGTACATGCTGGCATTAATATAATTTCTGGTCTGAACAGGCAGGTTTGCCTTCAAGTTTTAATCAACGATGGGAAGGCATGCAATTCCTTACTTCTGTTGTGATTGCTGTTTGATCAGTTATATACTGTTTTTTTTTTTTTTTAATACGACTCTTTCATAGATGTATACTTTTTTTCCATCTGTTGTGAATTCAAAATTTCACCGTTCGAATTGATCCTAGTTTCTAATAGAGTAATTGAATAATTATCTTTTTATATGTAATATGTATGTATTCATTTTTTTAAACCAAATATATATATACATACGGGATAGTTCCAATGAAAACCCTCATAGTTGAGAAAACTTAAAAAACTAATCACAATTGTTATCAATCAATTTCATTTTTCATTTTTTTTTGTTTTACATTTTGTGTTATTATAATGTTAGATCTGTTAACAAAAAGAAAAAAAAATATAAAAAAATATATGTAATTCATGTTATTACATATGTGTAACTTATTAATTACATATATGTAACTTGTAAACTACATATATGAGTTACATATACGTAACTTTATTTGTTACATATACCTAACTTCGTGATCTACATATTTTTATTAAAATTTGTACCATTTCTAAGCTAAATATAAAAAATCAGGAATTTTGTTTTAAAAATTGATTGTTTAGTACGAGTTTTCTTAGTTTTCTCCAAATTAAGTAATGAGTTTTTATTTGAACCCTTCCCTATATATATATATATAGGGAATGGATCATATAATAACCCTTTCTAATTGAGAAAACTCAATAACTCAAATCCAATGGTTCAAATTTCCAAGATTAAATCTAATTGTGACATGTGTCACTAATTAATTTTTAATACAAAAGGGTATTATGGTCATTTGTCTTAATTACAAAAATCAGATTTAATATAAGAGTGACAAGTGTCACACTCTTAATAAACCATCTATTTTCCTATTTTTAAATTAAAGTTCCCCCCCTCTTGATTTTTATATACTTATAACTTTTTTATACTATGTTATTTTTTTATAAAAATTACACCATTAAACTCGTCATATTTTTCTCGTTAATTTCATTATAGTCATGCCAAATTTTTTTCGGGGCGCTCGTAATTACACTAACGTAAAAAACATAAGTACAATAATTTTTCTTTTTTTTTTTTCAAAAATTTTCCATCAAATTTTTTTTCTCTCATCTTAAATATATATTACAAACTTATTTTTTATTATAAAATTTAGTTAATTATATAAATTTATATCAAATAAGATAGAAAGTTAGATAATTGTAACGTAAAATAAATAATAAGTTACAGCTCGTTACATCAGTGTAACGACTCGTTACATCAGTGTAATTATGAACACTTTGAAAAAATTCAGCTTGTTACATCAGTGTAATTAGGAACACTTTGAAAAAATTCAGCTCGTTACATCAGTGTAATTACGAACACTTTGAAAAAATTCAGCTCGTTACATCAGTGTAATTACGAACACTTTGAAAAATTCAGCTCGTTACATCAGTGTAATTTCGAAAACTTTAAAATTTTTTGACAAAACTATACTTGAATTAAAGATAAAAATGTGACAAATTTAATGGTGTAATTTTTTTAAAAAAATAATAATGTATATAAAAGTTACGAAGGTTTAAAAAAATGGGGGGTAAACTTTTATTTTAAAAATCAAATCAAGTACACCTCACAAATCTCCAAAATACCCTTCAAGAAATCTCAACCACTCATTTTTCTCAGATTTAATATGGACCACACATTTCAAATTTATTAAATTAGACAACCAATCAAATTGGGTTTATAAGTTACATCAATTACCATGGGTTAACATTCACTCCTTTCCCTATATATATATATATATATATATATATATATATATATATATAAATATATAAATATATATATATATATATATTTTGAATCTTTTGAAAACCCGATCTTAAAGAGAAAACCCTTAAACCCTACGTGGACCATTAGATCAAAGTTATTTTAGATTTTAATTAATTAATCAGAAAAAACATGTGGTCCACAATTAAAGGTGAATATTTTATAGGGGTTTTTAAGAGTAAATTTACTCTTTTACCCTTTGGGGGGTATAATTGACTTTGTCTTTTCTCTCCTCTCTCCTCTCTCTCCACTCTCCTCTATATATATAATTTATATATTTAATTTTCTAGAATATACACATGTGTAGTGTTTTATTTTTTGGTTAAAAAATTATTTTTTTAAATATTACAACTACAAAAATGTATAATTTTCATACAAAAAAAAGTCATATTTTATTAAAAAACAAAAAATATGCGCATTATAGGTATTGCTTTACAAGGTGTACTTTATGCACTAAAAGTTGTACATTTTTTATGCTACACATGTGTACTTTTTCAGATTTTATAGGTGTTGCTTGACAAGGTGTACTTTAGGCAGTAAAATTTGTACATTTTTAATACTACACATGTGTATTTTTCAGATATCATAAATGTTTGCTTGACGAAGTGTACTTTACGTAGTAAAACTTGTACATGTTTATTACTACACATGTGTAGTTTTTCAGATCTTATAGTAGTGTTTAGATCAAGTGTATTGTTTGTTGTAAAATTTGTACATTTTTATTTTACACATGTGTAGTGTGCTTTTGGTAATTTTGATATTCTGTATAAAATTACACATGGGTAATGTATGTTTTATGTGTAAAATACAAATGTTTAATGTTTTTATTATGGTTGAAAATATGGTTGATACACATGTGCATATTTTTTGTTTTTTAAAAAGAAATATGGCTTTTTTTTTTTGAATGAAAATATACATTTTTGTAGTTGTAATATTTTAAAAAATATTTTTTTAACCAAAAAATAAAACATTTTTATAGTTGTAATATTTTAAAAAATATTTTTTAACCAAAAAATAAAACACCTATAAAATATGCGCAAGTTTTAGTGCATATTTTTTTTTTTAAAAAAAATATGACTTTTTTTTGTATGAAAATATACATTTTTGTAGTTGTAATATTTTAAAAAATATTTTTTAACCAAAAAAAATAAAACACTACACATGTGTAGTATTCTGGAAAATAAAATATATAAATTATATATAGAGAGAGAGAAGAGAGGAGAGAGGAGAGATGAAAGAGGAGAGAGGAGAGAGAAGAAAAAGAAGAGAGAGGAGAGAGGAGAGAGAATCTAGTTAATTAATGAAAAGAGAGGATAGTTAGTGAAAATACCATTATACCCCTTTTATTTTATTAATTGAAATATAAAATAAGTTTGATCTAAGGGTTGAGATTGAGTTTAAGGGTTTTCTCTTTAAGATCGGGTTTTCATTTGATTCAAATCCTATGTGTGTGTGTGTATATATATATATATATATATATATATATATATATATATATATATATTTGGTTCAAATAAAAACCCACCATTTTTGTGGTAACCTATTAACCCATTTGAGCCAATCAGATTCATACACATCATAGATTCCTTTTTGATTTTATGAGGGTATTATGGACATTTTATTAATCCATTTAAGCCAATCAGATTCACCCATATCATAAATATAATATCTATTTTTCTTTTTTTAAATCAAAGTTTCCCCCTTGATTTTTATACACTTATAACTTTTTTATACTATGTCATTTTTTTATAAAAATTACATCATTAAACTCGTTATATTTTTCTCGTTAATTCCAAAATAGTCATGCCAATTTTTTTTTGAATTTTTTTCGAGCGTTTGTAATTACACCATGCAACATAACGAACAATAAATATAATAATTTTCTCTCGTTTTTTCAAAATCTTTCCATCTTTAAAATGTTTTCGAGCGTTCGTAATTTTCTCTCATTTTTTTCGTTTAACATGTTTTTTCGAGCGTTCGTAATTTTATCTCATTTTTTCGTTTAAAATGTTTCAAAATCTCGTTTAACATGTTTAACATGTTTAACATCTTTAAAATGTTTTCGAGCGTTTGTAATTTTCTCTCATTTTTTCGTTTAACATGTTTTTTCGAGCGTTCGTAATTTTATCTCATTTTTTCGTTTAAAATGTTTCAAAATCTCGTTTAACATGTTTTTATGAGCATTCGTAATTTTCTCTCTTTTTTTTTCGAGCGTTTGTAATTATACCAACGTAAAATCTTTTCATCTTGTTACAAATTATTTTTTACTACAAAAATTAGTTCATTAATATTTTAAAAAATTAAGAACACTTTCAAAAAATCCAGAACCTTACATCAGTGTATGTGACAATTCACAAATTCCAGGTTAGAATCATAACTCAAAAATAAAGAAAATGAGTGTAAGCGAAATTTCGAAACGAGACTCCGATTTCAAGATACACTGATTCGAATATAGCGTTAAATAAGAGATCATATATTTTGAACTTTTCAGGTCTTGAAATTATAATGATTGGAAAGAGCTCGAAAAATCGTGAACGTGGGCGAAAACGGCGCGTAAAACGGAGTTCGTATGCTCCCGGAATCGCGAAAACAAAATTGAAAACTAACTAAGGCGGCGGAGGTACGCGAAGGAAATCCTCCGCGGTACGCGACGGACCAGAACGCATAAATATCTGATTTTCTTGATCAGATTTCATTTCTAGTCGATCAACTCGACTTCCAGACGCCTAAACTCAAACTTTTACCCCCAAATCTCAGTTTTGAAGCCATCCAAACATCCGGATCAAGTTAGGAAACGTTTCTACAAGTCCTGATCTTCATTTCTATCCGAGAAATCCGTCCGAAAGGGTAACGATTCGACCTCTTCTATTAGTTTGATAATATATGAATTAGATCTAGATTTTAATAGTGATATCATGGTTATTGTTGTTGATTATTGCCTAGATGATGGCTAGGAATAGTTAGAAATCAAGAACTCGACAGGTTAACGGTGAAATCTTTGTTTTGATCCGTTATAATGTCCGATTATCATGAAACCATCTCATAGATCATAATGGTTTTAACCATTTGATTATAACGATGGTTGTGATTGTCCTGATCATTCTTTGGAATGATCAATGACAAGGATTAACTATTTCTAAACCTGGAATCCATTGAGAAACTGTTTTGGTGATATAATCAACAACAATACTAATTTGGTTAATCTGGAAATGTCCTGATTAAACCAACAAGTTATAAGTTTCTTAATAAGAACCTAAATCATTATAGGTTCACAGTTAACACACATTGTGAGATATTAAGATAAGGAAAGTTCTGAGAGTCAGATTAAGCTTAATTAACTCATAGAACTCTAATAACATACAGGTTTAGAGTTCAAGAACTAGTGATACGAACGTTGTGCATTGTTACTGATTTGAATCAACTCAGGTGAGTTCACGACCCCTTTTTCTGTATTTTGGCTTTTGAACTCGGGGAATGAGAAAACATAAAAACTCATTCGAAACATCTTGATTATTGTGAAACATGAAACCTGATTTGATCAGGTGGAACTCTGAAACGCTTTTGATACATTTTGTGAAACATGATACCTGATTTGATCAGGTGGAACTCTGAAACGCTTTCGCTACATTTTGTGAAACATGAAAACTTATTTGCATCATGTGAAATGCTGAAACACTTTTGAAACATTTTGTGAAACATGAAAACGAAAGCGTTGTAAAACATTTGGTTGAAACACGTGACAGTGGGGAGAACACATGACCGAACTTGTCATTATTTCACGGGTTACACATTTGTCGCTAAGTCCCCTATTCTGTAACCGTTAACCGTGGGGGGGCGTGATTATTGAGAATAGATTCTATTTGTGATTGACAATCCTCGCCCGTGGTTCGTAGCTAAAACCACGACTGGATGTCGAGCGGGCGCTCAATAAGGCTAAACACACAATGTCTTGCGACAAGGACATTGGGAAGGGGCAAACACTGAACTCGTCAGCTCGGTTACGGGAGCCCAGGAGTTATAATTGGACAGTTGGTCGGGAACTAAACACGACATTGTTGGAAGGAACAATGTTCGCACTAGATACCAATGTTTTACATCCAGTTTGGGACATGAATATTATTTAACTTACTTTATGAAAACATTTGAATTGTTTGGATACATTACATACGTTTTGATAAATAAACTTGTGAACTCACCAGCAATATGCTGATTGTTTTAAAAATCATGTTTTCTCAGATGCATAATGATACAGGGGTGGAGTTGGGAGCTCAATCTTTGGAGACCTATTGTAGAGTCTATGAGAGATAGACTCAACAGTGTGATAAATAACATATTATATATGTGTAATAGCATTATGTATATATGTGTGTGAAACTCAGTTAAAACTATTATTACATTAGGCTTGTGGCTAATGTAGTTGTAACATGGGTTTGTAATATAGAAACATATGTGTGTTTTGTTGTAAACAATGACTGTGAAACCTTGAAAGTCACACGGTACGCTTCCGCAACGACAAGGGTGTGACAGATTGGTATCAGAGCCATTGGTTTATAGCGAATTAGGTTGCATGACTAAGACCTAATCTATAGCCATATGACTCTAACACTAAACATTAATGTTGCATATTCAGAAACATGCCGAGAGGACGACCGAGGCGAAATCCGCAGGAAAATCCACAAGTAAATCCGCATGAAAACCTGCATGGCAATCCAGAAACTGAGCAACGTGCTATCTCGGCAGAGATGGACCAGCTTATAAATAGACGAGTGGCTGATGCTATGGCTACCTACAGAAATCAACAACACACAGGATAGGGAGGATCTGGTGCTATTGGAAACAATACAGGAGGTGGCAGTGGAGCTGTAGGTGGAAATGGTGCTGCAGGAGGTAGTGCGTTTGCTGGAATCATTGGATCTGCACCAAAGGCATGTTCTTACAAGGATTTCTTGAATTGCCAACCTCTTAGCTTTAATGGAACCGATGGAGCTATCGCACTAATCCGATGGTGCGAAAAGATGGAAACGGTATTCCGTGTCAGTAATTGCCCTGAAGAATGCCGAGTCAAGTATGCCACTTGTACTCTGAGTGAAGCAGCTCTTACATGGTGGAACAACCATGTTCAAGGTTTAGGCATTGATGAAGCCTATCAGATTCCCTGGTTAACACTGAAGCAAATGATGATGGATGAGTATTGCCCACGAAGTGAGATCCAGAAAATGGAAGAAGAATTCTATAACCTGAAAGTGCAAGGGAGTGACATTGCCAGTTATACTACTAGATTTCATGAGCTGGCACAACTTTGCCCAACGATGGTCACTCCTGAGTACAAGCGAATAGAGCAGTATCTGAAAGGGCTTCCTCCAAATATTGAAGATATGGTGACTTCTTCTAAGCCAGATACCATTCAAAGTGCAATTCGGTTGGCTCATCGCCTGATTGATCAGGCAGTTCGTCGTGGAACCTTGGGGGCAAAGGTACCTGAAGAAAAGCAAAACATTGGTAATAAACGAAAATGGAATAGCTATTCACCAAATCAACCACAAAAGAGACCGACTCAGGTTAGAGTCAACACCGCTATGACAACTGATAAGAAGTCTTACGTGGGAAAACTCCCCAAGTGTGAGAAATGTGGGTATCATCATGTGGGTGAATGTAAGCCCTTCATGTGTAACAGATGTGGCGGACGTGGACATTTAGCGAGAAATTGTCGAGCTCCTGTACCTACATCGGTGACAGATAGCTGCATGGATAGTAGGAGTTGTTTTGAATGTTGAGTTGTAGGTCATATCAGGAAGAATTGCCCAAAGTTAACAAATCAAGGTGGCAACAATGCTCGAGGTAGGGCCTTTGTTATTGCAGCCGGAGACGCCAAACGAGATCCAAACCTCGTGACGGGTACGTTCTTTGTCAATAATCATTATGCTTCTGTCCTATTTGATACGGGGGCGGATAAGAGCTTTATGTCAACTGAATTTAGCACACTAATTGGAGCCAATCCAACTGCATTACACGATAAATACACAATAGAACTAGCCAACGGGAAACTGATAGAAACTAGTGAGATAATTCAAGGGTGCACGTTACAACTAGGAGATTATGTTTTTGCTATAGACCTTTTATCGGTGAAACTGGGAAGTTTCGATGTGGTTGTTGGCATGGACTGGTTGTCCAAGAACTACGCCGAAATTGTATGCTGTCAGAAGGTGGTTCGTATTCCACTCCCAAGTGGGGAGACTCTCTCAATTAATGGTGAAAAGAGCGGAAAGGCGTTACAAATCATCACCTGTATGAAAGTCCGCAAGTACCTACGCAAGGGATGTCAAGCAATATTAGCTCACGTCCTGGAAAGGAAGTCAAAAGAGAAGCGACTAGAAGATATACCGATTGTACGAGAGTATCCAGAAGTATTCCCTGAGGATTTTCCTGGACTACCACCTAACAGGCAAGTCGAATTTCGAATTGACTTGGTGCCTGGTGCAGCACCAATAGCTCGATCGCCGTACAGATTAGCCCCATCGGAGATGCAAGAGTTATCTAACCAACTACAAGAGTTGCTGGACAAAGGTTTCATAAGACCAAGCTTCTCACCGTGGGGAGCACCTGTTTTGTTCGTGAAGAAGAAAGATGGAACCTTTAGAATGTGCATTGATTACCGAGAATTGAACAAGCTGACAGTCAAGAATCGGTATCCGCTACCGAGGATAGATGATTTATTCGACCAGCTGCAAGGTTCCAGTTTCTATTCAAAGATCGACCTGCGTTCAGGATACCACCAGCTAAGGGTCAAGGACGAAAATGTTCCAGTCACTGCCTTTAGAATCCGGTATGGCCATTATGAGTTTTTGGTTATGCCGTTTGGATTAACGAATGCCCCGGCAATTTTTATGGACCTTATGAATAGGGTCTGTAAACCGTACTTGGACAAATTTGTCATTGTGTTCATCGATGATATACTCATTTATTCCAAGACTAAAGAAGATCATGAGCAACACCTAAGGCTTATTCTGGAATTGCTAAGAAATGAAAAAATGTATGCCAAATTTTCCAAATGTGAATTTTGGATGAGAGAAGTACAATTCCTTGGGCATGTAATAAATCAAAAAGGAATACATGTTGATCCTGCCAAGATTGTAGCTATCAAGAATTGGAATGCACCCAAGACCCCGACGGAAGTACGTCAATTTCTTGGCTTAGCAGGATATTATAGAAGATTCATTGAAGGTTTCTCCAAGATAGCTTTACCACTGACTACACTAACACAAAAGGATAAGAAATTTGAATGGAGCAACAAACAAGAGACATCATTTCAATTGTTAAAGCAAAAACTATGCAGTGCACCTATTTTATCACTACCTGAAGGAACGGACGATTTCGTAGTGTACTGTGATGCATCACATCAAGGCTTGGGTTGTGTGCTAATGCAGAAAGACAAAGTCATTGCATACGCATCCCGGCAGCTCAAAACACATGAGAAGAACTACACTACGCATGATTTGGAACTAGGAGCTGTAGTGTTCGCACTCAAAATCTGGAGACACTACCTTTATGGTACAAAGTGTACTATTTACACTGACCATAAAAGTCTCCAGCATATCTTCGATCAAAAAGACTTGAATATGAGACAACGTCGTTGGATTGAATTACTCAATGATTATGATTGCAATATTCGCTATCATCCTGGCAAGGCAAATGTTGTTGCAGATGCTTTGAGCAGGAAAGAGCAAACCAAGACATTACGAGTGCGAGCTTTGGGAATGATTATTCAAACAAACCTTACTGCCCAAATTCAAAATGCCCAACTTGACGCTCTTAAGGAAGAAAATTTGAAGAATGAATCTTTGCGAGGCTTGGATAAGAAATTTGAGGTCAAGACTGATGGAACTCGCTACTTTGCAAATAGAGTCTGGGTACCAAACTTTGGGAACCAAAGGAGCTTAGTAATGGATGAAGCTCACAAGTCTCGATACTCTGTACACCCTGGCTCTGATAAAATGTATCATGACCTCAAAGAACTGTATTGGTGGCCTAACATGAAGGCTGACATCGCTCTGTATGTTAGCAAATGTCTAACCTGTTCTAAGGTTAAAGCCGAGTATCAAAAACCATCAGGGTTGTTGCAGCAACCAGAGATTCCACAATGGAAGTGGGATCAGATTACAATGGATTTTGTCACGAAACTACCCAGAACTTCTAGCGGCAATGACACTATCTGGGTAATAGTCGATCGTCTCACAAAGTCTGCGCATTTCTTGCCTATGAAGGAAACAGATAAGATGGATAAACTCACGAGGCTTTACATCAAAGAAGTGGTTTCCCGACATGGAGTTCCGACCTCCATAATTTCAGATCGAGACAGCAAATTCACCTCACGGGTATGGCAGACCCTACATGATGCACTGGGTACTCGTTTGGATATGAGTACAACATATCATCCTCAAACGGATGGTCAAAGCGAAAGGACTATCCAAACCCTGGAAGACATGCTTCGAGCATGTGTGATTGATTTTGGAAGCAGTTGGGATACACATCTGCCTTTGATCGAATTCTCATACAACAATAGCTATCACCAGAGCATCAAGGCAGCACCATTCGAAGCGTTGTACGGTCGTAAATGCCGATACCCTATATGCTGGACTGAGGTTGGTGAAAGTCAACTCACGGGGCCAGAAATCATTCAGGAAACAACAGATAAAATTTTCAAAATTCGAGACAGACTGCGAGCCGCACAAGATCGTCAGAAAAGCTATGCTGATGTGAGACGTAAACCATTGTCTTTCCAAGTTGGAGACCGCGTCATGTTAAAGGTCTCACCTTGGAAAGGAGTTGTAAGATTCGGAAAACGTGGCAAATTGAACCCTCGATACATAGGGCCATTTGAAATTATCGCAAAGGTTGGACCTGTTGCATACAAACTCAAACTACCACCAGAACTCAGTGGGGTGCACGACACATTTCATGTATCGGATCTCAAGAAGTGTCTGTCAGATGAAACGCTTTTGATACCGTTGGAAGAAATTCAAATTGATGATCAATTACATTTCATAGAGGAACCGGTGGAAATCATGGATCGGGAAGTGAAACAGTTGAAACAAAGTCGCATTCCAATAGTAAAGGTACGTTGGAACTCAAGGCGAGGACTGGAATTTACCTGGGAACGCGAAGATCAGATGAAACTTAAATACCCCCATTTGTTTGATGACACGTCAGTATTGAGATGAACAAACTGAATTTCGGGACGAAATTCTATTAACGAGGGGAGACTGTGACAATTCACAAATTCCAGGTTAGAATCATAACTCAAAAATAAAGAAAATGAGTGTAAGCGAAATTTCGAAACGAGACTCCGATTTCAAGATACACTGATTCGAATATAGCGTTAAATAAGAGATCATATATTTTGAACTTTTCAGGTCTTGAAATTATAATGATTGGAAAGAGCTCGAAAAATCGTGAACGTGGGCGAAAACGGCGCGTAAAACGGAGTTCGTATGCTCCCGGAATCGCGAAAACAAAATTGAAAACTAACTAAGGCGGCGGAGGTACGCGAAGGAAATCCTCCGCGGTACGCGACGGACCAGAACGCATAAATATCTGATTTTCTTGATCAGATTTCATTTCTAGTCGATCAACTCGACTTCCAGACGCCTAAACTCAAACTTTTACCCCCAAATCTCAGTTTTGAAGCCATCCAAACATCCGGATCAAGTTAGGAAACGTTTCTACAAGTCCTGATCTTCATTTCTATCTGAGAAATCCGTCCGAAAGGGTAACGATTCGACCTCTTCTATTAGTTTGATAATATATGAATTAGATATAGATTTTAATAGTGATATCATGGTTATTGTTGTTGATTATTGCCTAGATGATGGCTAGGAATAGTTAGAAATCAAGAACTCGACAGGTTAACGGTGAAATCTTTGTTTTGATCCGTTATAATGTCCGATTATCATGAAACCATCTCATAGATCATAATGGTTTTAACCATTTGATTATAACGATGGTTGTGATTGTCCTGATCATTCTTTGGAATGATCAATGACAAGGATTAACTATTTCTAAACCTGGAATCCATTGAGAAACTGTTTTGGTGATATAATCAACAACAATACTAATTTGGTTAATCTGGAAATGTCCTGATTAAACCAACAAGTTATAAGTTTCTTAATAAGAACCTAAATCATTATAGGTTCTCAGTTAACACACATTGTGAGATATTAAGATAAGGAAAGTTCTGAGAGTCAGATTAAGCTTAATTAACTCATAGAACTCTAATAACATACAGGTTTAGAGTTCAAGAACTAGTGATACGAACGTTGTGCATTGTTACTGATTTGAATCAATTCAGGTGAGTTCACGACCCCTTTTTCTGTATTTTGGCTTTTGAACTCGGGGAATGAGAAAACATAAAAACTCATTCGAAACATCTTGATTATTGTGAAACATGAAACCTGATTTGATCAGGTGGAACTCTGAAACGCTTTTGATACATTTTGTGAAACATGATACCTGATTTGATCAGGTGGAACTCTGAAACGCTTTCGCTACATTTTGTGAAACATGAAAACTTATTTGCATCATGTGAAATGCTGAAACACTTTTGAAACATTTTGTGAAACATGAAAACGAAAGCGTTGTAAAACATTTGGTTGAAACACGTGACAGTGGGGAGAACACATGACCGAACTTGTCATTATTTCACGGGTTACACATTTGTCGCTAAGTCCCCTATTCTGTAACCGTTAACCGTGGGGGGGCGTGATTATTGAGAATAGATTCTATTTGTGATTGACAATCCTCGCCCGTGGTTCGTAGCTAAAACCACGACTGGATGTCGAGCGGGCGCTCAATAAGGCTAAACACACAATGTCTTGCGACAAGGACATTGGGAAGGGGCAAACACTGAACTCGTCAGCTCGGTTACGGGAGCCCAGGAGTTATAATTGGACAGTTGGTCGGGAACTAAACACGACATTGTTGGAAGGAACAATGTTCGCACTGGATACCAATGTTTTACATCCAGTTTGGGACATGAATATTATTTAACTTACTTTATGAAAACATTTGAATTGTTTGGATACATTACATACGTTTTGATAAATAAACTTGTGAACTCACCAGCAATATGCTGATTGTTTTAAAAATCATGTTTTCTCAGATGCATAATGATACAGGGGTGGAGCTGGGAGCTCAATCTTTGGAGACCTATTGTAGAGTCTATGAGAGATAGACTCAACAGTGTGATAAATAACATATTATATATGTGTAATAGCATTATGTATATATGTGTGTGAAACTCAGTTAAAACTATTATTACATTAGGCTTGTGGCTAATGTAGTTGTAACATGGGTTTGTAATATAGAAACATATGTGTGTTTTGTTGTAAACAATGACTGTGAAACCTTGAAAGTCACACGGTACGCTTCCGCAACGACAAGGGTGTGACAGTGTAATTACACCCACCAAATGTCAAATCAGTATATAAAAGTTATGAGTGTTTAAAAAATTGTGGGGTAAACTTTTTTTAAAAAAGAAATCAAGTACACCCACCAAATGTCAAATCAGTGTAAAAAAATGCATTTCATTACATCTGTGTAAAACATCGTTGCATCAGTGTAAAATGTCGCTGCATCAGTGCAAATTACGAAAATTTTTAAAAAATTTGAAAAAATTATACTTGAATTAAAGATAAAAAAGTGACAAATTTAATGGTGAAATTTTTATAAAAAAATAATAATGTATATAAAAGTTATGAGTGTTTAAAAAATTGTGGGGTAAACTTTTTTTAAAAAAGAAATCAAGTACACCCACCAAATGTCAAATCAGTGTAAAAAAATGCATTTCATTACATCAGTGTAAAACATCGTTGCATCAGTGTAAAATGTCGCTGCATCAGTGCAAATTACGAAAATTTTTAAAAAATTTGAAAAAATTATACTTGAATTAAAGATAAAAAAGTGACAAATTTAATGGTGAAATTTTTATAAAAAAATAATAATGTATATAAAAGTTATGAGTGTTTAAAAAATTGGGGGGTAAACTTTTTTTAAAAAAGGAATCAAGTACACTCTCACCAAATGTCAAAAATGCCCTTAAACAAATCTTATCCACATGTTTTTTTGACTTTTTTCAGATTGAATTTGGACCACTCATTTCAAAAAGCTTTATTTTAACAACCAATGAAAATGAGTTAATAGGTTTACACACTTGGAGTGGGTTACCATTCGAACCTTACCCACCCTATATATATATATGTTGCAGTTTACAGGGTTTAACTTCACTTTTTAAAGTACTTATTTTGTTTTGTTGTCAACTTGTAAACGAGCTCAGCTGATCTCGAGCTCGCCTCGTTTAGACACAATAGGGCCCGAGCTCGAGTTTGGCTCGTTAAGAATTTCATTTTACAGACTCGAGCTCGGCTCGGCTCGGCTCATTTATATTTTAATTATTTAATTTATTTACTTTAATTACTAATTTAATATATATTTATAATTTTACTTTACAAATTTTACATAAAATATAAGATTTAAATATATTTATCATAATTTTATGTATAAAAATAAATAATTTTATAAATAAACAATTAATATAATAAATAAAAGTTGTAAAAATAAAAAGCCATTTTGGGTTAGCGGGCCGGCTCGAGCTCGATAAGTAAAACAAGAGCTCGGGCTCGATAACTAAGAGCCATATTTTTGGGCTCTAGCTCGGGCACATATTCGTTTAGGCTCGGCTCGTTCGAGCTTTTTACCGATTCGATCCCGATTATTTCACGAGCCGGCTTGATTCGTTTACTTTGTGTGCATAGACCAAAATACATAATGTGTGACTTTTTCATATTAGGTGATCATGGATAAATAAAAAGTCAACTACTGCAAGCAACAACTTCAATTTCACCTGAGGTACATATTTTTTAAAAAACTCCCAACAAAATATATATGGCCTTACCAATGCTGTGGTGAAGGATTTAATGAATGGTTACAATGATTTTGGCTTTTTTTCTTCTAACTGTTTTTAGATCAGTTCCATTTCCATGCCTTCAATATGTGTAGTGGTCAATAATTTAATGAATGGTGAATGTAAAAAGTGAACGGAAGACACATTCTAAGAAATATATTTATTATTTCATTCTTTTTTTTTATATTTTAAATCTAAATTATATTGTTGCAATGATGATAAAAGAAGTATTTTAATGCAAAATCTAATACTCTTTCTTTTTAAATAATTGTAGCAAAGTTGTTAATTCTTGGTCCAGGTCATTTTTCATTATTTTTAGAAAACTAATAATTTATACAATAACTCTACTCTGTGATCCTATAATAACCCACCTAAATTATGAAAACCCGATTAACTTCGACAAGATTAACCCAAATCTTTGGTAGTTTTTATTTTAATCTTTATTATACAAGTATAAGACTATGTTTTTTATGTGCATGTATAAATTTATCATCGTTTAAGATTTAAAAGCAATATAAGTTTAACTTAAATTGTATTGAAAATTATAAATCCTGTTAATGTAATCAAAACTTACACTTGCTTTAAATCCCAAATAATGATAAATTTGAACAAACACATAAAATAACACAGTTTTGTACATGTGTAATAAATGTTATGAAAAAAACCACAAAGATTTGGGTTGATCTTGTCGAAGTTAATTCGGAGTTTCCACAATTAAGTTGAGTTAACAACGGAGTTAACAAAGAAGTATAATTTTTAAATAAAAAAACATATTTCTTCAAAAACTAAAAAACCTACACATGTTTATCAAAAAACTATACAAGTGTTAACATATCAATTTTCACTTAATGTTAAAAAAATTACTGAATAATACCAAACAATAACCATTAATTTTAACTAATATTAAAAAACGGCATATGTAAAGGATTAAAATCAAGAAAAAACCATAAGATTCGAAAATTACACATGTGTAGTTATAAAAAATACATACAATAACCACAATTTGCGAAAAATACACCCACATTTGTCTAAGTTCAAACATCCTGTTTATAAAAAAACATATCTAAACTAAAAAACTATACGACTTGAAAAAATCACACGTGTAGAACTAAAAACATACAAATTTTAATACACAAAGTTCAACAACACATGTGTAAAGATAAAAAATGTACAAATTTTAACACACAAGATACACCTGGTTAAGCGTGTATTTGGTAGAGAGAAAGAGCAGAAAACTTTAGAGAGAAAGTGACGCACCACCACCACCACCTCTTGAATATATATATAGGGAGAGGTTCAAGTGTTAACCCTCCCTTATATCGTTAACCCGGCATTTTTTGTCCGAATCTTTGTTTTTTTTTTCACAGTTTTTGTTATACATAAATAGGGGGTTTCTTTTTTGTGTTTTTGCTAATTCATCACCGTTTAGAAATTATTTACAAGTGTAAGTAAGTGTAAGTTACTTACACTTACTTACACTTGTAAATAATTTCTAAACGGTGATGAATTAGCAAAAACACAAAAAAGAAACCCCCTATTTATGTATAACAAAAACTGTGAAAAAAAAAAACAAAGATTCGGACAAAAAATGCCGGGTTAACATGGGTTAACGATATAAGGGAGGGTTAACAATGGAACCATCCCCTATATATATATATATATATATATATATATATAAAGGAGAGAAAAAGAGAGCAGAAAATTAGAGTAAATGAAGGAGAGATAGTAGAGAGAAAGCAATATATATATATATATATATATATATATATAT
>CM018687.1:52767185-53069685 GCA_009363875.1 Mikania micrantha | reverse complement strand
AGAACAACTTTAGATAAATTGTATTTTTATTAAGCTTTCATATGAAATTTAGTTTAATTGTCTTATTTAACATGACCCAACCCGATTCGATCTAACTACATATGAACATAAGAGAAAAAAAATTATTAAGCTAGATTCTTAAATGATAATAAAAAAATTTCGCCCCATGAAAAAAAATTCTAGGTGTGCCACTGGATCGTGGGCAAACACATCAATCCATCTGCTATCTAATGATAATATCACTATAATAGTATATGTATGGATTGCCGGATCACATGTAGGAGCTTTGTGTCACCAAGGATGGTGCTCCATCACCAGATCTGGGCATGAGGATGTACCCGTGCGATACTCGATTATGAGAGTAAACACATAATTATAATAGAAATAGTTATATACTTAATATGATCTTATAATAACCCATATTTAGAACAATAATTCATTAACTCTATTTATCCGATCAGAAAGGAACACATGGATTTTTATTGTATTTTTTGATGAGGGGATATTAGTAATTTTCTGTTTGTACTAATATGTCTTATAATTAGGGTGCCTTTATAATAATTACCTATAATTTACTCTCAAGTTAGTTTTATTTTATATATCATCAGACGTCATCTTTATCAGAGAACTTCCTCATCAGGCAACTTCTTCTTCTTCTTCTTCTTCTTCTTCTTCTTCTTCTTCTTCTTCTTCTTCTTCTTCTTCTTCTTCTTCTTCTTCTTCTTCTTCTTCTTCTTTTCTCCCATGGGTGGTGGTGAAGCAGGTATTAGAAGTTTTGGTGACGAAGAAATGGTTCTAGAAGAAACGAAGCAACTATTACTGTAGCAATAGAGGATAAGTCGCCTACTGATGAGGGTTTTCAGTTTACTAGTTTTAACGAATTCGATGAAGGTTTAGTTACCGGAGGTTCTCCTGTGTTAGAAGACCATGTTGATGAACCGATGGACCCAACATTTACAGCCGACACCCAGATTGTTAATTCTTTATATGATGATACCTTTGACTTGTTTGTTGGTAACTCTCCTTTGAAATATCTTGGAACATATATGAAAGGTATGTTCCAATGCATAGTTCATTACGTTTTTTATCATGTTTTTTGATCATCCAAAAGGGTCTTTATGGCTAGGGTTTTTTTTTTTTACGACCTGGATGATTTTTGATCTTACACCATAGCAATAGATAATCGACCAAGTTAAACTGTAAAATATTTTTACTATTTTTTTATTTATCTTAAACCATTGTATTATTGATCCTACACCAGGTTTATTTGCTTATGTATTTTACAAATTTGTTTATTTATATCTAGGTTCACATTCTAGCCTTGTTTATCAAACTTCTAATGGAACATGTTGTTGGTGTCCGGATGTTAACATAGACTACAAACAGTTTGAACAAACAAGGGAAAACAAGTCAATATTTTAATGCTAGAACATCTAGGCAACAAGGAGCCCCCTAAAATATTTACAAATTACAAGCTACAAATCTACAACTCGAGGCATAAAAGGCTAAAAGAAAGTCCTTAGCATGATCTTGTGTAACACCCGAAAATTTAGCAGCTTAATGATAAACGTGCGAGATTTCGGTAACTGTTGATGTTCGAAGAATTGCGTTACCAAAGAAATAAGCACATTTGATCATGCTTGAAATCCACGATGATATGTGTGACAACTCAAAATTCTCAGGTTAGAATCATAACTCGAAAATGAAGAGAATGAGTGTAAGCGAAATCGTGAAACGAGGCTCCGATTTCAAGATACACTGAATCGAATATAGCAATAGATTAGAGGTCAAATATTTTGAACTCTTTAGGTCTTGAGATTATAACCATTGGAAAGAGCTCGAAAAATCGTGAACGTAGTCGAAAACCGTGCGCAAAACGGAGTTCGTATGCTCCCGGAATCGCGAAACGAAGATAAGACAAAAATCTGGCCGCCATACACTCGTGCGGTACGCCCCAACTCGGCGTCGGGATTGGGGCGATGCGCCTAAGGCTAAAAAGTCGGAAAACTTGTTAAAAAGTCAAGATTTTCATCCATATCTCAAATATTATCCTTCTATTCGACGATTTCGACCTCACACACACCAAATCAGCATCTAATCCACCAAAACATCAATTTTGAAGGCTTCTCAAGGTTTAGATCGAACCAGGGAACGTTTCTGCAAGTCCGGATCATCTTTTTACCCGCAGAACTCCGTCTGGACACGTAACGGTTCGTTCTAACCTTCTAGATTGGTAATGATTGATTAAATCTTGTTTTTGAACGTGAGGATATAATTAGGGTTGTTGATTATTGCCTAGATGATGGCTAGGATTGATTATAAACGAAAAACTCGAACTGTTAATGGGAAAATCCTTGTTTTGAGCCGTTGTAATGCCCGGTTAGCATGAAATCATAATAATGGTTATAGTGGTTTAAACCATTTGGTAGTGACAAAGTATGTGATTAGTTTAATAAATTTTTGGACATACAAGGTTAATTCTAAGTGTTTTAACTAATCACAGTCATTAACATACTCACTGGAACGAGTATCTGATGTTTATGATAACAGGCAGATCAGTATGTTAAACATGGTTATTAAACCTATTCTAATACTACCTTGTGATATTTCATGATATTTGGGTAATCAATAACAAGGATTTATCATTTCTAAGCCATTAATCTGTCTAGGAACCTGTCTAATGAGATAATCAACAACATTAACTATTTGATGACTATCAAAGCAATGTCTTTGACATTGGGCGTTTAGAAAGATTCAATCAGTAAGTTAGTAACGCCTAAGACGAATTAAGTAAATAAGAGAATACGCTTATGTAAGCCGAACGAATAAGCAATCTTTAAGTACAACAAGATTGTAAGGATAAGAATGATCAAAGAGAGTGTAAGCGGAATTTTGAAATAAAGTTCCGAATGAAAGTTACGATATGCCGAAGTTTTAAGCGGTAATCGTAAATTGAGAACCTTCATGATAAGGTTATAATCATGATGATATGTTCATATTAATAGGATATCATTGTGAAGTAAGAAAGTAAGGAAAGGAAGAAGAGCTAGTAATTTGTGCTTTAGCTCAGGTGAGTTCTTTGTAGCCCTATTTTAAATGTTTTATCATTTTGGGCTGGTATGCATGTTATAAAGTTATTTTATGTAAATGATTGTTTTATCTGGCTACGGTCAGATAAGAGAATATGTTAAAGTAAAGAATGTTTCAAGTTGTAAAGTTATTGTATGAAAGTGATTTTAACCTGATTATGATCAGGTAAGGAATGTTTTTATGCAAAGTATGTTTTCAGATAAAGAATGTTTTTATGTAAAGAATGTCTGGAAATGAGTAATGTATTAAGTCTCAACTGCGGTTGAGAAGTAAATGATTTTAAAAGTCTCAACTGCGGTTGAGAGTATAAAGAATGTTTGAATTCTCAACCGAGGTTGAGAAGGAAATGTGGTTTTGAAATCCCGGCTGCGGTTGGGCAAAACTGGAGCACTGCGGTGCAAGAAAATGTTTATGATTATGATGGTTTAAACTATTTAAACCATGTTATGTATGAATGAAGTATGTAACGAAGTCTTGTACCGGTATGAGCCGTCAACTTCGGTTGAATGTTGAGGAAGTCCTGTAAAAGAACATGCCTGTCGACTATGTGTCGCCAGTTGAGGAAGTCTTATACATGTATGAGCCTGTCAACTTCGGGTTGTCAGTTGAGGTGTCTTGTATTTATACAAGCCTGTCGACTTCGGGTCGTCAGTTGAGGTGTCTTGTGCTGCACAAGCCTGTTGACTTCGGGTCAACAGTTGAGGCTAATGTTTTATGAATAGTATGATTGATATTATGATGACAGGTATGTTATACCTGTGAATTATGTTATATTATATAAAGTTTTGAGACTGTTGACTTGGGTCAATAGTGATGGCTAATGTTTTATGTTCAGTATGACTGAGACTGTTGACTTCGGTCAGCAGTAAGTTATGATGCTATGTATGTTATGACTTATGTTGTGTTATATACAGATATGAATGAGTAAAGATTTTTATGAAAAATTAACTTAGAACTCACCAGCGAAAGCTGACTTGTTTTAGCATGCATGTCAGGTTGAGCAGATTATGACGAAGATATGATGGCTCGTGGCATGGCATAAAGACTACCTATTCAAGAGCTGGCATTCCTGTTAGGATTAAATGTTACGTAATGAACTCCGCTGCTATAGTATATGACAATTGTACAGTTTAAGAGCTATGCTTTTGATGTTTAACCAACTGAGGGACTCCCGGGGAATGGGGCGTCTCAAGTTGGTATCAGAGCCATAGTTTGAGGGATTCGGGCATAACCTGTTGCCTGAACTTAAACTGAGAATGGGACCAAAGCAACGGAAGCCAGTCAAGGGTAGTCCAATGCCACGAGCGTCATGCTAATGCAAAGAATATATGTTATGATATAGATGAACTAGATTTAACATGTATATGCCTGAAAGTTAATGTGAAATAGTTAAAGTGAAACGCATATATATGTGCTTATATGTGTTAAGATGCATGGATATGTTGGATTGTTTAGACGATTGGTAACAATAATGTTTATTAGGAAATGAACTAAGCATGTGGTGGAAGAAACCCTAGACACACGAGTACAGATAAATAGTGACCGCAATTAGCTACTGCGGTTACAGATTTATCTATATGACTAATGCTCGGGTTTCATCTGTCATATGACTTGGACACAAAAGGAAAGATTCAATGACTGAACGAATTATAACTATTCGATACCAATAAAGGTAAAGAACAAAATACGATTAGAAAGGTTGAAAGAGCTATAGAGACAATTGGGAATGTTTTTTTGGTCAGATGGATACTGGTTAAGGTCTTACTTTATTGCTTTGACAAAGACACATGGATTAATGGGTATAAAGTATGAATGAGAATAATAGAAACAAGGTTGGAAAAGTAAATGATTAATGACATTCCGGACACTGTTATTAATGATTTACGATACAATTGAGTTTGTATTATTGTCTATCATATGAATACCTTATATATCATAAATTGCATTATGGTCATGTTGACTTCATCATTGAAGCTATGGAGAAGCTAATGTTGAATGACATACTCTAAGAAATTGTAAATGTGATAATTCAAAGGTCGATCAGGAAGGAAACCATTAGAATATGGAAACAGAGTTAGATCAAGGGTAGAAATGTAGTTTGAAGATGATAACGGCTCATGAAGTAACGTACACATGGGAAGTGATGAGGACAACAATGGTGGACGCAACGCAGTGTGTAATCATTCGGGCAAAGATATCATGATGATGATAGGAGGGTATGTATATCAATATGGATGACAAAAATCAGTTATGGATGAAGAGAATTAGTACGGGTGATTGAGTTTATGTGTAAAGGATTAAATGGATTTGTGAATGATGGAACTAATTTACGAATGAAGGAAATGGCTTATAAACGAACAAGGAACTTCATTTATGAATAAATTATTCATCACTTGTGAATGAATAATATTATAAAGTAAGGATAGATGCATCCGATTGAAGTAATGTAAGTTCAAATTTGACCTAGAGATTAGATGAGATTATTCTATGTGTTATGAACGTTAAAGTGAGATATTAAAGCTGACTACACGAACATTGGTGATAAAGGTGTGATTAGGGATTGATAAGCAAAGATAAATGATGGTAAATGAATGCATGCATAGCATTAGGTATAAGTGAATGCAAGGTATAGAGTTGGTCTTATGACAAATGCGAATGAAAAGAAATATTAAACCATCAAGAAAGTTGAAAGGCACAAGAAGTTGAAATGCTATGATACGCTTTTGACAAGTAGTGACATGAAGATAGATCAGACTAAGAACTGGTATGCTAAAGATGTTATAGATGATTTTAATAACTCTAACGGAAAGCTATTTATGCTAGAGGAGGATACATAAGTGTTGCAACATGGTTATCGTTTAATGAACTATCTTGTCTTCACAAGATGACAGATGTTGAACATGCATAGAATATGTATAGAGCTTAAAGTATAGATTGTAGAATGCGGGTTTAATGCGGTTACAGGTATTAAGAGAGTCTTGCATCTGTTGCAAGAAACTACTTAAGTAACTTCGTATTAGTACAAGCTTAAAGATAAAGGATGATTGCCACTGTCTCATGTGTAAGAAAATTCATGGTATTGTTATGTGATAGTGTGCATATGTATGTTGTCAAAGGAAGGTTTTATGATAAGATTGCCGTGCATAAAGTGGATCAAATGATGCAGTTTCCTTGTTGAGGCAAACGATAAAGTTTTTTTTTTTTTTTTTACAAGGGAAAATGATGAAGTCCTCTTAATGATGCAAATGATAAGGTAAACGATGAAGCCTTCTTATTGAGAGAAACAAGAAATCCTCATTATAAGACGATTTGTTACTATGTGATCTTCAACGTGTGATTAAAGCATGGTTATTGTTATGTTTACGTTGTTCTGTGCTTATGATGCTGATGCAAGAATGATGAATGATGATATACCATGACTATGTATGTACGTTTAGCTTTAGCACGATTTATGCATGAAAGTCGGCTAAGCATGATGAATGCATGTTAGTAATTTATGATGATGAATTGTATGATAACATGGTATGATGACAATTATAGGTGTTAATGATGAAATCCTAGGCTGCTAGGATGACAGTATGATGCTATGATGACTATATGCTAGCATAACGTGTTCACGATGCCATGATGAATGATATGATGATATGTTGCTAGCATGACAGGGTATGATGCTAGGACGTTATGATGATATGATACTAGCAAAGCATGTTATGAGTAATCCTATGTTATTAGGATAATGTACGATGTTATGTTGAATGATGATATAGTGCTAGTATATCATGTTATGATAAAGGATGGTTGCTCCCGTGCTTGTTATGGGGTAAGTAAGATGTTGCTTCCATATTCGTATTGGGTAAGTATGGTTGCTCCAGTACTTGTTACTGGGTAATTATGGATCTGCAGAACGCTTCAGCGGTTCAAATCAACGGTTATGGAGCCCTGTGTGTGCCGGCATAATCCCATTGTCACGCTCGGTAGCAGTAGCTATATAATGATTAGGAAGTGTCTGGCAAACGAGCAGGCACATGTTCCTTTAAAGGATCATTTACCATTAGTGGTAATAGTAAGATTAATTGAAAAGTTTCAACTAGTTAAAGTACGGAGGAAAGTTGTACAGGATTGATAAAAGTCCTATGCTGACAAAAGACAAAGACCAATAGAGTCAAGAAAGGCGATCAGGTATTGTTTAAGGCTTCATTATGAAGAGGAATTATTAGATTCAGAAAAAGAGGAAAACGAAGTTTGAGTTTATTGGACCCTTTTGAGTAATGGTACGAGTCGATGGGATAGCCTATCGATTATATTCTCTCGATAAGTTGAGTGAAATTCATCCGACATTCCACGTGTCACACTTAAGAAAATGTCTAGCGGATGATGTAGGATATGTATCATTAAACGATACGGAAGTTGATAAAATGTTAAGCTACATAAAAGAACCTGTGGAAATAGCTAACAGGAAAGAAAAACAATTGCATAACAAGACAATCAGACAAATTACGGTTTAATGGAAACACCGAAAAGAACCGGAGGCTACAGGGAAGACTGGATACGAGATGACATAACTCTATCGACATTTGTTTGAGACGTAACAGGTTTCGAGGACGAAACCTATTGTAAGGAGGGTAGATTTGTAACACCCGAAAATTTAGCAGCTTAATGATAAACGTGCGAGATTTCGGTAACTGTTGATGTTCGAAGAATTGCGTTACCAAAGAAATAAGCACATTTGATCGTGCTTGAAATCCACGATGATATGTGTGACAACTCAAAATTCTCAGGTTAGAATCATAACTCGAAAATGAAGAGAATGAGTGTAAGCGAAATCGTGAAACGAGGCTCCGATTTCAAGATACACTGAATCGAATATAGCAATAGATTAGAGGTCAAATATTTTGAACTCTTTAGGTCTTGAGATTATAACCATTGGAAAGAGCTCGAAAAATCGTGAACGTAGGCGAAAACCGTGCGCAAAACGGAGTTCGTATGCTCCCGGAATCGCGAAACGAAGATAAGACAAAAATCTGGCCGCCATACACTCGCGCGGTACGCCCCAACTCGGCGTCGGGACTGGGGCGATGCGCCTAAGGCTAAAAAGTCGGAAAACTTGTTAAAAAGTCAAGATTTTCATCCATATCTCAAATATTATCCTTCTATTCGACGATTTCGACCTCACACACACCAAATCAGCATCTAATCCACCAAAACATCAATTTTGAAGGGCTTCTCAAGGTTTAGATCGAACCAGGGAACGTTTCTGCAAGTCCGGATCATCTTTTTACCCGCAGAACTCCGTCTGGACACGTAACGGTTCGTTCTAACCTTCTAGATTGGTAATGATTGATTAAATCTTGTTTTTGAACGTGAGGATATAGTTAGGGTTGTTGATTATTGCCTAGATGATGGCTAGGATTGATTATAAACGAAAAACTCGAACTGTTAATGGGAAAATCCTTGTTTTGAGCCGTTGTAATGCCCGGTTTGCATGAAATCATAATAATGGTTATAGTGGTTTAAACCATTTGGTAGTGACAAAGTATGTGATTAGTTTAATAAATTTTTGGACATACAAGGTTAATTCTAAGTGTTTTAAACTAATCACAGTCATTAACATACTCACTGGAACGAGTATCTGATGCTTATGATAACAGGCAGATCAGTATGTTAAACATGGTTATTAAACCTATTCTAATACTACCTTGTGATATTTCATGATATTTGGGTAATCAATAACAAGGATTTATCATTTCTAAGCCATTAATCTGTCTAGGAACCTGTCTAATGAGATAATCAACAACATTAACTATTTGATGACTATCAAAGCAATGTCTTTGACATTGGGCGTTTAGAAAGATTCAATCAGTAAGTTAGTAACGCCTAAGACGAATTAAGTAAATAAGAGAATAGGCTTATGTAAGCCGAACGAATAAGCAATCTTTAAGTACAACAAGATTGTAAGGATAAGAATGATCAAAGAGAGTGTAAGCGGAATTTTGAAATAAAGTTCCGAATGAAAGTTACGATATGCCGAAGTTTTAAGCGGTAATCGTAAATTGAGAACCTTCATGATAAGGTTATAATCATGATGATATGTTCATATTAATAGGATATCATTGTGAAGTAAGAAAGTAAGGAAAGGAAGAAGAGCTAGTAATTTGTGCTTTAGCTCAGGTGAGTTCTTTGTAGCCCTATTTTAAATGTTTTATCATTTTGGGCTGGTATGCATGTTATAAAGTTATTTTATGTAAATGATTGTTTTATCTGGCTACGGTCAGATAAGAGAATATGTTAAAGTAAAGAATGTTTCAAGTTGTAAAGTTATTGTATGAAAGTGATTTTAACCTGATTATGATCAGGTAAGGAATGTTTTTATGCAAAGTATGTTTTCAGATAAAGAATGTTTTTATGTAAAGAATGTCTGGAAATGAGTAATGTATTAAGTCTCAACTGCGGTTGAGAAGTAAATGATTTTAAAAGTCTCAACTGCGGTTGAGAGTATAAAGAATGTTTGAATTCTCAACCGAGGTTGAGAAGGAAATGTGGTTTTGAAATCCCGGCTGCGGTTGGGCAAAACTGGAGCACTGCGGTGCAAGAAAATGTTTATGATTATGATGGTTTAAACTATTTAAACCATGTTATGTATGAATGAAGTATGTAACGAAGTCTTGTACGGTATGAGCCGTCAACTTCGGTTGAATGTTGAGGAAGTCCTGTAAAAGAACATGCCTGTCGACTATGTGTCGCCAGTTGAGGAAGTCTTATACATGTATGAGCCTGTCAACTTCGGGTTGTCAGTTGAGGTGTCTTGTATTTATACAAGCCTGTCGACTTCGGGTCGTCAGTTGAGGTGTCTTGTGCTGCACAAGCCTGTTGACTTCGGGTCAACAGTTGAGGCTAATGTTTTATGAATAGTATGATTGATATTATGATGACAGGTATGTTATACATGTGAATTATGTTATATTATATAAAGTTTTGAGACTGTTGACTTGGGTCAATAGTGATGGCTAATGTTTTATGTTCAGTATGACTGAGACTGTTGACTTCGGTCAGCAGTAAGTTATGATGCTATGTATGTTATGACTTATGTTGTGTTATATACAGATATGAATGAGTAAAGATTTTTATGAAAAATTAACTTAGAACTCACCAGCGAAAGCTGACTTGTTTTAGCATGCATGTCAGGTTGAGCAGATTATGACGAAGATATGATGGCTCGTGGCATGGCATAAAGACTACCTATTCAAGAGCTGGCATTCCTGTTAGGATTAAATGTTACGTAATGAACTCCGCTGCTATAGTATATGACAATTGTACAGTTTAAGAGCTATGCTTTTGATATTTAACCAACCGAGGGACTCCCGGGGAACGGGGCGTCTCATCTTGAAAGATAAAATTTTATTGAACACTTTAAGGCAGGTGACAAAAAAAGCTACTGAGTTGAACATGAGAAGTAGGACATGATATGAATCCTCTATATGTTAAATTAAGAGTACAAAAATCAGAGACAACCTAGTAACCATGCTTAGCTCTCTTTTATTCATAACACAAACAAAAACCCTTGACTATATTTGGAAATGCACTGCCCTAAGGATTCACAATATTGTGTGCTCACTACTCAGTTTTGCAATTACATGCATAGGGGTCATACATACCTGTCAATACAGGGCCTATCTATCAACTGTAAAAATGTAAAGATTGACCTTTTATTTATTTATTTATTTATTTGTTTTTTTCTTTCTTTGTTTGGCAGGGTGTGTGTGTTTTGGTGACAGGAGAGCTATGCAAGGAACATTTACTTGTAAGCATGACTATAGTACAATACCAAATCCAAGAGTGGAATCTCCTTAAGGTTTTGATGTCATTTATAGCTGTAAATAACTCTTCATGCTAAAAAGAAACATAAGAGCATCTAGTTCCTATACTTAAGATCATATTATCACAATATTTAAATTTTACACAAGTAAAGCCTAGAATGTATATATTTGTAGAGATTTGTCTCTAGCTTTGTTTGAAGGTCATACATAATATCCTTAATTAATGCAGGACAATTGTAATCAGCAAAATACGGTATGCGAACCAACTTTAACCAACTTTTTAGCACAAGGAAAAGATTGTTTTTCTATCACTCACTCCGGACATGCAGCCCCCAACAAATATTCTCCATTAGAAAATTTACATCAATGCAGACACATGAAATCAATGCAGTAAAATCAAGGGAAAACAATGCAGTAAAATAAACTTTTCCAATAACACCTAGCACATGAAAACAGTGCAGCTCAGTTTTGCAATTACATGCATAGGGGTCATACATACCTGTCAATACATGGCCTATCTATCAACTGTAAAATATAAAGATTGATCTTTTATTTATTTGTTTGTTTGTTTGAACAAACAAGGGAAAACAAGGCAATATTTGAATGCTAGAACATCTAGGCAACAAGGAGCCCCTTAAAATATTTACAAATTAAAAGCTACAAATCTACAACTTGAGCCATAAAAGGCTAAAAGAAAGTCCTAATCATGATCTTAAAAGAGAGTACTTAGCATGATCTTACCAATTTGTACTAAAAGAGAGTCCTATATAGGGAAGTGTTCTATTCAACTACATGTTGTTTTACATTGAACATGTTAACCACATATCAACTAGTTGTTAATTCACATTGACCATGTTCAGCACATATCAACTACACATCAAACTTTACATCAATGCAGTAAAATCAACTTTTCCAATAACACTTAGCACATGAAATCAGTACAGTTAAGTAACAAAAAAATCCAATATGAGAACAAGATTTACAAATATTCTACATTACAAGATTTACATCAGTGCAGTTTGAACAAACAAGTTTTTTTAGAAAAATTGTGCCTATTTACAATGATGCAAATAAATACAACTTGATTGCATTGTTGAAATTAATATTTAGACATATGTTTTCATTTCTTGTAGTTTCTTTTTCAGGAATATAATATAGTTTTTCAGGAATATAATATAGCAGAAGCCTAGACGTGATTAAACTAAAATACATTCACAGTTTATTGATTACTTTAAACTAAAAGTTCCAAATTAGAACAATTTAATGTGACTTACGGAACCCAATTTTCAAAATCCAATTTCAATAACCAGTAAATTCGAAAAGCAGACCAACGAAGTTCAAATTAAGCAACCTACACCATTTTCCCTAAAAAATTGGGTATAATCATGATTGCTCGTAACCTAGTTAGGAAAAAAAGACAAAAAAACCAAAATTTTTAAAAAGAAATTGATGGTTCGTTTCACACAAATGTTAGATCGAAAAACCTGCATGTGGTCGACTCCTTGTTCTATCCGCACCTGTCGTCGCCTTCTTTTTCGTCACCTTCTTTACCCAGAGTTTTTGAAAAAACGAAAATGGTGGATTAGATTTTGATATGGTGATTTTGAATAGCAAATGATGTGATATGATCTGCTATGTCTGAATAGCACGTGTAAATGTGTAATTAGAAATTACCTTAATACCCTTTTCCCTTTTCTTTCAAATGAAATATAGTTTTTTTATTATAATTTAATATGAACCATTAGATCAGAATCTTAAATTATAATCTTTGTATAGAGGGGGGTTATTGGGTTATTGCTTAATCCTAAGGTTATAAATAGAACACTTCCCTACCATATAATACTTCAAATATGTGTATAATCCGTTCTAAAAGTGTTATGGGTTGATTAGCAAGTTTTATAAGAGAAGCCATACTCCATAGACCAAAATATATGTTGGATATTGAAGTTCTTAATGTGTTGTACACAGAAAATGTTTTTATTTATTTATTTATTTATTAATTTAATTTCCCCCAGAAACAAGAATACTTGCTTCTTTACTTTGCAGTTTATAATAACTTCATTAAAAGAGTAAATGTTTATTTGTGTTTTCTAATATGAAATACGTCATACGAAGGCGCCATAAGATTAATTAACAATATGCATTTAAGTTTTTGTGTGTGTGTGTAGTAGAGGTGTACAAATCGGGTTTTTTTTGGACCCGGTTCCGGTTCCAGTTCCAGTCAACAAAGTCAATACCCGGTTCCGGGTTTTAACCGGTTCCAACCGGTTTTTGACCGGTTCCGGTTCGGGTTTTAGCCGGTTCCGGTTCGGGTTTTGGCCGGGTTCAGGTGGAACCAGTTCCGGTTTTCCGGTTTCGGTTCCGGTTTTAATTTGTCTGAAAAACCGTACCCGTTCGTACCCACCGGTTCGGGTATGACCGGTTCCGGTTCCGGTTCGGGTTCGGGTTGTCGGTTCCGGTTGTCGGTTCCGGTTCCGGGTCCGTTTTTTTGTACACCTCTAGTGTGTAGGGCTTCTGATGGGCCAAAATTGTAGTATCCAAACAGCCCAAATTTAAGTACCCTAAGGCCTAAGCCCCAAGGTTTGATACAAAATTACAAAACTAGTACACATCACACATGTATTAAAAATTTGCATTTGTTTGATTTAAGTCAAAGTACAAAATTAGTACAAACATGTATAAAAAAGCATAAATAATCCTCGTGGTTTGATTAAGTTGCAAGTCTGGTTCCTAGCATTAAAAAAAAATACAAACATAAGTTAAACATTTGTAAGAGAGTTGTGTAAATAGTCTTTATAGTTTGAACAAATTATAAGTTTGGTCCCACATAAAAAATTATTTTATAAAGTTTACTAATCTCAATTTAATTATGTTTTTTTGAATATTTTTTTCTTACGTGTACATCGGTCTTGAGAACAAATTCCCTTTTTTGAATATATAAATTCTCTACATAATCGTCTATTTGTGCATATCTGATTACTTTTTTTTGAACGGCTTCATGCTGAACGACTGATTTAAGCCCAAACGGGCACACATCTATGGGCAGGCCCATTCGTCACTCTTTCACCCACTAGATAAGCGGGAACCGGATAAATCCGTAAACCCTCTCCCCTGCTCAGGTTTTAACCTCTAACCTCAATGAGGTGCAGCTTCTCCTCTTCATTGCAATACCGCTAGGCTAGAAGCCCTTTGGTGCATATCTGATTACTTGATTAGTACAATTTCTAATTATGCATATTTTATATTAACTACTTTTAAATATGATTTCGTATCTTTTAGCGTTCATGCTTACAATGACGAGAATTATTTCGAGCAACATTTTTATTTTACATTTTCTTACTCGGTATCAAACCGTCACTAACTTTATACATTTCCTACGTACATATTTAGCCATTACAATTTTACCTTCCTAACACATTTTAGGTTTTCGATGGAAACTCGATTTTGCAAGACGCAAGGCTGTTCATTGGACAATAATTATTTTTTACATAATTAAATAAGTTAAAAATGCCAAATTAAACAACAACAATGGATAGCCACCATAGTTGTTGCACTAAAGTCCTAACTAAAGTAAGTAAGTGTGTGTAGGGGAGAGGTTCAAAAAAAACTGCTCACTTTGTAAAAAATAAGAAAACTCCTACTAATCAATTAATTTAAAAAAAAATTCATGATTTTTTTATTATTAGCTTAGAAATGTTATAAACAACAAAGACAATTTAATAAAAATATGTAAATCACGAAGTTGCGTATATGTAACATATAAAGCTACATATATGTAGTTCACAAGTTACATATATGTAATCAATGAGTTACATATATGTAATAACATACATTACATATATTTTTTTCTTTTTGTTAACAAATATAACCTTATAATAAAACAAAATTTAAAATAAAAAACGAAAAACGAAATTGATTGACAACAATTGTGATTAATTTTCTTAGTTTTCTCCAAAATGATTGTTTTCTTAGTAAGCATCCCATATATATATATATATATATATATATATATATATATATATATATATATATATATATATATATATATATATATATATATATGGGAATGTTCTATAGAAAACCTTCATATTTGAGAAAACTTAGAAAAATAATCACAATTGTTATTAATCAATTTAGTTTTTCGTTTTTTATTTTACATTTTGTTTTATTATAAGGTTAGATTTGTTAACAAAAAGAAAAAAAGAAAAAAATATATGTAATTCATGTTATTACATATATGTAACTCATTGATTACATATATGTAAATTGTAAACTACATATATGAGTTACATATATGTAACTTTATAGATTACATATATGTAACTTCGTGATCTAGATATTTTTATTAAAAAATTTTTCTTATTTATAACATTTCTAAGCTAATAATAAAAAATCATGAAATTTTTTTTAAAAGAATTGATTGGTTAGTAGAAGTTTTCTTAGTTTTCTCCAAAGTGAGGAGTTTTCTTTTGAACCCTCCCCTATATATATAGGGGATGGTACCATTGTTAACCCACCTTAATTGCGGTAACCCAATAACTTCGACAAAAAATATCCGAATCTTTGGTTTTTTTTCATAGTCTTTATTATACATATATTTAAGATTTTTTTTGTGTTTTTGCTTATTCACAAGGCAAATCGAATTTGCACCAGTGTAAAAGTTTGACAATTTTATGAATGTTACGAAAATTGCCAAACTTTTACACTAGTGCAAATTCGATTTGTCTTGTGAATTAGCAAAAACACAAAAAAGAAACTCCCCCTAAATATGTATAATAAAGGCCATGAAAAAAACAAAGATTCGGGCATTTTTTGTCGAAGTTATTGGATTACCTCAATTAAGGAGGGTTCTTATTTGAATCAAATCCTATATATATATATATATATATATATATATATATATATATATATATATATATATAGGGGAGGGATCATATAATAACCCTCCTTAATTGAGGTAACCCATTAACCCTGGCAAAAAACGCTCAAATCGCAAAAAAAAATTTCATGGTCTTTTTTATACAAAAATAGGGGGGGCTCCTTTTTTAAGCGTTCGCTAATTCACAAGCGTTTAAAAGTTAAACGAAATGTAAGTTTGCATTACACTGCGACACTTAAATATATCTTCGTAGTGTAACGCAAACTTACATTTTGTTTAACTTTTAAACGCTTGTGAATTAGCGAACGCTTAAAAAAGGAGCCTCCCTATTTTTGTATAAAAAAGACCATGAATGTTTTTTTTTTTGCGATTTGAGCGTTTTTTGCCAGGGTTAATGGGTTACCTCAATTAAGATGGGTTCTTATTTACTCCTTACCCTATATAGGGGTATTTAATTGAGAACTATTGTTACTTGATAACTAAAAGAACCAATTCTAGCCACAAGTTTAAATGGGTAAAAGAGTAACGTTCTCTATTTTAAAGTAAAGTTATTTGTATACCCCTTAAAACATGTGGTTCAAAATTAGTTCTTTTGGTTCTTTTATATTTAACGGTTCTTAATGGAATAAGTCCATATATATATATATATATATATATATATATATATATATATATATATATATAGGATTCACATCATATAATAACCCTTCTAAATTGTGTTAACCGATTAACTCTTTTCCACCAAAATTAGGATGCCATGTGTTCTTTTTTTAGTAGTAACTCGAAGGGTATTTCACTCATGAAGTGAAAAGATCTCACATCCTTCTTGTGGCTAATTTCAAGTTTCTGTAAATGAGTTTGGGAAACACGAAGTGAAAAGATGCATAGCCGTCGGATCTGAATTATCGAATGCCATACTCCAACTCAATAAACAAGAAGGGTTTCATATTTGTAGATGATAATGATTCCCCTTTGCCCAGAAGACCGTCGGATTTGATGTTTTCTGGTGACATTCTTCATCTCCGTGAACAAGAAGGGTTTGACATTATAGAAGATGATAATACTTCCCTTTCTGATCTTGGTGTACCTAATGCACAAGAATTCATACTCATTTTTTGTGAGAAAATCAGGTACATTCTTCATCCTAACCAAAACAAGTTTCTTTTCTTTTTTTTTTTTTGCTGTCATGTGAGGTGATGACTTGTGTTTATCATCTAGCAACAAAGAAGAAGTCGAACATGGTAAATTTTCTTGGTTTAATTTCCTTCTAATATGTTAACACTTGCTTATATATTAATGTGGTGCACATATGTGCTCTGTTTTTTTCTCATATTAGACCCAAAATCTATATAGAATAATATCATAGTTCTAATCGAATTAGGTATGTTTTGATTTCAACAGGGCTTCCAACACAAACGAAGCAAATGCAAACACGAATACGGGCTCCTTGTGCATGACACATTTAGGTTATATTTATGTTTTATTTGTAAACATGGTAGCTTAATTTGAAATACTAATAGATCTATTCAAATCTGGAATCTTGTTGCATGTCTCCATGATTTAATTTTCGAAAACTATTAGTCATTAGTCATTTAGGTTATAATTCTGTTTTATTTGTAAACATGGTAGCTTAATTTGAAATACTAATAGATCTATTCAAATCTGGAATCTTGTTGCATGTCTCCATGATTTAATTTTCGAAAACTATTAGTCATTTTGTGTCTAAAATTGGGCAGGTTGGTTAAAAAGGTAAAAATATGATTATACCTTTTTGAGATATGTTAACCTTCGTTCAAGTAAGGTTTATAAATGTTTATTTGATTGATTTTGTTATTATCTAACTTATTTTATAATATCTTTTACTAACTTAAACTGCTGTAAGATAAACCAAGAAACTTAAATTACGTGTGGGTGGTGATGCATAAGATTGTTGTTAGTTGTCTGTGAAGTTGGTTCTCAAAGTTTTGTTTTTATTTCAATAGGGTGTGATGATATACCTATGAAATGTTCGTTAGAAATTTGTTTTGTTATATGTTTTGTTTCACCAATGTAATTTTATTTGGTTAGAAGTTTGTTATTGTTGAACCAATGTAATATACCTAGAAAATTAAATAATACGTGAAATGGTGATCTATAAGACTGTGGTCAATTGTTCGTGACTGAGGATGACCAAGAAGATGAACATTACGGTAAGTATGTTTTCTTACTGCATTACAGTAAGTACGAATTAAAATAATGTAATTGTTACGGTAGTGCTGTAATTGTTATGTTTTATGACAGTAAACTAAATATATTTACTACATGGTAGTTTATATTCGATTATTACACTAAGCATGTTCAAATTCATTATAAAAAAATATGTTAATTGGCACTTTTCATTATATAAAATCAATTCGAATTTTGCCACACACTAACTATGATTACAATAAAGTAACATAAACCCTACATTACTGTAAGTATATTGATTGACTACAATACTCATTTCTTTACATAATGAAATATATACTATGTGCAGGTACCTTCAATTGCGTTGCAGTCATCTACCTTTTTTTTATGGATAGGAGGTTGTTTAGTGTCACTATTATAACCTATGTTTCATTATACCAATGTAATTGTTTGGTTAAAAATTTCTTACATCGATATAATCTTTGTTTTAAAAAAATATATATTCCTCCTTTTATTGTGATAACCGAAATATATGACTAATGTAAGTAGCATGTTTAGATGCAATTGACTCAAAATATATATAAATTAACACAACTTTAAATTTGATAAATAAATTATAGATATTACAACTTTAAATTAAGGTAAACACATTTACATAAACTTGAGTGAAAAATAAAAAAATGTCAAATCATTTAAAATCATCTTCCCAAAATGGGTCCAAATCAATGTAACTAGCACGTGCCCCTTTTTTATGCCTGGTCTCATTTATTTTTCATTTGTTATATGTAACTAGCGGACACTTTCTTATTAGCAAAGATAGGTAGCTTGAGCCAATCCTTAAATCGTGGGAGGAAAAGGCAAAAAAGTGAGCCCAAATTGTTTCGTGGGGCAAACATTAATGTGATATATTATTATTTTGTAATGTTTTTTTATGAACAAAGCCCATTAATCTTAGTTTATGTGCATGTGCAAGTATATTATACATATTACAACAATGTAATGAAATATTACATACATATTACAATAATGTAATTACTTGGTATTGGTGGTGCCCTGTAAGATTGTTTTTGCACATGTACACTAATTTAAGTAATATGTTTACGCTAATGTAAGTAGCATGTTTAGATGTAATTAACTCAATATATATGTATAAATTAACACAACTTTAGCGTTGAACATGTAATCGTTTTGTTACAGTGATGTAATCTATTAAAATCTTTATGACTGAAATGATATAATCTTTATTTTTTTATACCAATGTTTCGCTATATCAATGTAATTGTTTGGTTAAAAATTTATTACATGGATATAATCTTTGTTTGATGTTTGATGTTACATGGATATAACCTTTAAAAATTATCTGATTTTAAAAATTTCTTAGATGGATATAAAATTTTTATACCAATGATATAATCTTTGTTTGATGTCTAGATTACTTATTGCTTATATGATTATCACTAGATACATACAACTACAACAATATTTACACACTAATGATAATCACAAGCTACTTCTGAAATCGGAGACTCAAGTTCTTGATACATAACATTTTGAAGCAGCTAAAGGTGAAACTAAGAGGAAATTGCCTTTATTTGTGAAACTTGAGATTTCTATATGTGATGGATTAACAATTAACAAACAAAAATAATCTGTCAATAATTACATCAATGTAAAGAACAATTACGCTAGTGTAACAAAGATGATCTATGTGGCATTACATTAATGTAAAAATGTATTACATTAGTGTAAGAGATTTCGCTAATGCCAAAACTTTTATCACCACCCCGTATTCTTTCTTTTTCCAGCTATTTTTACGTATTACATTGATGTAACAATTACGTTAGTGTAACAATATATTTCATTAGTGTAGCTTGAGGTATCACATTAATGATAAAACCTTGTATTACATTAATGTAGCATTGGTGTAACATGGCCCGTGACAATTGTTGTCACACCTTGCTAAAGCAGAAACACGAGGGTGTCACGAAATCGGATCTTGAACACGTTGTTTTAAAGAAACTCCTAGCATGCATTCATGGTCCATAAAAGTACATAATGTAGGTTACAGTGTTTCAAAATAAATACAACATATAAAGATTCTTCATATTGCCTAACTATCAAACAATATTGTCCAAATTTTTCGGTTGTATCACAAAGGAGCATGCATAATCCAAGCTTAGTTATTTCCTGAAATACATGCATAAAAAGGGTCAACTAAAATAGTTGGTGAGTCCGTAGGTTTATGATTCAATAAAATGTTTAAGGAAGGTATTTATAGTATTATCCATATAAAGTTTAAATAAAAATTAGCACAAGTGAATGATCACTTGACCATGAGCCCACAAGCAAACCTATGACCTTTCGCCCCATAATGCCAAGAATCAACCAAATATATAGTAAATGGAAATATACATTCATTTAAGCCCAGACACTTCGGAACGATTTGGTGCAACCAAAATTTCAAAATGAATGGGGTCGTCAGCCCGATATCACTATTTATATTAATCCACAGCCCGTTAATTGAGCTAAGTACGTGTGGAATTACCGATATAATACATACACACACACACACACACACATATATATATATATATATATATATATATATATCAATGGGGACTTTGAAATAAGTACTCATGCAATAAACATTTAAACAAGTATCATTTTAATAAACACGTATAGATAAGTAAGATAGCAAGTATTTCACCCCGAAGAGTATAAAGATTAAAATGAAAGGAGGCTACGAAACTCACACTGAGTAGTGATTCAGAAGATTCCAAGTAACTCGTGAGTTTAGGGTTCTGGTCCTACAAAGTATGGCACTCCATGAGATTTAGGGAATAACCCTTGTGATATCGAAATACCTTTTTGTCTTAGTGTATGTTGATTTTAAGTCTTAGTTATATTTATAGTTAAATTGAGAAGTCTTACTTATTTGCTCAACTTTAAACAGGGGACTACGATAGCGCCCCAAACCACCACCATTAAAAATATAAAAGTTCCCTAAGAATAAAAATATACCCCACCAAAAACTAGCTAACTCATTAATTATCATCCAATAGTTAATTTAAAAGAAAGTGCATAAAATCTTGCCATGTGTCATTTTTTTATTTTTTTAATAAAATAGGGCATTTTAGACATTTTATAACCACTCAAAAACTAAATATATAACATGGTGGTGACAAGTGTCACTATCTAATATATTTTAATAAATCTAATTTTTATATAAAGTTTACCCCTATTTTTTAAAACATTAATAATTTTTTTATACTATATTATTTAAAAAAAAATTGCATCATTATACTCGTCTCATTTTTTTTTTAAATCCGTTATTGTCTTGACTATTTTTTTTTATTTTTTTAGATGATCTGTATTTACATCATCGTAACTATGAGTGTCATCGGTTCAGTTTAGTTCAATTTTTGGCGGAAACGGAAATCGAAACCGACATAGTCGGTTTTTCGTTTTTATGAACCATTCGGTTTTCGGTTTAGTAAGGTTTGGTTTTTTGGTTTTTGTTGTTTTTTCATTCTCACACACAATATTAAAAATACAAACATGTCAAACAATGAATAATTCATAAATTAATTGATCGAATGCCAACTATATATATTAATTTTTAAACAAAAAAAAATCGGTTCGGTTTTTCGGTTAATTCGGTTTCGGTTCAGGTTTTTCGGCTATTTTGCTCACCCTTAATTGTAACGAGCCTAAATATAACAAATTAGTTTGAATTTTTTTAACAATGGTAAAATTACATCATTGTATATATTACGTCATTGTAGTTATCATTGTTTAGAAAAATAAATCAAAATAATGTGTTATTTTTATACTCGTTACATCGATGTAAATAAACGACATATGAGGAAGATTTAAAAACTAATTGAGATTATAACGAAATTAAAGAGAATATTACGTCATTGTAAATAATATGTTACATCACCGTAAATTATGTCATTGTATATTACTTCATTTTGTATTGCATTACTTTAATTTACCGATTTTAGAAAAAAATTAAAGTAATGTGTTGTGTTTATGTTCGTTACATCGATGTAAAATGTGATATTTGAAAAAAAATTAAAAAGTAGTCCATTTTAAGACGGAATTAAAATCACTGTAAACAATAAGTTATGTCTCTGCAAATAATGTGTTATATCTTTTTATGATGTAATTTACCATTGTTAGAAAAAAAATTCAAATTAATTTGTTATATTTAAGCTCGTTACAATGATATAAATACATGACACCTAAAAAAACCAGTTGAGACTATAATGGAATTAAAGAGAAAAATGAGACAAGTATAATGATGCAATTTTTTTTAAAAAAAAATAATATAGTATAAAAAAGTTATGAATGTTTAAAAAAAGGGGTAAACTTCATATAAAAAATTAGATTTAGTAAAATATATTAGATGATGACACTTGTCACCACCATATTAAAACTAGCTTTTTAATTGGTTACAAAATGTCCTAAATGCTCTTTCTTATTAAAAAAATGAAAAATGACACATTGCAAGATCTTATGCACTTACATTTTAAATTAATCATTAGATGGTGGTTAATGGGTTAGTTTATTTTTAAGGAGTTATGAAAACTTCCATCCCATATGTGTGTGTGTGTGTATATGATTGTAAACAAATAAGAACCCATTGATTGAGCTATAACCTAATAACCATCATCTAATGATTAATTAAAAAGTCAAGTGAATAAGATCATGTTATGTGTCATATATGTGTTTTTTAATATGCAAGTGCATATTACACATTTTGTTATTATTCAAATGCTAGATTTAATATGTTTCTGACACTTGTCACCTTCTTTTATATTTTGATTAATCTATTTTTTTCATAAAAGTTTACCTCCTATTTTTTATACATTCCTAAATTTTTATAGTATATTATTTTTTATAAAAATTGAATCATTTTCTCGTCTAAATTTCTCTTTAATTCACTTATAGTCTCGAGTAGGTTTCTAATTTTTTTCGTGATCCTCGTATTTACATCAATGTAACAAACATTGAAAAAATATCATTCACGTCGTATAAAAAATTATTTGCATTAATGTAACAACTCGCAACAAAATTTTAATTTCAAATTAACTAAAAATCATGTTTGTCTTAGATTTGTAACGAATTACAACGGATTTTTTTTATATAAAGTTAATCCTATCTCTTTTTAAACATTCATAACTTTTTTATGCTATATTATTTTTTAAAAAATTGCACCATTATATTGCATTAGTTTAATTTGCCGTCGTTAGAAAAAAATTAATATAATGTGTTATGTTTTATGCTCGTTACATCGATGATAAAAAAACTAGTTTAGTTTTAACGAAATTAAATAGAAAAATTAGATTATTATAAACAATGTGTTACATCACTGTAAATTATTTCATTGTGTATTACATTACTTTAATTTATTGTTAAAAAAATTAAAATAGCGTGATGTTTATGTTCGTTACATCGGTGTAAAACGTAATATTTGGAAAAAGATCAAAAAACTCGTCTAGATT
Organism: Mikania micrantha; assembly: GCA_009363875.1. Lineage (NCBI taxonomy): Eukaryota > Viridiplantae > Streptophyta > Magnoliopsida > Asterales > Asteraceae > Mikania > Mikania micrantha. The sequence continues at coordinate 53,046,226 of CM018687.1, read as the reverse complement.
AAAACATAATTAAAATGAAAAATTACATCACTTTAAATAATAAATTACATCTGTGTAAACAATGTGTTACATCACTGTAATTTACCATTGTTAGAAAAAATTTCAAATTAATTTGTTATCTTTTAAACTCGTTACAGTGATGTAAATACGAGGTATCTAAAAAATTTAAAAAACTTAGTTAACACTATAACGGAATTAAAGAGAAAATTGAGACGAGTAAAATGATGCAATTTTTATAAGAAAATAATATGCTATAAAAAGTTATGAATGTATAAAAAAGATGGGGTAAACTTTTAATAAAAAATAGATTAATTAAAATATAATATATGGTGACAAGTGTCAACACCATATTAAATCTACCTTCTCAATTAGTACAACATGTCTAATATGTCCTTGCAGATTAAAAAACAGAAAAATGTCACGTGTAACGATCTAATCCACTTGACTTTTTGATTAAACATTAGATTATATAGGGATATATGAAGTAAAACCAGATTTATTGAGATATATATATATATATATATATATATATATGCTATAAAAAGTGTAGAAAGAAATTTGAGCCATTGATTTGTAAGATGAATGATTGTGAGTGTGCAATGTCATTAGAGAGAATTAAGGAGGGATTTAAGTTGTTGGAAGGATATAATGTGTATTGTATCAATTGTTGACTTTTTAATAACTTCTCCCTATTTTTTTAAACGTTTATAACTTTTTCATGTGTTAATCTTTTTAAAAAAAATTTACACCATAAAATCCAGCATTTTTTTTAGTCTTTTTAACGATTATAATATTGTTATATAAAAAACGACCTGAATTGTTATATATGTATTTTGCATTTTATGGTGTTTTTTGATGTTCATAACCCCGAACACAAAAAAATTATAAATTATCCAGCTTTAATCTCATTAATATCCGAACAACATAAATAACATAAAATGTTAACACCATAAACATAATAAAATATCTCGAAAAAACATCATAAAACATAAATACCATAAAGCTGAGTTAAAAAACACCATAAAACGTAAACACCAAATACAAACTATAAGTGTTTATGGTGTTTTAGTGTTCAAAAACAACATAAAATGTCTTGTTTTATTTTCATTAGCACCATAAAATGTTAACACCATAAAATAATTCGAAAAACACCGTAAAATGTACGGATGCGTTACAAAAAAACACGATAAAAGTGTTTATGGTGTTTTTTGTGTTCAAAAGCACCATTAAATGCTTTGATTTAGTTCATTAATGTCTGAACATCATAAACACAATAAAATGTTAACATCATAAATAACTTGAAAGACACCATAAAACATGAACACTATAAAAAGTAGAGATGCGTAAAAAAACACCATAAAATTCATGGTTAAATAATATTCAAAAAACACCATAAAACGAACAGTTCGTGAAACTCAGTTTAAGTCATTATCTTTATTTTAAAAAAATATATTAATATTATACTCTTTAAAAGATAAACTTTTAATAAAAAAATATTAACGTACAAAAAAGTTATGAGCGTTTAAAAAAATAGAGAAATTTCCATGTGTAAGTCCATTTTTTGTTTTGACATGTTTACCTTTAAGCTTCAAATCCACATATCATTCTTTTGTGACTTCTTATACTTTTAAGGTTTTAAGCCTTTTTAGAATATCATTACCCTCATTCACGTAATTTGCACATTAATCATGCAGCAAGAACATATCATGCAATATGATAAAAAAATAAAATTAAAAAATATAGCAATATTACTTAACTTAGAAAATAATATATATCGTTTTTATTTTGTTTTTAAAAAATAATAATAAAGCATATAAATTAAGATTATTTGAGTTTAAAAATTTAATGTAACTTAATTCAACTAAAAAAAATGTAACAATGGTGAATATTTATTTTTGCCACTCAAGTCATATTTTACAGAAGTTCTTTAACACAAAATACATGGTACCACTTGATCTTAGGTAATAATATCGTCTTAAATATTATTTATTGTCATGTTACAGCCAGATTAATAGGAAGGAGCTGAGCTTGAGTTGGCCGGTGCATATACACACACGCACCACTTTACTTTGAAGCTGATTCACGGACCAAGACCATACATGTCTCGGGTCAAACGAGGGGCAAGAAGAACCTCAAGTGGCATTTGTTTGCTAACAGTAATTCCAAAGCTCTCACTCATGTCAACCGGTTCGTTTGATGGCGTTTGTAGTTCAAACTGTTGTATCAAACTGGCTAGCGTTAAACGCATCTCATGAAGAGCGAATGTATCACCGGGGCACATTCGTCTGCCTGCACCAAAGGGAATCAAATCAAAATGTTGTCCCTTCACATCAAAATTCTGATGACTTGTCAAGAATCTTTCTGGCTGAAATTCATGGGGATTTGACCACGTATTTGGATCACGATGAATCTTTGAAAGATTCACCATGAGACGCGTGCCTTTTGGGATGTTGTAGCCGCCTACAACGCAATCCTCTATAGACTCATGAGGCACTGAGAGAGGTACAACAGGGTGGAGACGAAGTGTTTCTTTGATGACGGCTTTGAGGTAGACCAAGTTCTTCGTATCTGACTCCTTCACAAGCCTTTCCCGTCCAACTTGCTTGTCGATTTCAGCTCGAGCCATTTCTAACACGTTTGGATTGTTTAGTAGTAACGATAATGCCCATGCTAAAGTCGCAGATATCGTGTCCACGCCTCCTGCTAGTAGTTGCTGCATGTGAAGTAGATTGATACATACATACATATATACATACATATATAGGTAAGGATCCGTTGTTAACCCTCTTTATCGTATTAACCCGAATTAACCCACCAAGATCAACCCGAATCTTTTGTTTTTTTTTTTCAAAATCTTTGTTTTACATGTACAAGAGTATGTTCTTTTATATGTTTGTGCAAATTCTTACCTTACAGTGTGACTTACACTGATGTATGATCTCAAACGAAAAAGAATTTGCACAAACACATAAAAGAACATACTTTTGTGTATGTAAAAGAAAGATTTTGAGAAAAAAGATTCGGATTGATCTTGGTGGGTTAATTTGGGTTAATACAATAAGGGTGGGTTATTATAGGATGCGAATCCTATATATATAGGGAGATGATCAAATGTTAACCCATGTTTATTGCGTTAACCGAATAACTACATCTTATTACTTTGGGGCCCACATTAAAGTAAATCTAAAGTTGTATGTTTTTTTTTCTTTTTAAATTATTGTAGGGACTTACATTAATAAAAAAAGAAGAAAAAACCTAAACCTTTAGATTTACTTTAATGTGGGCCCCAAAGTAATAAGATGTAGTTATTCGGTTAACGCAGTAAGGAAGAGTTAACATTCGAACCATCCTATATATATATAGTGAGAGGATCAAATGTTAACCCATGTTTATTGTGTTAACCGAATAAGTACATCTTATTACTTTGAGTCCACATACATTAATAAAAAAGAAGAAAAAACCTAAACCTTTAGATTTACTTTAATGTGGGCTCCAAAGTAACAAGATGTAGATACTTGGTTAACGCAATAAGGAAGGGTTAACATTCGAACCATCCCCTATATATATATGGACAAAATAAAATAAAAAGTATATTTTGACTATGAAATGTAAAACGTATTTCCAAAAACCTCCGAACAGGCTCAAACGTACTCCGATTTAACTAATTCCGACATTGTTGAAACTGTATCGTCAAATTCTACAATGTTTGCTTTTAGGTTTTACGTTTACTTATAAAGTTTAGGTTTTAGGGTTGACTTTTAACTTTTAGGTTTTATCAATATTAAGGTTTATGATTTGAAGTTTAACGTTTGAGGTTTAGGGTTCGACAAGCTGGTTACAATGACGCGAAAATGAGTCCGTTTAAAGTTTATCTTGGTCGGTTTCCAAGTTTTAAATATCTTTCTTAGTCTTAAGCAAAATGGACATTTTAGGAGAGCCTCCTTGTATATTTGTGTGTGTGTGTGTGTATTTATACATATATAGTGGAAAAAGTCTATCTTGCTTAGGAAAACTAAAAAAGATTTTTAAAAACTCAAAAACTGACCCTAACAAACTCTGATTGAATTTTATTTTGAATCATTAAAACCGATTTGTCGTACCCTTAAAGCCAAACCTTGAATCATAAACAATAAACCCTAATGCTAAAACCAAAACTTTCAAAACAAACCAAAACTTAATAAAAAAAAGTCCTAAAACCTAAAAACCAAGCCTAAAATATAAACTCTAAAACTACTTATTAAAGATAAAACCTAAAAGATAATATTGTAGGGTTTAATGAAAAGTTTACAATGCCATCAAAATGAGTTCAAACGGGGTTTTTTTGGATCAGTATCGAAGGTTCTAAAAATCTTTTTTTAGCTTTCTTAAACAAAATAGACTTTTTATTTGATTTTCTCCTTATATATGTATGTATGTATGTATGTATATAGAGGAGGGATATATTGAAAACCCCCTTTAGTTGAGAAAACATGGAACATCATTAGGATCATTTTATAAAAAAAAATGAAAAAAAGGCCAAATAGTTTTTTTTTTTTTTTAAATAATTTGTAAAAGATGTAACACATGTAGGGGTGTTCATCGAATCGGATAACGGTTTATTCTAGTTATTCAGATGAGGTTGTTCAGATTTGAAAATTTAACACCTTATCTGAAACCCGACCGATTCGAATTTGAAAATTTTCTATCCGATCTGAATCTATCCGAATAACCCGAAAAAAACCGAATAAACTTATTTGTTTATCCGAATAATCCGAAGAACCCGAATAACCTGAGGGTTTATTCGAGGGTATTCGGATTGAATTCGGATATCCGATCTGAATAAGGAAGATTTTGTATATCCGATATCCGATCCGATCGGAATTCAGAAAACGGATATCCGATCCGAATCTATCCGAATCTTTAATTCGGATCGGTTTTTTCGGGTTTCGGATACGATTCAGATTTCAATTTTTTTTGGATTTTGGATTTTTTGAACACCCCTACACACATGTGACACAACTGTAAAGGTCTGGAAGAAGAAATTACGTTTATGTTACTTTTCAATTATTTTTTAAAAAAATTTAACTTGGCGCTTTTTTTGTTTTTTTATAACTTCCAAACGGTGATGAATTAGCAAAATCACAAAAAAGAAACCCCCTCTATTTATGTATAATAAAAACCATGAAAAAAAACTAAGATTCGGGCAAAAAACGCTAGGGTTAAGCGGTTAACGCTATAAGGGAGGGTTAACATTTGAACATCTCCCTATATATATATATATATATATATATATATATATATAGGGGAAGGTTCCCCTAAAAAGTGTATTTTGCCTAAGAAGGCTAAGAAGGATTTTTTAAAAATTGAAAACCGACTCAAACAAACTCCGAACTAACTCATTTTTGCGTCATTGGAACCGTCTTGTCGAACCTTAAACCCGGAATGTTAAAACCCAAACCATAAACTATAATACTAAAACCTAAACTTTAAACTCAAACAATAAAGCCTAAAGATAAAACCTAAAAGTTAAAAATCAAGCCCTAAAACCTAAACTTTATAGACAAACTTTAAATCTAAAACCTAAAAGCTAATATTATAGAGTTCGACGATACGGTTCCAATGCCATCAAAATGAGCTCAATCGGAGTTCGTTTGGGTCGGTTTTAAATGTTTTAAAAATCCTTTTTAGCCTTCTTAGGCAAAATACACTTTTTATTTGATCCTACCCCTATATATATATATATATATATGATTGTAAATAAATAACAACACACTATTATAGCATTAACCCACTCTTACAATGATGTTAAAAAATCCAAGATTTGACTTTATCTTTGCAAAGTTATTTGGGTTAGTGCTTTAAGAGTGAAAACCTTCATTTTGAAGAAAACTTAGAAAACCAATCCCATTATTATCAATGAATTTCGTTTTTCGTTTTACATTTTGTTTTATTATAATGTTAGATTTGTTAAAAAAAGAAAAATTTAAAATAAAATATATGTAACTTATGTTATTACATATATGTAACTCAGTGATTACATATAAGTAACTCATATATTTAACTTTATAGGTTACATATACGTAACGTCGTGATATACATATTTTTATTAATTATTTTTTGTTCATAACATTTCTAAGCTAATAATAAAAAGTCATGAAAAAATTTTTAAAAGTTGATTGGTTAGTAAAAGTTTTTTTTAGTTTTCTACAAAGTGAGGACTTTTTTTTTAAACTCTCCCATATATATATATATATATATATATGCAACATAGTACGTATACACACAAAATATGAGTTCATATGATTCCAAAATTTATATTTGTTTTAGATTTAAGGTAACTTTTATCAACCACATGTATTTCTATGTTTTATAAAAAAGGTATTAAAATAAATTATCTATTCAATTTTCACAAAGTTTACGAAAGATAAACAAATTTTATTTTTTTGCATTATCTGTGCATCGTGCACGCATGTGGTAAACTATTAAAAAATTTAAAAACGAATATAATATTTATTGATGGTTCTTTTTTCTTCTAAGATAAAAATAAGCATCTATAAAAAAATACAAACTATAATTTTTTTTTTATTTCTGAAAAATATTTGTGAGGTTTATAATGATCCTAAACTTAGACTATATATTACTAAAAAAATGGGCAAAAACGACCAAACCTTAAGACGAAATTAGCGACTATATAGCGTCATAAAATAAAATGTTATCAAAATTAGCAACCATGTTAAAATCGGTTGTAAAGTTAGTGACTTAAATAAAAAAGGTTACAACATTAACGACATGTTAACTCTTATTCAGGTTTAGGTGCATATGGGGTTTTGGTGCATATTAATTAGGTTTGGTATAATGGATCATAATAGGTTCAATGAGTTGTTTTTGATTCTAGTGGTTCGTACTAGGTTTTTTTAGTTTTGGTGTGCTTTCTTAATTATAGGTGAAAGAAACCAAAAGACTAGAGAAATAAAACAAAGAGCTGAAAAACTTACAAATTAACAATGTGAAAACAAATTGAGGGAAAAAGAGATGCTAACATTGCAATAAAAGAGGCAAATGTTGAAAGAAAAAAGCAAATTGAAATCGTTGGCGACAAACATAACAAAAAAATTGATTTTTGGGCAGTCATGGGAAATTTGGATCTTTGTTTTCATACCTATCATTGAATATGTAAAGTATAATAAAGGCTGATGCTCACTAAAAACTTTTGACTAAGTCTTGAACCTTGCAAAGCCTAACAGCCTTAGGAAGGAAGGAATTAACCTTAGGAAGAAACATTACTTCCGAAGGTTAACTCTTTCCTACCGAAGGCTTACACAAGAGTGAAGCTTCCGATGCCCTCCTCAACACTTAAAGACTAACAATATCAAATCTTCCGATGACAAGATCTTTCGAAGACAAATGCTTCCGAAGACAAAAGCTTCCGATAACATGCTCAGCAGCTTCCATGTACATAGACTTCCGAAGACTTTCTTCTGACAAAGATTCCATACACTTGTAGAAATAATCAGAGCTGCTTTCTATCTTGAAGACAAACACAGAAGACATTCTTATGACAGTTAGCAGCACAGGAGTTTTGTCAGAACCACATAGATGCCTTTACATTAATTCATTTTGTAGTCTAGGTATTTATTGTAAAAGTCAATGGAGTCTATTGTATTAATTGTAATTAATATGGCTTGGCCTGTCAAGTCCATAACAGATACTAGTTTTAGCATTAGTTTGTTTCTAGTATTTGGTCCAGCCTTGTATCCTTACGAGGATACAGCTGTAGGTCTTAGTAGAAATACGTTCACTTGTTAGTTAGCAATAGACGAGTGAGTGCTTGAGCTAACTGTTGTAAAGCTTAACAATTGAACGCAATATACTTTAACCTTGAACTTATAATTGTTTTGTATTGTGTTTCAACCTGTTTTACAAACTAAGTTGATAGAATTTCCGCAACTATCAACTTTGTAGAAGATAACTTATGATAGTGTTGTGTAGATTACATAACCCGGTCCAATAGGTGGTGTCAGAGCCTTGGCTCTTTAACTTAAGCAACTAACCATTCTTAATTTACCAGTTGTTTATCTTTTACTACTCTTTGTTTTTCAAGCTACCTCAAAGTCAAAATGACCACCATCAGTAAACATGACACTGAGAATGATACTCTCAACAAGCCTCCCATGTTCACTCGTGATGATTATGACACATGGAAGGTCAGGATGGAGGGTTTTATTAGGAACCATGACTTCAAACTTTGAAAGTCAGTTCTTGAGAGACCGTTCATCCCAACTATTGCTGCTGTAGGCACCGGTGGAGCACCCGTGCCAAAAGATCCATCTTTGTACTCAGATGAAGATTACAAGAAGATGGAGGTGGATTCTAAGGCATTATGGCTGATCCAGACGGCGATCCCAAACTCAATCATCCACGCATTCAAGAAATGAAAGTTTGCAAAGGAGCTGTGGAACTCTTTGCAGCAGATGTACGAGGGGTCCAAAGATGTTAAAGAAAACATGAAGGACATGCTGAAGCTGAAGTTTGAGAACTTCTGTCAAGAGAACAACGAGAAGATGGCTTCTCAATATCTGAAGTATGTCCAGTTAGTTGATGAGTTGGTTGCTGTAGGAGTCAAGATGGAGAACCAAGATGTTATAAGAAAGTTTCTCAGATCACTTCCACAAGCATGGAACATCTACTCTGTTGCTATTCGTAGAACAAAGAATCTGAGAACTTTGAAGCTTGGAGAACTATTTAGTATACTTGGTGCATACGAAATGGAAATTGATGCACAAGAACCTAGACATTCGCAAAGTTATTTGGGTTAATGTTTTAAGAGTGAAAACCTTCATTTTGAAGAAAACTTAGAAAACCAATCACATTATTATCAATGAATTTCGTTTTTTGTTTTGTTTTATTATAATGTTAGATTTGTTAAAAAAAGAAAAATTTAAAATAAAATATATGTAACTCATGTTATTACATATATGTAACTCATTGATTACATATAATTAACTCATATATTTAACTTTATAGGTTACATACACGTAACTTCGTGATATACATATTTTTATTAATTATTTTTTGTTCATAACATTTCTAAGCTAATAATAAAAAGTAATGAAAAAAATTTTAAAAGTTGATTAGTTAGTAAAAGTTTTTTTTAGTTTTCTATAAAGTGAGGAGTTTTCTTGAATTTTTTTTGAACATCATTGTAACACAATTAGAACACCATGTTCTTTTATGAGTTTGGGCTAATTCATCACCGTATAAAAAATATCATCGTTGTAAGTTTTGTGCTACAGTACTGTAAGTTTTAAATATTTAAACACCTTCAGTACTGTAACCGCCCAAACGGTGATGAATTAGCCCAAACTCATAAAAGAACATGGTGTTCAAATTGTGTTACAATGATGTTCAAAAAAAAATTCAAGATTCGGCTTCGTTTTGCCAAAGTTAATGGGTTATCGCCGTAAGAGAAGGTTAGCATTAGAACACTTCCCTATATGCCACATAGTATGTATACACACAAAATATGAGTTCATATGATTCCAAAATTTATATTTGTTTTAGATTTAAGGTAACTTCAATCAAACACGTGTATTTCTATGTTTTATTAAAAAATTACTAAAATAAATTATCTATTCACTTTTCACAAAGTTTATGAAAGATAAACAAATTTTATTTTTCTACATTATCTATGCATCATGCACGCATGTGGTAAACTATTAAAAAATTTGAAAACGAATATAATATTTATTGATGGTTCTTTTTTCTTCTAAGATAAAAATAAGCAGCTATAAAAAAAAATACAAACTATAATTTTTTTTTTATTTCTGAAAAATATTTGTGAGGTTTATAATGATCCTAAACTTACACTATATATTACTAAAAAAATGGGCAAAAAGGACCAAACCTTAGGACGAAATTAGCGACTATATAGCGTCATAAAATAAAATGTTATCAAAATTAGCAACCATGTTAAAATCGGTTGTAAAGTTAGAGAATTAGGTTTTGTATAATGGATCATAATAGGTTAAATGAGTTGTTTTTGTTTCTAGTGGTTCGTAATAGGTTTTTTTAGTTTTGGTGTGTTTTTTTAATTATAGGCGAAAGAAACCAAAAGACTAGAGAAATAAAACAAAGAGCTGAAAAACTTACAAATTAACAATGTGAAAACAAATTGAGGGAAAAAGAGATGCTAACATCGCAATAAAAGAGGCAAATGTTCAAAGAAAAAAGCAAATTGAAATCGTTGGTGACAAACATAACAAAAAATTGATTTTTGGGCAGTCATGGGAAATTTGGATCTTTGTTTTCATACCTATCATTGAATATGTAAAGTATAATAAAGGCTGATGCTCACCAAAAACTTTTGACTAAGTCTTGAACCCTGCAAAGCCTAACAGCCTTCAGAAGGAAGGAATTAACCTTAGAAAGAAACACTGCTTCCGAAGGTTAAGTCTTTCCTACCGAAGGCTTACACAAGAGTGAAGCTTCCGATGCCCTCCTCAGCACTTAAAGACTTACAATATCAAATCTTCCGATGACAAGATCTTCCGAAGACAAATGCTTCCGAAGACAAAAGCTTTCGATAACATGCTCAGCAGCTTCCATGTACATAGACTTCCGAAGACTTTCTTCTGATAAAGATTGTAACATCACTGTACTTCCGGTCTTCCGTACATCCGTACGATTGTACTGTTACGACCTGATATAATAATTATTAATGACACTAAATTATCGGATTCACTATTTGATGATTATCATTGTTATTGGTATACATATTTAGAAAATATTATTATATGCGTAAACCATGGGGAGTTTAGTTGTTACCCAACTAAACATAACCAGAGAGTTTATCGCTGATGAATTCACAGATATGGATTATTGGTTTGGAAATGGAAAGGAAATTAGGAGTTTGTTATTGTTGGTTGTTAAACATAGTCAAGGACACATGGTCATGGTTTATCGAAATAGCGGTGGGACGGTGGCTGGGTCAGTTGCGACTGACCCCTACATATGCCCTATACATATGCATAATTCGGTCTATCATGGGTGTGTCAGTGACTTGGTTTAGTGGGTTGTGGATTGGGAATTATAATATCTAAGTTAATAAAATAATGGAAGTATAATTGGGATTTATAACGCGATGGTGAGGTTACGGACATAACTTAAACGCGAATATTAATTCGGAAATATTAAACTTAATAATGTATTCGCGTGGGTGACGATTCACACGAATATAATTATTAGGAATAATGTTCTGAAACGATATTCCATAAACAACAAATCGAATCGAAATACGATATGAGCGTCGGATTCGTAAAGGTGACGATCTTTACGAATACGTATGTAAGTAATGTGTTTCGATGAGATGATTAAATAATATTTAACGATAATAAAATAAGAAGAATAATTTAAAAACGTTTATTAGGAATCACAACATAAAACAAAATAGAATAAATCGTTTTATTTAAATAAATAAGTTACCGTAAATGAAACGGAATCGGTTTACAAAACAAATTATATAAAATCATTTTATTATAACGAAATCTATTCATTTAAACGTTTTACGTGTTAAATATGTTTTATGTTTAAAACCGAACATTTATTATATTTTATCGCGATAAAAACGAGACCGAACACGTGGTGACAATACGCGTTATAAGGAAGAAGATCACCATCTTCTTCCTCATTTCTACATCTCCCTTCTCTCTCTAAAATACCCATTTCCGCCACCCCACTCTCTCTCTACCTTCTCTCTAGCTTATCTCCTTCGTTACTCAACGGATTCACGAGATTTTGGCGCCTACGCGTTCATGAGGTCGAAGAGAACAAGAAAGTACAAAGAAATCCCGAGTTTGGACAACAAATCCAGGTAAATCCGAGCTTCTACCTTTCGGTTTTTGTTTAAAAACCCTATTAGAACTTAGTTACCATCTTGTAAACGATTTTAGGGTTTTATACGGGTATATCGGTGGTGTAGTAAACGATGGAAGCCATGAGAGAACCTGAAAACCCTAGGACAGAACGATGATGATGATGAACAGTGCAGGCCGTGGGTTGCAGGTCGACGAACCTGTTTTTCAGCCGAACCCTAGGGTGAAGCAACCATGGGCCACGAACCCTTCTTTGCCTACGTACCGTAAGCCACCGAACCTTCTTTCTACTGCACGAACCTTGTCTGTTTTGGCCGAACCCATCATCACGAGGTTTAGGCAGCGAACCTTTGTGGGGCTGAGACTTCTTAGAGCCGAACCTTAGGGTGACCGGGCACTTAGCCGAACCCAAGGTGTTCAGGTGACCTACGAACCTTCCTCACAAAGCTATTTGGGCCATGAACCTTAGACATACACCCCCCATGCAACGAACCTTATCAACGGGCGAACCCATTAAGGCTAGCCGAACCTAAACTAACATGTGCAACGAACCTTGGTTTTAGTCGGAGCTTATCACAGCCGAACCTATATACTATTGCCGAACCCTATGTTCATGAGGGTGACGAACCTGAATCATTGGCTTGAGCCGAACCTTTGCCTTAGGGTTTAGCCTTATCAGCCGAACCTATGCATAAAATGACATAGGTTCGCTGCCCCATGGGGAACACGACCTAGTCTCAATTAATTAGGAGATTTAAGGTAAATAAGGGACATATATGTATACATGTCCATGCATACATGGGAAATTAAAGTTACCATCTTTTCTTTATATCATGTTGTTCAAATTATGGGAATGACTCAAGTATAACCTCCTTTTAACTTAAAATGAATATTTTGTTATAATAAATTAGACTAAGGTGGTCGATTTAATTAATCATGCATGTATGTAAGAATGTGTGTATGATAAAAGTTACCAACTTTTAAACATACACACCCATGGGAATACAACAAGGACAACACAATTAGTTATCGTTGTTAAGAGGTTAAAACTAACAAGTTGAATTACATTAATATTACGACCATCCAAGAGACCTTAGTTGTTTCATTGTAGATTGGTCTAAATAAACTAAGTTAATAAAACACTATTAAATTTAAAGTAAGCTTATGTGGACATTAACTCGATATGAGACGCATAAACTTATGAGTATGAAAAACACACTATAATTACAGATTGTTGAGTTGATCTTGAGTTCACTTACGCGAGCGCGCATATTACAGAAACACTGATTCTAAGGATTCAGGTGAGTTCTCATAACCTCCTTTTTAAACTGTTTTGTTTTAAAACTCGGAGGTGAAACATGTATACCAATTTAAATATTATTTTGATAACACATGGATGATACATGTTTATCAATATGATTTTCATATTATGGATTATCGTTATTATGGATTTTCACTGATTATTATACATCCGTGTAACATTGTCATTGACTCCGGTTAATAACAATGATTACATGTATTGTCACTTGGATTATCACAACTCCATGAATCATTGCCTTTGACTTTGGTTAATTGTATTTGTCACACCCCCACCCCTCGTCACCTCGTGTCTGGTCTGACATCACTGAATCGGTTGCGGAAGCATAGTGGTGATGTCTCTGAGGTGAGGGGTGACTTACTTGAACCAATATCATAGCACACAGATTAACTTAAAGTAAATACATTACCAGGGTGTCGCAATTACAATCACATTACAACTATATTTATTTAATTACAATACTATTATTAAAGTGCAACTGTTCCAAAAGTGCATTCTCACCGGCTACTATGGTTTACCTGCAAAAAGGTTTGAGTTTGAAACGTCAGCACAAAGCTGGTGAGATCGACAGTTTAATTTAAAACAATATGATATGATAAGCACGTTCTCAAAAGTTCAGTTCCGGATAACCATGGGACCCGTATCTAGTTCCTTTCGGACGTCTAGTTCAGTTCTCAAGATATTACCCGTCGGTACATATCTTAGTGCCTCATTATCTTAATGTCTATCATACCATTAAGAAGTTCAGGAAACAGATAACAAACATTCACACAAGGGGAGATGCAATCCTCCCAGCGAATGGGGTGTCAACCAATAGTACTATCAATGTTTTCTGTTCGGCCACACATGGGTTCACTAGATACAGTTCAAAAATGAGGACTTTCAGTTCCATGATAGAGTTCAGTCTACAGGCAAAATCCCATGAAATCCCACAAAAGTCTAATGAAATCACACAGATATCATTGAATCATATCATATATTCAGTCAACAGTTTGCAGTGTTACCCCGATGTTTATAAAAGATTAAGAATAAAAAGGGGTTGTACGAAACTCACCTGATGATAATATGGTAGCAGTATATCACCAAACTGATAGTACAGAGATGATTCTGCATTTAGTTATCTTTAATAAGTTATTTATGTTCTAGTTTATTGATTAGATCCTTCTGAACGTTCAATGTCAAAGACATTGCTTAGTAAATCATCAACTCGATATTAATTATATAATTAATTAATTTAATGTCATATCATACAATGTATGATAATGTAGGAACCTACATTGCATTAGATTCCTAACACAAAGCTGATGACACTCTAGATTAATCAGAATAATCTTAGATTAACCAAATAGTTAATGTTGTTGATTATGATACTGTAACAGTTTCTAGATAATTTAATGGCTTAGGAAGGATCAATCCTTGTTATTGATTACCCAATTATCATGAGATATCACAATGTAGTATCATAATAGATGTAATAATCATGTTTAACATACTAATCTGATTGTTATCATAAACATCAGATAATCGTTCCAATAAGTATGTTAATGATTATGATTAGTTTGAAATACTTGAATTTAACCTTTGCATTTCAAAGATTAATCAAACTAATCACCTACATTGTCATAATCAAATGGGTTAAACCATTATAATCATAGTTATGGTTTCATGCAAACCGGGCATTACAACGGATCAAAACAAGGATTTAACCGTTAGAACTTCGTGTTCTTTGTTTATAATCAATCCTAGCCATCATCTAGGCAATAATCAACAATCCTAACTATCTCATTACGTTCAAAATCAAGATCTAATCAATCAAAATCAAACTAGAAAGTTTAAACGGATCATTACCTAATCAGACGGATTTCTGACTTTAAAACCACGATCAGAACTTGTTATGATGGTCCCTGGTGCGATCCTTGCGTTCAGAAAGCTTGAAAATTGAGTTTGGATGGTGGTTTATGTGTGTGTTTTCGCCTGGAAACGAAGCAGAAGCAAGAAGAAATAAAAATTTTTCTTGCATGAAATCTGATGAAGTAGATCAGATTTCTGCACCGCCACATCCGTCGCGTACCGCGACCAGAAGCCCAAAAAGGCTTCGCGTACCGCGAAGAAATCCGGAGATCTCAGATTTCTATCGTGCCTCGCGTACCGCGGAGAGCTTCCAAGCCCACCTCCGCGTACCGCGGCAAGTCCAGTCGACCAATACTTAGAAATTTTTCTTCATTTTACGATTCCGGGCAATCCAAGACTCCGTTTTGAACACGGTTTTCGCCCACGTTCATCATTTCTCGCATACTATCAATCTGTAACAATTGAAATCATTAATTCAACGTGAATTTCTAGAACGATCAAATGTGCTCACATCATTGATGACGTAATTCTCGTATACAACTGTCACAGTCTCCTCCTGTTAGAGAAATTTCGTCCCGAAATTTAGTGAAGACTTACATTATGACAATCATTTATGAGAATAGATGTGGATATTTTAACTTCATTTGATCTTCACGTTCCCAAGTATACTCGGGTCCACGTTGCGAATTCCAACGCACTTTAACAATTGGTATGCGGCTACGTTTTAACACTTTCGTTTCTCGATCCATTACCTCTACTGGTTCTTCTCTGAACAGAAGTTTTTCATCAATATGTATCTCTTCTAAAGGTACGATCAATGATTCATTAGTTAAGCACTTCTTCAGATTAGATACATGAAAGACATCGTGAATGTTACTGAGTTCAAGAGGTAATTCAAGTCTGTAGGCTACTGGTCCAATTCGTTCAAGAATTTTGAATGGTCCTACAAATCTTGGTGAAAGTTTACCTCTCTTTCCGAATCTGAAGATGCCTTTCCAAGGTGATACTTTCAACATTACTCGATCACCTACTTGAAATTCGAGTGGTCTACGGCGATTATCAGCATAACTCTTTTGACGATCGCGAGCAGCTTTGATTCGTTCCTGAATGAGTGCGATCTTATCAGTTGTTTCCTGAATGAATTCTGGGCCTATGATTTGACTTTCACCTATCTCTGACCAACAGATAGGTGATCTACACTTGCGTCCATAAAGTGCTTCGAATGGAGCGCATTGAATACTAGTATGATAGCTGTTATTGTATGAGAATTCAACAAGTGGAAGATGAATATCCCAGCTACCTCCAAAATCAATCACACAACTTCTAAGCATATCCTCAAGAGTTTGATTTGTTCGTTCAGTCTGCCCGTCGGTTTGAGGATGATAAGCAGTGCTCATATTGATTTGAGTGCCCAGAGCATTCTGAAGAGTTTGCCAAAATCGTGATATAAATCGACTATCTCTGTCAGAAATGATAGAGATCGGTACTCCATGTCGAGATACAATCTCATTAACATAAAGTTTAGCAAGTCGATCCATAGAATAATCTTCTCGGATAGGTAAGAAATGCGCAGATTTAGTAAGGCGATCAACGATAACCCATATAGAGTCATGATTACGTGATGTTCTGGGTAGTTTAGTGATGAAATCCATAGAGATCTGATCCCACTTCCACATAGGAATCTCAGGTTGTTGTAATAACCCAGAAGGTCGTTGATGTTCAGCCTTAACTTTGAGACATGTTAAACATCGATCCACGTATTCAGCTATTTGTTTCTTCATTCCAGGCCACCAATAAAAGTCTTTAAGATCTTTATACATTTTGTCAGCACCTGGATGAATAGAATACCTGGATTTGTGCGCCTCATCCAAGATAATTGTTCGAGATTTACCGAATAGAGGAACCCACATCCGGTCTTTGAAATACAATAGTTCATCGTCTTTTGTATCAAGTTTCTTATCTAATCCTCTCAGTCCCTCAGCAGAATAGTTCGTTGCTTGTAAAGCTTGTTGCTGAGCGTCTTTGATTTGAGGAATTAGACTGGTTTGAATAGTCATACCTAACGCTTTCACACGTAAAGGCTTGACTCGTTCCTTGCGACTTAAAGCATCAGCTACAACATTTGCTTTGCCTGGGTGATAACGAATCTCACAGTCGTAATCGTTCAACAGTTCAACCCATCGCCTCTGTCGCATGTTCAACATTTTCTGATCTAGAATGTGTTGGAGACTTTTGTGATCAGTGTATATAATACACCTAGTTCCGTACAAATAGTGTCTCCAAATCTTGAGTGCAAACACTACCGCACCAAGTTCTAGATCATGAGTGGTATAGTTCTTCTCATGTACTTTCAGTTGTCGAGAAGCGTAAGCAATTACTTTGTCGTTCTGCATTAAAACACATCCAAGACCTTGACAAGAAGCATCACAATATACTGTGAAGTTATCAATACCTTCCGGTAGTGCCAAGATAGGTGCGTTGCAGAGTTTGTGTTTCAACAGTTGGAACGCCTCCTCCTGTTGAGAATTCCATACAAACGGTTGATTTTTCTGTGTCAATGTAGTCAGTGGCAAGGCTATCTTTGAAAAGTTCTTGATAAATCGACGATAATAACCTGCCAACCCCAAGAATTGACGTATTTCAGTCGGGGTTCGTGGTGTCTCCCACTGTTTCACCGCCTGAATCTTACTGGGATCCACTTGAATACCGTTTTGATTTACTACATGACCAAGAAATTGAACTTCTCGTAACCAGAACTCACACTTGGAGAATTTGGCATATAATTTTTCACGTGCCAAAAGTTCTAGAATTAATTTCAAGTGTTGAGCATGTTCTTGTTGATTTCGAGAATAAATAAGAATATCATCAATAAACACAATCACAAATTTATCCAGATAAGGTCTACATACTCGATTCATCAGATCCATGAAAACTGCTGGTGCATTTGTTAAACCAAACGGCATTACTAGAAATTCGTAATGTCCGTATCGAGTTCTGAAAGCAGTTTTAGGAATGTCATCATCATGAATACGTAACTGATGATATCCAGATCTCAAATCGATTTTTGAAAAATAAGTAGCACCTTGTAGTTGATCAAACAGATCATCGATACGAGGTAGTGGATAACGGTTCTTGATTGTCAGTTTATTGAGTTCCCTGTAGTCAATACACATTCTGAATGAACCATCCTTCTTTTTCACAAAAAGAATAGGTGCTCCCCAGGGTGAGAAACTAGGTCTGATAAAACCTTTGTCTAACAGTTCTTGTAATTGACCTGAAAGTTCTTGCATTTCGGATGGTGCAAGCCGATACGGGGCTTTAGCAACAGGTGCTGCACCTGGAATCAAGTCGATTCGAAATTCAACTTGTCTCACTGGGGGTAATCCTGATATGTCCTCAGGAAAGACTTCAGGAAAATCCTTGACTACTGGGATATCTGTGATTTGTTTGGGTGAAGAATTGTGCTCAGTCACATGTGCTAGGAAAGCATAACAACCTTTCCTTAAGAACTTCTGAGCTCGCATACAAGATATGATACCAAGTTTTCTACCAGCTCGTTCTCCTTGAACTATCAGTGTATTACCGTTAGGTAATGGAATGCGGATCACCTTGTTTTGACAGACAACTTCCGCTTGGTTATTAGAAAGCCAGTCCATACCAACAACGACATCAAAGCTCCCAAGCTCAATAGGAAGTAAATCAATTTTGAAAAGATGATCATTCAAATTCAAGGAACATCCTTGAATAACACTGTTAGTTTTGATTAACTTGCCATTAGCAAGTTCAATGACATAAGGAGTTTCTAGATCTACCGTAGGCAATGAAATTAATGATGCAAATTCAGGAGAGATAAAGCTCTTATCCGCTCCTGTGTCAAACAAAACTGATGCGTATAGATTATTAAGAAGAAACGTACCAGTAACAATATTTGCATCATGTCTCGCCTCGGTCGCACCAATCTGAAAAGCTCTCCCCCTAGCTTCAGTTCCCGGATTGGTGTTATTGTTCGGACAGTTTCGTATGAGATGATCAGGGCTTCCACATTTGTAACATGACCGGTTGGTTTGAGTGGTTTGTCGTGGTGCTTGATTTGGTATCTGAGCAGGAAAGTTGCAATATTTAGCATAATGTCCAACTCGGTTACAGTTCAGACAAACAGGACATGGTCCCGTGTGATGGAGTGGACACTTATTGCATTTGGGCGCCTGCCCAGTATAAGTTTTCCTCTCAGGAACATTTGCACCATAGTTTTTCACAGTTGGCTTGCTCTGAGTGATCTCAGCCGGAGCCTTCGCCTTGGTTTTGGCAAACCACTTTCGTTTGGTACCTTTTGACACATTCGAGGTACCGACATCACTACGACTATGAACCGTCTGAGGTTTCAAAGACAGAGTACCACTCCTTACCGCCTCATTGGTAAGCTTAGTGGTCAAAAGAATCGTATGTTTCAGGGTTGTAGGTTCAGCAGCAGTCACCATTCCTCGTATCTGAGGAATCAGACCCTTAATGTACTTCTCGATTAAAGCGGCTTCCGTAGGAAACATGTCGGGAAGCAAACAAGTAAGTTCATGGAAACGATCGGTGTAAGCCAGACAATCAGCACCAATCATAGAATGATTCCAGAATTCCTCCTGGAGTTTTTGAATTTCAGTGATGGGACAGTACTCTGATCTAATCAGAGTTTTGAAATCGTTCCAGCCCATCGAGTCAACTGTGGCTGAACCCAAAGTCTTGGCCTGGGTATTCCACCAGGTCAAAGCAGAATCTTTCAAAGAACAGGCAGCATAAGACACCTTATGCTCCTCCAAACACTGACTGATTTTGAGCTTAGTTTCCATTTCCTCAATCCACCTTATTAGACCAGCAGCTCCTTCTTTGCCAGTAAAAGTAGGAGGGTTACAGGAAGCAAAATACTTGTAAGTACATCCCTGTCGAGGTGGATCAGGAACAATAGTAGTGGTACCGGTAGTGGTATGAGTTTCAACGTGACCACCAGTAGCATTATGTTCAACATGATCATGATCCCCACCAGAACCTGCAGTGATATGTGGTTGGTGTTGTGTCAGAACACCACAAGCAGATAGTTGTTCACGCACAATGCGAGCTATCATAGCCTCATTTGTTTCAGATCCGCTTGTACCAGCAGGTGGAACAATGCCTGCTCCAGGGTTCACTGGTGGAGTAGTATGCGTTTCCAAGTTCCCAGGTGGAACTACGTTCGCTTCCGGATTAACATGCGGATCCGGATTTGAGTCAACATTCAAAGGTGGAATTTGATTCGGTTCAGGGTTTGTAATGTTCTGAATAGCTCTCTTAGCTGGTCGACCTCGTTTAGGAGCCATTATTCTGCTTACAAGCAGACAAAACTCAGGTCAGTTCAAGAACATTAAAGATATAACCCGTTCTATCACATAAATACAATCTCATTCAGTTACACTGAAAAGTTGTATTAAAAGGTGATTATAAGAATACAGTATAACTACATGAATTCAGTCCAGACATGTTCACATTACACACAGATCACACAATTATTCGTAGTTATACTTAGTCCTGTTATTTCAAAAACATGTTAGAGTCTTACCCAGCTCATTGCATTGCAACACATGTTTTTAAAGATATGTTCATACAGGACTAGGACATGTTCTCAGACAAGTTCTCTAATATGTTCTCAGTTCATACATTAAGTTCTCATACAGACTATAGATATGTTCTCGTACAGTATGGCTCTCGTACTGTACTTTAGTTCCAGACATATTCACAATTAGATACGTTCACAATTCAGACATGTTCTCGTACAGTATGGCTCTCGTACTGTATTTAAGTTATAGACACATTCACAATTAGATACGTTCACAATTCAGACATGTTCTCGTACAGTATGGCTCTCGTACTGTACTTAAGTTATAGACACATTCACAATTAGATACATTCACAATTCAGACATGTTCTTGTACAGTATGGCTCTCGTACTGTACTTAAGTTACAGATATATTTGCATACAGTATTGCTCCGTACTGTATTCCAGCAAAATATATATTTTAGTTCAATATATTCGCATACAGTATTGTTCCCGTACTGTATTTCAGCGAAATATATATATTAGTTCAATATATTCGCATACAGTATTGTTCCCGTACTGTATTTCAGCGAAATATATATATTAGTTTGACATATTCTCATATTAATTCGTTCGCATACTGTTATGTTTTCACACAGAAAAATTAATTATAGTTTACACACAAAGTTCATTGTACAACATATATACAAAAACACCCATATATTACAGTACCATAGTTTTATACATACCAAGTTTCGATACAACCAAAAGTCATAATACTCTAAACCAACAACATCATACACTACATCTCACAACTCAGGATCTGTCCATACCAAAATATCCCGCTCTCACAACTACTGATCACACTATATCACGTCATATGTACAATAAAGTCACAATTGTTCCGCCTCCAATCAACCCTCACCGCAGAAAATACCATAATCCGTCCAACACCATGGCTATAATGACCAACCCTATAGCCACACATAATAACCTAGCCTCTAAGCTCATACCCTCTAACACTCCCATCATCACTCCTCTCATCACTATCACTCGCTGCCAAAATGCAGCTATCATCCCCTGAATCACGGTTCTCCTCATCCTCTCCTCGATCATAGCCCGCCAAGCTTGCGAGCCAGCATCCAGTGCATTCATCTGTTCCATCAACAACAGATGAGATGTGAGTATCTCGAACACAGTGGTACGTGTATCTTCCCCAATAGCACGAGACTCCTGTAACTCTAGTCGAGTCCCCTGAAGATCTAAGGTCACCTGGCGAAGCTGTGCCCTAAGCTCCGCCTGCTGTGAGGACTCTCCTATCTTAGAGCAGCTATTCGTCTTTATAGTTATTAAGGTTCTGCTTGAATTAAAATAAACTAGAATGCACACGTGTTGCAAATTACAGTTGTGCTGGCCAGTCAAAACTGTAGTTTGTACCACCTGATTATCCTGGCTTAATTCAAAACAAGTTTCGTTCAATATTAATGTTCGGTGCTCTCTGTGTAACTATACGAACCTATGGTTATAGTCTAGGTTTCTAAGTCAACCTAATTCTCTATAACCTGTGGCTCTGATACCACCCTGTCACACCCCCACCCCTCGTCACCTCGTGTCTGGTCTGACATCACTGAATCGGTTGTGGAAGCATAGTGGTGATGTCTCTGAGGTGAGGGGTGACTTACTTGAACCAATATCATAGCACACAGATTAACTTAAAGTAAATACATTACCAGGGTGTCGCAATTACAATCACATTACAACTATATTTATTTAATTACAATACTATTATTAAAGTGCAACTGTTCCAAAAGTGCATTCTCACCGGCTACTATGGTTTACCTGCAAAAAGGTTTGAGTTTGAAACGTCAGCACAAAGCTGGTGAGATCGACAGTTTAATTTAAAACAATATGATATGATAAGCACGTTCTCAAAAGTTCAGTTCCGGATAACCATGGGACCCGTATCTAGTTCCTTTCGGACGTCTAGTTCAGTTCTCAAGATATTACCCGTCGGTACATATCTTAGTGCCTCATTATCTTAATGTCTATCATACCATTAAGAAGTTCAGGAAACAGATAACAAACATTCACACAAGGGGAGATGCAATCCTCCCAGCGAATGGGGTGTCAACCAATAGTACTATCAATGTTTTCTGTTCGGCCACACATGGGTTCACTAGATACAGTTCAAAAATGAGGACTTTCAGTTCCATGATAGAGTTCAGTCTACAGGCAAAATCCCATGAAATCCCACAAAAGTCTAATGAAATCACACAGATATCATTGAATCATATCATATATTCAGTCAACAGTTTGCAGTGTTACCCCGATGTTTATAAAAGATTAAGAATAAAAAGGGGTTGTACGAAACTCACCTGATGATAATATGGTAGCAGTATATCACCAAACTGATAGTACAGAGATGATTCTGCATTTAGTTATCTTTAATAAGTTATTTATGTTCTAGTTTATTGATTAGATCCTTCTGAACGTTCAATGTCAAAGACATTGCTTAGTAAATCATCAACTCGATATTAATTATATAATTAATTAATTTAATGTCATATCATACAATGTATGATAATGTAGGAACCTACATTGCATTAGATTCCTAACACAAAGCTGATGACACTCTAGATTAATCAGAATAATCTTAGATTAACCAAATAGTTAATGTTGTTGATTATGATACTGTAACAGTTTCTAGATAATTTAATGGCTTAGGAAGGATCAATCCTTGTTATTGATTACCCAATTATCATGAGATATCACAATGTAGTATCATAATAGATGTAATAATCATGTTTAACATACTAATCTGATTGTTATCATAAACATCAGATAATCGTTCCAATAAGTATGTTAATGATTATGATTAGTTTGAAATACTTGAATTTAACCTTTGCATTTCAAAGATTAATCAAACTAATCACCTACATTGTCATAATCAAATGGGTTAAACCATTATAATCATAGTTATGGTTTCATGCAAACCGGGCATTACAACGGATCAAAACAAGGATTTAACCGTTAGAACTTCGTGTTCTTTGTTTATAATCAATCCTAGCCATCATCTAGGCAATAATCAACAATCCTAACTATCTCATTACGTTCAAAATCAAGATCTAATCAATCAAAATCAAACTAGAAAGTTTAAACGGATCATTACCTAATCAGACGGATTTCTGACTTTAAAACCACGATCAGAACTTGTTATGATGGTCCCTGGTGCGATCCTTGCGTTCAGAAAGCTTGAAAATTGAGTTTGGATGGTGGTTTATGTGTGTGTTTTCGCCTGGAAACGAAGCAGAAGCAAGAAGAAATAAAAATTTTTCTTGCATGAAATCTGATGAAGTAGATCAGATTTCTGCACCGCCACATCCGTCGCGTACCGCGACCAGAAGCCCAAAAAGGCTTCGCGTACCGCGAAGAAATCCGGAGATCTCAGATTTCTATCGTGCCTCGCGTACCGCGGAGAGCTTCCAAGCCCACCTCCGCGTACCGCGGCAAGTCCAGTCGACCAATACTTAGAAATTTTTCTTCATTTTACGATTCCGGGCAATCCAAGACTCCGTTTTGAACACGGTTTTCGCCCACGTTCATCATTTCTCGCATACTATCAATCTGTAACAATTGAAATCATTAATTCAACGTGAATTTCTAGAACGATCAAATGTGCTCACATCATTGATGACGTAATTCTCGTATACAACTGTCACAGTATTGGTTTCATGTATTGTCA
Source organism: Mikania micrantha (assembly GCA_009363875.1). Lineage (NCBI taxonomy): Eukaryota > Viridiplantae > Streptophyta > Magnoliopsida > Asterales > Asteraceae > Mikania > Mikania micrantha. The sequence continues at coordinate 53,021,909 of CM018687.1, read as the reverse complement.
CGTGGTTAGCCATCACTCCATGGATCATGTCTTTAACTTATGTTAATTACATAAATTCCATGTATTGTCACAGATTCTATTTGAGAATATTGATGTTTGAGATTTGTTGAATGGTTATGTGGTTGATTATCTATTATTGTCTATGATTAACTATGATTTAATTGATTATGTGATAATGTGTTGGTTATGTGTTTGGATTTTGTGTTGGGATGATTGTGTTGGATATTCTCACAGGTACTCATGTGGATTTTCTCAGAAAAATCATAAGCATTTATACTCATTTTATCTAAACCTTTTATAAAACCATTTTAAACATAAACTTTTAAATTCATTTTATAAAACCTTTAAGTATAAAAACTTATGATTACTCACCAACTACTTCGTAGTTGACACTTGATTTTCTCATATTTCAGGTAATGAAGACAAGTAGGTTGAGGAGGATGATTTCTTCTATTTTGTACATCATCACATAGGACTCTTGGACTTAGCTAAATAACTGAAATTCTGGCGATTAGAATTTAGTTAGATAGCTAAATCACTTTTGTATTTGATGTAACTAATTCATGATAGACATGATTTTTGATGTAATTAATTTGGTTAATTAAATGTTATGTGATGATTTAATTAGATGCCCACGAGCTTTTGAACAATCTACACATCCCTCGTGGCATCCCGACGTTTCTGCCATCGGTCGGGGTGTTACAGATTGGTATCAGAGCCTGGGTTATAGGGAATTAGGTTACTAGAAATGGTTGACCTAGTCTATAACCGTAGGATACCCTAGTATGAATTATTTCATACGCTAGTTAGTATATTCAGGATTTCATGCTTATGTGTTTATTACATGTTAACTGAACTCCTGTTATACATCTGCTTTACATATGTTATTTAATGATTACTTGCTTACTTGTGCCCTAATGATTCGATAAGGACATGTATGTGGTGTATCGTAAAGGTGGTGGGACGTTGGCTGGGGCAGTTGCGACTGACCCCCTACATATGCCCTATAGATATACCATTTACGGTACATTAGGTGGATGTCAGTATTGAAGAATGTGGGAACTACCCCTTTGGGAAATTATCTGCTTAGGAAATTAACTGCTTAGGAATTATCTGCTTTAGGAATTATTTGTTTGATCTATAAATACCAGACAAGGACACACTCGTGGTATACTACAAAGGTGGTGGGACGGTGGCTGGGGCAGTTGCAACCGACCCCTACATATGCCCTATACATATACCATTTGTAGTATATTGGGGGTCTGTCAGTGTCAGGAACTTAGGATATTATTAGGAATTGCTGTAAGGTTATGATTGATGGATTGTTGATGGTATGTTGGTTAAGGTTGAATTGGATTGACACTTTGGATGATCACATTTGATAAACACATATAAACTCATTAACAGACACACTTATTGGACACGTGGGGTGTATAGGATCAACGAACGATATGAATGATTAGTGATGGACTGTAGACTTGGATGAGGATATAGACACTTGGTGATAATGAAAACGCATAGTGATGATACTAACACTTAGTGATGGTACGGACACTTGATGAGAATGAATTATAGGGAGGACATGGACACTTAGTGACAATAAGAGCACTCAGTGATGATATGAACCCTCATTAATGATTATGAATATTGGGATTTAGTACGGACTTTTAGTGAACTTAGACATTAGGGGAACTTTAATGTCAGGTGAACCTAGACATTAGGTGAACTTAGAAATAGGCAAACCTAAATGTCATGTGAACTTAGACATTAGGTGAACCTAAATGTCCAAGGGAACTAGAGACCACTTCACTCAAAATTATCCTACTTAGGATAAGGTTTGTGAAGTGAGACTATGGTAAGATACATGATACACCCTAAATTCTAACAAGGGCATAATCGTGGTGCAATGAAACGGTGGTGGGACGGTGTAGGAGAGGTTGCGATCTACCCCTGCATATGCCCTATATATAAGCTTGTTGCATTGCATCGGGAGGTTGTCAGTGTTAGTATAGGGTGGGGAATGTTGCACTTAGGAATATTTAGCTAATATTAGTTATGACCAACTAGGACACTTAGTATAATATTAGACAATTTATAAATGTTATGAGTTTAATGACAGATAGGAGAAAATATAGTTCCTATATGTAATCCTAACTGTTTAAATGAATTCATTTGACCATTGTTTGTATGACTTACGTTGTAAACGGTAGTAACATGTTTCTAATTCCTCAGAAACATGCCGCCGCGCCGTCACAACGAAGATGATTCGAACAATGGGGATGCTAACAACAGTAATGCCAACTCCGGCATACAAGAGTTAGCAACACTTATTTCTGGATTGGTGAATCAACTGAATCAAGCCAATCAATCTCTCACTCAGAACAGAGGTGGTGCAAACCCACCAACTTGCACATTCAAGCATTTCAACTCCTATAATCCACTAAAGTTTACGGGTTCTGAGACAGCCACTGGTCTGCTGCAGTGGTTTGAGAGCGTGGAGAACACCTTCATTAACAGCGACTGCCCAGAGAATCTGAAAGTTCGTTATGCCACTAGTGTTTTCCAAAAGAGAGCACTAACGTGGTGGAATGGGGAAAAACGAACTAGGGGAGTTGAAACTGCTTTAGCACTGACATGGGCAGAGGTCAAGAATCTGATGACCACTGAATTCTGTCCTCGTAGCGAGATGAGGAAGCTTGAGACTGAGTTTTGGGAACTCAAGCAGGATAGCGGAGAGAACGTCATCTACAATACTCGTTTCCATGAGTATAGCCTGCTGGTACCTCACCTTGTGACTCCACTTGAGAGAGCTATCGAGAAGTGTATCGGCGGACTGTCAATGCAGATCCAGGATACTGTCTACGGGAGCAACCCCAAAACACTTGAGGCTGCGATCCGCTTATCTGCAACATTTACTGATAATCATGTGAAGGCTGGAACACTCATGAGAAAGGGATTCAAGAAGACTGACACCAAAGTAGCTGCAAAAGAGACTTCAGCTGAAGTCAAGACTGAACAAGGCAGCTCATCAAAAAGCAACAACAAGAAGAGGAAGACCAGGAACTTCGTGGTTACTGCTCCTGCTGCTAAGTCTGCGCAGCAATCGTCAAACAACACAACTGCCAGGAATTATGTTGGGAATACTCCTCAATGTAATACCTGCCGATATCACCATGCGCCTAACTTGCCATGTCGCGTCTGCAACATCTGCGGCAAGTATGGTCATTTTGCAAACGTTTCTCGGAGTGCACCGCAAGCACAAAGGATGCAACATGCACCGCTTGCACTGCCAGCTCCGCAAGCTCAACCTATTCCAGCTGTACCCATTCGCCAGGTACCTGTACAGGCAAGAGCCTGTTACGAGTGTGGCGAAGTGGGTCACTTCAGAAATCAATGCCCAAGACTGACAGGGAATAATCAACGGGTGGCAAGAGGCAAGGCGTTTCAACTGAATGCTCCAGCTGCTCAAGCCAACCAAGATGTGGTCAACAGTACATTTCTGATCAACAACTCTTATGCATCTATCTTATTTGATTCTGGTGCCGATAGGAGTTTCGTTTCATATGATTTTGAATGCTTGCTTGGTAGAACACATACATATTTAGATAAACCGTTTAACGTGTAGGTGGCTGACGGAAACACTATTGATATTGACACTGTTATTATTGGATGTACTGTGAACTTAAGTGATCACGTTTTCCCAATTGATCTTATACCTATGCATCTTGGTAGCTTTGATGTTATCATAGGCATGGATTGGTTAGCCACACACAAAGCGGAGATTATTTGTCACGAAAAATACATTCGTATTCCTTTACCTTTGGGTGAAACTTTAAGAGTCTTTGGAGAAACTTCTAGTAAAGTTCTTAAGCTGATGTCATGCACTAAAGCACACAAGTACCTTAGGAAGAAGTGTATAGCATTCTTAGCACACATTGTAGAGAAGAAAGAGAAAGGAAAGAGCATTAAAGACGTTCCTGTGATAAGAGAGTTTCCTGAAGTATTTCCAGATGATTTGCCGGGTCTTCCACCAGAACGTCAAGTAGAGTTTCGAATTGACTTAATACCTGGTGCGAATCCAGTCGCCAAAGCTCCCTATAGACTTGCGCCTTCAGAGTTGCAAGAATTGGCGAGCCAATTGCAAGAATTGACTGATAAAGGATTTATTCGCCCGAGCCATTCGCCATGGGGTGCACCGGTCCTGTTTGTCAAGAAGAAGGACGGGTCATTCCGGATGTGCATTGACTACCGCGAATTGAACAAGCTCACAATTAAGAATCGATATCCACTGCCGCGCATCGATGATCTCTTCGATCAACTTCAAGGCTCGGCATGGTTTTCAAAGATCGATCAGGTCTGGGTATCATCAGCTTCGCGTACATGATGATGATATTCCCAAGACAGCTTTCAGAACAAGATATGGCCATTATGAGTTTCTGGTAATGCCTTTCGGCCTTACCAATGCACCGACGGTTTTCATGGACCTCATGAACCGTGTTTGCAGGCCATACTTGGATAAGTTTGTGATTGTATTCATTGATGATATTTTAATATACTCAAAGACCAAAGAAGAACACGAGAAACACCTTAAGTTGGTTTTGGAGATCTTAAGAGAAGAGCGATTGTATGCTAAATTCTCTAAATGTGAATTTTGGCTTAAGGAAGTTCAATTCTTGGGGCACATAGTCAATGAAAATGGTGTTCACGTGGATCCTGCGAAGATTGATGCGGTAAAGAATTGGAGTACACCGAAAACACCAACGGAGATTCGATCGTTTCTCGGACTTGCCGGTTACTATCGGCGGTTCATCTCGAATTTCTCCAGGATTGCTGTCCCTCTCACTTCTTTGACTCAGAAGAATAAACCTTATGAGTGGGGACCGAAGCAAGAAGAGGCGTTTCAGACTTTGAAGCAGAAACTTTGTGATGCTCCTGTCTTGACACTGCCTGACAGAAATGATGATTTGGTGGTCTATTGTGATGCATCCAACCTAGGTCTCGGTTGTGTTCTCATGCAACGGGGAAAGGTTGTGGCCTATGCATCAAGACAACTGAAAATTCACGAGAAGAATTACACTACACACGACTTGGAACTTGGTGCAGTCGTGTTTGCTTTAAAGATATGGAGACACTATCTTTATGGCACAAAGTGTGTAGTCTTTACTGATCACAAGAGTTTGCAACATATTCTCAATCAGAAAGAGCTTAACATGAGACAACGGAGATGGGTTGAACTGTTGAACGATTATGACTGTGAAATTCGCTACGATCCTGGTAAAGCGAATGTAGTAGCAGATGCGCTTAGCCGCAAAAGTCAAGTTCAGATTCATAGTGTCCGAGTGCACACTAATCTCCGTAATGATGTTCTCACAGCCCAACAACACTCATTAGCTCAAGATAACTTGAAAAATGAGATGTCTTGCGGGGATGAGATTTTATTGGAAACTAAGGACGTTGGTTTGATGTATTACTTGAATCGGTTATGGATACCGAACATGGGTGATCTTAGGATGGTGATTATGGATGAAGCTCATAAGTCTCGTTACTCGATTCATCCGGGTGCTGACAAGATGTATCAAGACCTTAGAGCCTTGTACTGGTGGCCTGGGATGAAGAAGGATATTGCTAAATACGTGTCCAAGTGCCTTAACTGTGCTAAAGTCAAGGCAGAACACCGGCGGCCTTCGGGATTGTTATTACAACCGGAAATACCCATGTGGAAGTGGGAGAATATCTACATGGATTTCATTACTAAACTCCCACGAACCACAAACGGTAAGGATAGTATTTGGGTAATAGTTGATAGATTGACCAAGTCGGCTCACTTCCTACCGATACGCGAAATGTACCCTGTGCGGAAGTTAGCGCGTATCTACATTGATGAGATCGTTAGCCGACATGGAATTCCTTAAGCATAATATCGGATCGTGATGCTCGTTTCATGGCATGATTTTGGGAATCACTTCATGAAGCTTTTGGAACAAGATTGGATCTTAGCACCTCTTATCATCCTCAAACGGATGGTCAAACGGAGCGGACGATTCAAACATTGGAAGACATGTTGAGAGCTTGTGTCATCGATTTCGGTGGCAATTGGGATAGCCATTTACCATTGGTCGAATTCTCGTATAACAACAGTTATCACGCGAGTATTGGTATGGCGCCGTTTGAACCTCTGTATGGCAGAAAATGCCGGTCACCTATTTGTTGGACCGAGGTCGGTGAGTCGCAAATCACTGGTCCAGAGATTATTCAGGAGACGACTGACAAGATCCGCCAGATCCGTGACAATCTGTTAGCTGCACGCAGTCGACAGAAGAGTTACGCGGATAAGCGACGAAAACCTTTAGAGTTTGAAGTTGATGATATGGTATTGTTTAAAGTATCGCCTTGGAAGGGCGTTGTGCGATTCGGGAAGAAAGGTAAACTTGCTCCACGATATGTTGGCCCTTTTCAGATCCTTGAACGGATCGGGGAGGTTGCCTACAAGTTGGAACTTCCTCCGGAACTTAGTAATGTGTACCCAACGTTTCACGTGTCCAATCTAAGAAAGTGCTTAGCTGATCAAGATCTTCAGGTACCACTCGATGACATTCGAGTCGATGATACCATGCATTTTGTTGAAAAAACAGTGGAAATAATGGATCGTGAGGTTAAAAAGCTCAAACACAGTAGAATTCCAATTGTCAAAGTACGATGGGAATCGAAGCGGGGTCCAGAATTCACGTGGGAACGGGAAGATCAGATGAAGCTTAAGTACCCAAATTTATTTACTACGGTCACTCCAAGTTGAATTTCGGGACGAAATTCCTTTAACTAGGGGAGACTGTAACATCACTGTACTTCCGGTCGTCCGTACATCCGTACGATTGTACTGTTACGACCTGATATAATAATTATTAATGACACTAAATTATCGGATTCACTATTTGATGATTATCACTGTTATTGGTATACATATTTAGAAAATATTATTATATGCGTAAACCATGGGGAGTTTAGTTGTAACCCAATTAAACAGAACCAGAGAGTTTATCGCTGATGAATTCACATATATGGATTATTGGTTTGGAAATGGAAAGGAAATTAGGAGTTTGTTATTGTTGGTTGTTAAACATAGTCAAGGACACATGGTCATGGTTTATCGAAATAGCGGTGGGACGGTGGCTGGGTCAGTTGCGACTGACCCCTACATATGCCCTATACATATGCATAATTCGGTCTATCATAGGTGTGTCAGTGACTTGGTTTAGTGGGTTGTGGATTGGGAATTATAATATCTAAGTTAATAAAATAATGGAAGTATAATTGGGATTTATAACGCGATGGTGAGGTAACGGACATAACTTAAACGCGAATATTAATTCGGAAATATTAAACTTAATAATGTATTCGCGTGGGTGACGATTCACACGAATATAATTATTAGGAATAATGTTCTGAAACGATATTCCATAAACAACAAATCGAATCGAAATACGATACGAGCGTCGGATTCGTAAAGGTGACGATCTTTACGAATACGTATGTAAGTGATGTGTTTCGACGAGATGATTAAATAATATTTAACGATAATAAAATAAGAAGAATAATTTAAAAACGTTTATTAGGAATCACAACATAAAACAAAATAGAATAAATCGTTTTATTTAAATAAATAAGTTACCGTAAATGAAACGGAATCGGTTTACAAAACAAATTATATAAAATCATTTTGTTATAACGAAATCTATTCATTTAAACGTTTTACGTGTTAAATATGTTTTACGTTAAAAAACGAACATTTATTATATTTTATCGCGATAAAAACGAGACCGAACACATGGTGACAATACGCGTTATAAGGAAGAAGATCACCATCTTCTTCCTCATTTCTACATCTCCCTTCTCTCTCTAAAATACCCATTTCCGCCACCCCACTCTCTCCCTACCTTCTCTCAAGCTTATCTCCTTCGTTACTCAACAGATTCACGAGATTTTGGCGCCTACGCGTTCGTGAGGTCGAAGAGAACAAGAAAGTAGAAAGAAATCCCGAGTTTGGACAATAAATCCAGGTAAATCCGAGCTTCTACCTTTCGGTTTTTGTTTAAAAACCCTATTAGAACTTAGTTACCATCTTGTAAACGATTTTAGGGTTTTATACGGGTATATCGGTGGTGTAGTAAACGATGGAAGCCATGAGAGAACCTGAAAACCCTAGGACAGAACGATGATGATGATGAACAGTGCAGGCCGTGGGTTGCAGGTCGACGAACCTGTTTTTCAGCCGAACCCTAGGGTGAAGCAACCATGGGCCACGAACCCTTCTCTGCCTACGTACCCTAAGCCACCGAACCTTCTTTCTACTGCACGAACCTTGTCTGTTTTGGCCGAACCCATCATCACGAGGTTTAGGCAGCGAACCATTGTGGGGCTGAGACTTCTTAGAGCCGAACCTTAGGGTGACCGGGCACTTAGCCGAACCCAAGGTGTTCAGGTGACCTACGAACCTTCCTCACAAAGCTATCTGGGCCATGAACCTTAGACATACACCCCCCATGCAACGAACCTTATCAACGGGCGAACCCATTAAGGCTAGCCGAACCTAAACTAACATGTGCAACGAACCTTGGTTTTAGTCGGAGCTTATCACAGCCGAACCTATATACTATTGCCGAACCCTATGTTCATGAGAGTGACGAACCTGAATCATTGTCTTGAGCCGAACCTTTGCCTTAGGGTTTAGCCTTATCAGCCGAACCTATGCATAAAATGACATAGGTTCGCTGCCCCATGGGGAACACGACCTAGTCTCAATTAATTAGGAGATTTAAGGTAAATAAGGGACATATATGTATACATGTCCATGCATGCATGGGAAATTAAAGTTACCATCTTTTCTTAATATCATGTTGTTCAAATTATGGGAATGACTCAAGTATAACCTCCTTTTAACTTAAAATGAATATTTTGTTATAATAAATTAGACTAAGGTGGTCGATTTAATTAATCATGCATGTATGTAAGAATGTGTGTATGATAAAAGTTACCAACTTTTAAACATACACACCCATGGGAATACAACAAGGACATCACAATTAGTTATCGTTGTTAAGAGGTTAAAACTAACAAGTTGAATTACATTAATATGACGACCATCCAAGAGACCTTAGTTGTTTAATTATAGATTGGTCTAAATAAACTTAGTTAATAAAACACTATTAAATTTAAAGTAAGCTTATGTGGACATTAACTCGATATGAGACGCATAAACTTATGAGTATGAAAAACACACTATAATTACAGATTGTTGAGTTGATCTTGAGTTCACTTACGCGAGCGCGCATATTACAGAAACACTGATTCTAAGGATTCAGGTGAGTTCTCATAACCTCCTTTTTAAACTGTTTTGTTTTAAAACTCGGAGGTGAAACATGTATACCAATTTAAATATTATTTTGATAACACATGGATGATACATGTTTATCAATATGATATTTATATTATGGATTATCGTTATTATGGATTTTCACTGATTATTATACATCTGTGTAACATTGTCATTGACTCCGGTTAATAACAATGATTACATGTATTGCCACTTGGATTATCACAACTCCATGAATCATTGCCTTTGACTTTGGTTAATTGTATTGGTTTCATGTATTGTCACGTGGTTAGCCACCACTCCATGGATCATGTCTTTAACTTATGTTAATTACATAAATTCCATGTATTGTCACAGATTCTATTTGAGAATATTGATGTTTGAGATTTGTTGAATGGTCATGTGGTTTATTATCTATTACTGTCTATGATTAACTATGATTTAATTGATTATGTGATAATGTGTTGGTTATGTGTTTGGATTTTGTGCTGGGATGATTGTGTTGGATATTCTTACAGGTACTCATGTTGATTTTCTCAGAAAAATCATAAGCATTTATACTCATTTTATCTAAACCTTTTATAAAACCATTTTAAACATAAACTTTTAAATTCATTTTATAAAACCTTTTAAGTATAAAAACTTATTATTTCTCACCAACTACTTCGTAGTTGACACTTGATTTTCACATGTTTCAGGTAATGAAGACAAGTATGAGTTCACACAAAACTATTGGTTAGTGAAAGTTTTTTTTTAGTTTTCTATAAAGTGAGGAGTTTTCTTTTAAACTCTCCCATATATATATATATATGCCACATAGTACGTTTACACACAAAATATGAGTTCATATGATTCCAAAATTCATATTTGTTTTAGATTTAGGGTAACTTCAATCAAACACGTGTATTTCTATGTTTTATTAAAAAATTATTAAAATAAATTATCTATTCACTTTTCACAAATTTATGAAAGATAAACAAATTTTATTTTTCTACATTATCTATGCATCATGCACGCATGTGGTAAACTATTATAAAATTTTAAAACGAATATAATATTTATTGATGGTTCTTTTTTCTTCTAAGATAAAAATAAGCAGCTATAAAAAAAATACAAAATATAATTTTTTTTTATTTCTGAAAAATATTTGTGAGGTTTATAATGATCCTAAACTTACACTATATATTACTAAAAAAAATGGGAAAAATGACGAAACCTTACGACGAAATTAGCGACTATATAGCGTCATAAAATAAAATGTTATCAAAATTAGCAACCATGTTAAAATCGGTTGTAAAGTTAGTGACTTGAATAAAAAATGTTACAACATTAACGACATGTTAACTCTTATTCTGGTTTAGGTGCATATGGTGTTTAGGTGCGTATGAATTAGGTTTGGTATAATGGATCATAGTAGGTTCAATGAGTTGTTTTTGTTTCTAGTGGTTCGTAATAGGTTTTTTTAGTTTTGGTGCGTTTTCTTAATTATAGGTGAAAGAAACCAAAAGACTAGAGAAATAAAACAAAGAGCTGAAAAACTTACAAATTAACAATGTGAAAACAAATTGAGGGAAAAAGAGATGCTAACAATGCAATAAAAGAGGCAAATGTTGAAAGAAAAAAGCAAATTGAAATCGTTGGTGACAAACATAACAAAAAATTGATTTTTGGGCAGTCATGGGAAATTTGGATCTTTGTTTTCATACCTATCATTGAATATGTAAAGTATAATAAAAGCTGATGCTCACCAAAAACTTTTGACTAAGTCTTGAACCCTGCAGAGCCTAACAGCCTTCAGAAGGAAGGAATTAACCTTAGGAAGACATTCTTATGACAGTTATGATAGTTAGACATTCTTATGACAGTTAGCAGCACATGAGTTTTGTCAGAACTACAGAGATGCCTTTACATTAATTCATTTTGTAGTGTAGGTATTTATAGTAAAAGTCAATGGAGTCTATTATATTAATTGTAATTAATATGGCTTGGCCTGTCAAGTCCATACCAGATACTAGTTTTAGCATTAGTTTGTTTATATTATTTTGTCTAGCCTTGTATCCTTACGAGGATACAGCTGTATCTCTTAGTGTAAAAACGTTCACTTGTTAGTTAGCAATAGACGAGTGAGTGCTTGAGCTAAGTGTTGTAAAGCTTAACAGTTGAATGCAATATACTTTGGAAGTCAGTTCTTGAGAGACCGGTCGTCCCAACTATTGCTGCAGGCACCGGTGGAGCACCCGTGCCAAAAGATACATCTCTGTACTCGGATGAAGATTACAAGAAGATGGGGGTGGATTCTAAGGCATTATGGCTGATCCAGATGGCGATCCCAAACTCAATCATCCACGCATTCAAGAAATGCAAGTTTGCAAAGGAGCTGTGGAACTCTTTGCAGCAGATGTACGAGGGGTCCGAAGATGTTAAAGAAAACAAGAAGGACATGCTGAAGCAGAAGTTTGAGAACTTCTGTCAAGAGAACAACGAGATGATGGCTTCTCAATATCTGAGGTATGTCCAGTTAGTTGATGCAAGAGTCAAGATGGAGAACCAAGATGTTATAAGAATGTTTCTCAGATCACTTCCACAAGCATGGAACATCTACTCTGTTGCTATTCGTAGAAGAGAGAATCTGAGAACTTTGAAGCTTGGAGAACTATTTAGTATACTTAGTGCATACCAAATGGAAATTGATGCACAAGAACCTAGACATTCGCAAAGGTATTTGGGTTAATGTTTTAAGAGTGAAAACCTTCATTTTGAAGAAAACTTAGAAACCCAATCACATTATTATCAATGAATTTCGTTTTTTGTTTTGTTTTAATATAATGTTAGATTTGTTAAAAAAAGAAAAATTTAAAATAAAATATATGTAACTCATGTTATTACATATATGTAACTCATTGATTACATATAATTAACTCATATATTTAACTTTATAGGTTACATAGACGTAACTTCGTGATATACATATTTTTATTAATTTTTTTTTGTTCATAACATTTCTAAGGTAATAATAAAAAGTAATGAAAAACATTTTAAAAGTTGATTGGTTAGTAAAAGTTTTTTTTAGTTTTCTATAAGGTGAGGAGTTTTCTTTTAAACTCTCCCATATGTATATATGTCACATAGTACGTATACACACAAAATATGAGTTCATATGATTCCAAAATTTATATTTGTTTTAGATTTAAGGTAACTTCAATCAAACATGTGTATTTCTATGTTTTATTAAAAAATTATTAAAATAAATTGTCTATCACTTTTCACAAAGTTTATGAAAGATAAACAAAATTTATTTTTCTACATTATCTATGCATCATGCACGCATGTGGTAAACTATTAAAAAATATGAAAACGAATATAATATTTATTGATGGTTCTTTTTTCTTCTAAGATAAAAATAAGCAGCTATAAAAAAAATACAAACTATAATTTTTTTTATTTCTGAAAAATATTTGTGAGGTTTATAATGATCCTAAACTTACACTATATATTACTAAAAAAATGGGCAAAAACGACCAAACCTTACGACGAAATTAGCGACTATATAGCGTCATAAAATAAAATGTTATCAAAATTAGCAACCATGTTAAAATCGGTTGTAAAGTTAGTGACTTAAATAAAAAATGTTACAACATTAACGACATGTTAACTCTTATTCCGGTTTAGGTGCATATGGGGTTTAGGTGCGTATGAATTAGGTTTGGTATAATGGATCATAATAGGTTCAATGAGTTGTTTTTATTTCTAGTGGTTCGTAGTAGGTTTTTTAGTTTTGGTGTGTTTTCTTAATTATAGGTGAAAGAAACCAAAAGACTAGAGAAATAAAACAAAGAGCTGAAAAACTTACAAATTAACAATGTGAAAACAAATTTAGGGAAAAAGAGAAGCTAACATTGCAATAAAAGAGGCAAATGTTGAAAGAAAAAAGCAAATTGAAATTGTTGGTGACAAACATAACAAAAAATTGATTTTTGGGTAGTAATGGGAAATTTGAATCTTTGTTTTCATACCTATCATTGAATATGTAAAGTATAATAAAGGCTGATGCTCACCAAAAACTTTTGACTAAGTCTTGAACCCTGCAAAGCCTAACAGCCTTCAGAAGGAAGGAATTAACCTTAGGAAAAACATTGCTTCCGAAGGTTAACTCTTTCCTACCGAAGGCTTACACAAGAGTGAAGCTTCCGATGCCCTCCTCAGCACTTAAAGACTTACAATATCAAATCTTCAGATGGAACGATCTTCCGAAGACAAATGCTTCCGAAGACAAAAGCTTCCCATAACATGCTCAGCAGCTTCCATGTACATAGACTTCCGAAGACTTTCTTCTGACAAAGATTCCATACACTTGTAGAAATAATCAAAGCTGCTTTCTATCTTGAAGACCAACACAGAAGACATTCTTATGACAGTTAGCAGCACATGAGTTTTGTCAGAACTACAGAGATGCCTTTACATTAATTCATTTTGTAGTGTAGGTATTTATAGTAAAAGTCAATGGAGTCTATTGTATTAATTGTAATTAATATGGCTTGGCCTGTCACGTCCATACCAGATACTAGTTTTAGCATTAGTTTGTTTATATTATTTTGTCTAGCCTTGTATCCTTACGAGGATACAGTTGTATGTCTTAGTATAAATACGTTCACTTGTTAGTTAGCAATAGACGAGTGAGTGCTTGAGCTAAGTGTTGTAAAGCTTAACTGTTGAATGCAATATACTTTGACCTTGAACTTATAATTGTTTTGTATTCTGTTTCAACATGTTTTACAAACTAAGTTCATAGAATTTCCGCAACTATCAACTTTGTAGAAGATAAGTTGTGATAGTGTTGTGTAGATTACACAACCCGGTCCAACAAGTGGTGTTAGAGCCTTGGCTCTTTAACTTAAGAAACTAACCATTCTTAAGTTACCAGTTGTTTATTTTCTACTACTCTTTGTTTTTCAAGCTACCTCAAAGTCAAAATGACCACCATCAGCAAGCATGACACTAAGAATGATACTCTCAACAAGCCTCCCATGTTCACCCTAATGATTATGACACATGGAAGGTCAGGATGGAAGGTTTTATTAGGAACCAGGACTTCAAACTTTGGAAGTCAGTTCTTGAGAGACCGGTCGTCCCAACTATTGCTGCTGCAGGCATCGGTGGAGCACCCGTGCCAAAAGATCCATCTCTGTACTCGGATGAAGATTACAAGAAAATGGAGGTGGATTCTAAGGCATTATGGCTGATCCAGATGGGGATCCCAAACTCAATCATCCACGCATTCAAGAATGCAAGTTTGCAAAGGAGCTGTGGAACTCTTTGCAGCAGATGTACGAGGGGTCCGAAGATGTTAAAGAAAACAAGAAGGACATGCTGAAGCAGAAGTTTGAGAACTTCTGTCAAGAGAACAATGAGAAGATGGCTTCTCAATATCTAAGGTATGTCCAGTTAGTTGATGAGTTGGTTGCTGCATGAGTCAAGATGGAGAACCAAGATGTTATAAGAAAGTTTCTCAGATCACTTCCACAAGCATGGAACATCTACTCTGTTGCTATTCGTAGAAGAGAGAATCTGAGAACTTTGAAGCTTGGAGAACTATTTAGTATACTTAGTGCATACCAAATGGAAATTGATGCACAAGAATCTAGACATTCGCAAAGGTATTTGGGTTAATGTTTTAAGAGTGAAAACCTTCATTTTGAAGAAAACTTAGAAACCCAATCACATTATTATCAATGAATTTTGTTTTTGTTTTGTTTTAATATAATGTTAGATTTGTTAAAAAAAGAAAAATTTAAAATAAAATATATGTAACTCATGTTATTACATATATGTAACTCGTTGATTACATATATTTAACTTTATAGGTTACATATACGTAACTTCGTGATATACATATTTTTATTAATTTTTTTTTGTTCATAACATTTCTAAGGTAATAATAAAAAGTAATGAAAAACATTTTAAAAGTTGATTGGTTGGTAAAAGTTTTTTTTTAGTTTTCTATAAGGTGAGGAGTTTTCTTTTAAACTCTCCCATATGTATATATGTCACATAGTACGTATACACACAAAATATGAGTTCATATGATTCCAAAATTTATATTTGTTTTAGATTTAAGGTAACTTCAATCAAACATGTGTATTTCTATGTTTTATTAAAAAATTATTAAAATAAATTATCTATCACTTTTCACAAAGTTTATGAAAGATAAACAAATTTTATTTTTCTACATTATCTATGCATCATGCACGCATGTGGTAAACTATTAAAAAAATATGAAAACGAATATAATATTTATTGATGGTTCTTTTTTCTTCTAAGATAAAAATAAGCAGCTATAAAAAAAATACACACTATAATATTTTTTTATTTCTGAAAAATATTTGTGAGGATTATAATGATCCTAAACTTACACTATATATTATTAAAAAAAATGGGCAAAAATGACCAAACCTTACGACGAAATTAGCGACTATAGTGCGTCATAAAATAAAATGGTATCAAAATTAGCAACCATGTTAAAATCGGTTGTAAAGTTAGTTACTTAAATAAAAAATGTTACAACATTAACGACATGTTAACTCTTATTCCGGTTTAGGTGCATATGGGGTTTAGGTGCGTATGAATTAGGTTTGGTATAATGGATCATAATAGGTTCAATGAGTTGTTTTTATTTCTAGTGGTTCGTAGTAGGTTTTTTAGTTTTGGTGTGTTTTCTTAATTATAGGTGAAAGAAACCAAAAGACAAGAGAAATAAAACAAAGAGCTGAAAAACTTACAAATTAACAATGTGAAAACAAATTGAGGGAAAAAGGGAAGCTAACATTGCAAAAAAAGAGGCAAATGTTGAAAGAAAAAAGCAAATTGAAATTGTTGGTGACAAACATAGCAAAAAATTGATTTTTGGGCAGTAATGGGAAATTTGAATCTTTGTTTTCATACCTATCATTGAATATGTAAAGTATAATAAAGGCTGATGCTCACCAAAAATTTTTCTCTAAGTCTTGAACCCTGCAAAGCCTAACAGCCTTCCGAAGGAAGGAATTAACCTTAGGAAAAGCATTGCTTCCGAAGGTTAACTCTTTCCTATCGAAGGCTTACACAAGAGTGAAGCTTCCGATGCCCTCCTCAGCACTTAAAGACTTACAATATCAAATCTTCCGATGAAAAGATCTTCCGAAGACAAATGCTTCCGAAGACAAAAGCTTCCGATAACATGCTCAGCAGCTTCCATGTACATAGACTTCCGAAGACTTTCTTCTGACAAAGATTCCATACACTTGTAGAAATAATCAGAACTGCTTTCTATCTTGAAGACCAACACAGAAGACATTCTTATGACAGTTAGCAGCAAAAGAGTTTTGTCAGAACTACATAGATGCCTTTACATTAATTCATTTCGTAGTCTAGGTATTTATTGTAAAAGTCAATGGAGTCTATTGTATTAATTGTAATTAATATGGCTTGGCCTGTCACGTCCATACCAGATACTAGTTTTAGCATTAGTTTGTTTATATTATTTTGTCTAGCCTTGTATCCTTACGAGGATACAGTTGTATGTCTTAGTATAAATACGTTCACTTGTTAGTTAGCAATAGACGAGTGAGTGCTTGAGCTAAGTGTTGTAAAGCTTAACTGTTGAATGCAATATACTTTGACCTTGAACTTATAATTGTTTTGTATTATGTTTCAACATGTTTTACAAACTAAGTTCATAGAATTTCCGCAACTATCAACTTTGTAGAAGATAACTTGTGATAGTGTTGTGTAGATTACACAACCCGGTCCAACAAGTGGTGTTAGAGCCTTGGCTCTTTAACTTAAGAAACTAACCATTCTTAAGTTACCAGTTGTTTATTTTCTACTACTCTTTGTTTTTCAAGCTACCTCAAAGTCAAAATGACCACCATCAGCAAGCATGACACTAAGAATGATACTCTCAACAAGCCTCCCATGTTCACCCTAATGATTATGACACATGGAAGGTCAGGATGGAAGGTTTTATTAGGAACCAGGACTTCAAACTTTGGAAGTCAGTTCTTGAGAGACCGGTCGTCCCAACTATTGCTGCTGCAGGCACCGGTGGAGCACCCGTGCCAAAAGATCCATCTCTGTACTCGGATGAAGATTACAAGAAAATGGAGGTGGATTCTAAGGCATTATGGCTGATCCAGATGGGGATCCCAAACTCAATCATCCACGCATTCAAGAATGCAAGTTTGCAAAGGAGCTGTGGAACTCTTTGCAGCAGATGTACGAGGGGTCCGAAGATGTTAAAGAAAACAAGAAGGACATGCTGAAGCAGAAGTTTGAGAACTTCTGTCAAGAGAACAATGAGAAGATGGCTTCTCAATATCTAAGGTATGTCCAGTTAGTTGATGAGTTGGTTGCTGCATGAGTCAAGATGGAGAACCAAGATGTTATAAGAAAGTTTCTCAGATCACTTCCACAAGCATGGAACATCTACTCTGTTGCTATTCGTAGAAGAGAGAATCTGAGAACTTTGAAGCTTGGAGAACTAGTTAGTATACTTCGTGCATACAAAATGGAAATTGATGCACAAGAACCTAGACATTCACAAAGTTATTTGGGTTAATGTTTTAAGAGTGAAAACCTTCATTTTGAAGAAAACTTAGAAACCCAATCACATTATTATCAATGAATTTCGTTTTTTGTTTTGTTTTATTATAATGTTAGATTTATTAAAAAAAGAAAAATTTAAAATAAAATATATGTAACTCATGTTATTACATATATGTAACTCATTGATTACATATAATTAACTCATATATTTAACTTTATAGGTTACATATACGTAGCTTCGTGATATACATATTTTTATTAATTATTTTTTGTTCATAACATTTCTATGCTAATAATAAAAAGTAATGAAAAAAATTTTAAAAGTTGATTGGTTAGTAAAAGTTTTTATTTAGTTTTCTATAAAGTGAGGAGTTTTCTTTTAAACTCTCCCATATATATATATATATATATATATATATATATATATATATATATATATATATATAGGGTATGGAATTTTTAATAACCCATCAAATATGTGAAAACCCATTAACCATCATCCAATGGTTACTTGAAAAAGGTAAGTGTGTAGGATCGTGCCACGTGTCAATTGTTTTGTCTTTAGTATGAAGGGCATTTAGGACATTTGTCATTTATGTAAAGTTTACCCCCCCCCTTTTTTTTAAACATTCATAACTTTTTTATACTGTATTATTTTTAAAAAAAATTGCACCATTATACTCGTCTCATTTTTCTCTTTAATTTCGTTATAGTATCGACTAGTTTTTTTTATTTTTTTTTGATGTCATGTATTTACATCATTGTAACGAGTTTAACGATAGCAAATTAATTAGAAATTTTTTCTAACAATGGTAAATTACAGTAATGTAACACAAAATGAAGTAACGTAACACAAAATGAAGTAATTTACAATGACATAATTAACGGTGACGTAACACATTATTTACAGTGATGTAATTTTCTCTTTAATTCCCGTTATAATGTTGACTAGTTTTTTTAATTTTTTTTCTCATTGCCCATTATAAATATAACACATTATTTTGAATTTTTTTCTAACAATGATAAATTACAGTGATGTAATTAATATAACACCTTATTTTATTTTTTCTCTAACAATAATAATTACAATGATAAATTACAGTGATGTAATATAACACATTATTTTGATTTTTTTCTCTAACAATGATAATTATAGTGATGTAATTTATCATTGTTCGAAAACAATTCAAATTAATTTGTTGTATTTAGGTTCGTTACAAATTAGGGATGAGCAAAAAGACAAAAAAACCGAACCGAAACCGAATTAACCGAAAAACCAAACCAGAACCAAATTAACCGAAAAAACCGAAACCAAATTTTACGTCAATGTAAATTACATCACTGTAATTTATCATTTTTAAAAAAATTTCAAATAAATTTGTTATATTTAAGCTCGTTACAATGATGTAAATATAGGGCATCTAAAAATAGTAAAAAAAAATTAGTCGAGACTATAACGGAATTAAAGAGAAAAATGAGACGAATATAATGGTGCAATTTTTTTTAAAAAATAATATATTATTAAAAAGTTATTAATGTTTAAAAAAGAGGGGGGTAAACTTTATATTAAAAATTAGATTTATTAAAATATCTTAGATGATGACACTTGTCACTACCATATTAATTCTAACTTTTTGAGTGGTAACAAAATGTCTAAAATGCCCTCCCATATTAATAAAATAATAATGTCACGTGTCGCGATCCTATGCACTTGCTTTTAAAATTAACCATTGGATGATAGTTAATGGGTTATCACATATTTGATGGGTTATTTTTTTAACCTTCCCCTAAATATATATATATATATATATATATATATATATATATATACCACATAGTACGTATACACACAAAATATGAGTTCATATGATTCGAAAATTTATATTTGTTTTAGATTTAAGGTAACTTCAATCAAACACGTGTATTTTTATGTTTTATTAAAAAATTACTAAAATAAATTATCTATTCACTTTTCACAAAGTTTATGAAAGATAAACAAATTTTACTTTTCTACATTATCTATGCATCATGCACGCATGTGGTAAACTATTAAAAAATTTGAAAACGAATATAATATTTATTGATGGTTCTTTTTTCTTCTAAGATAAAAATAAGCAGCTATAAAAAAAATACAAACTATAATTTTTTTTTTATTTCTGAAAAATATTTGTGAAGTTTATAATGATCCTAAACTTACACTATATATTACTAAAAAAATGGGCAAAAATGACCAAACCTTACGACGAAATTAGCGACTATATAGCGTCATAAAATAAAATGTTATCAAAATTAGCAACCATGTTAAAATCGGTTGTAAAGTTAGTGACTTAAATAAAAAATGTTACAACATTAACGACATGTTAACTCTTAATCCGGTTTAGGTGCATATGGGGTTTAGGTGCGTATGAATTAGGTTTGGTATAATGGATCATAAAAGGTTCAATGAGTTGTTTTTGTTTCTAGTGGTTCGTAGTATGTTTTTTTAGTTTCGGTGTGTTTTCTTTATTATTGGTGAAAGAAACCAAAAGACTAGAGAAATAAAACAAAGAGCTGAAAAACTTACAAATTAACAATGTGAAAACAAATTGAGGGAAAAAGAGATGCTAACATTGCAATAAAAGAGGCAAATGTTGAAAGAAAAAAGCAAATTGAAATCGTTGGTGACAAACATAACAAAAAATTGATTTTTGGGCAGTCATGGGAAATTCGGATATTTGTTTTCATACCTATTATTGAATATGTAAAGTATAATAAAGGCTGATGCTCACCAAAAACTTTTGACTAAGTCTTGAACCCTGCAAAGCCTAACAGCCTTCAGAAGGAAGGAATTAACCTTTGGAAGAAACGTTGCTTCCGAAGGTTAACTCTTTCCTACCGAAGGCTTACACAAGACCCTCCTCAGCACTTAAAGACTTACAATATCAAATCTTCCGATGACAAGATCTTCCGAAGACAAATGCTTCCGAAGACAAAAGCTTCCGATAACATGCTCAGCAGCTTCCATGTACATAGACTTCCGAAGACTTTCTTCTGACAAAGATTCCATACACTTGTAGAAATAATCAGAGATGCTTTCTATCTTGAAGACCAACACAGAAGACATTCTTATGACAGTTAGCAGCACAGGAGTTTTATCAGAACTACAGAGATGCCTTTACATTAATTCATTTTGTAGTCTAGGTATTTATTGTAAAAGTCAATGGAGTCTATTGTATTAATTGTAATTAATATGGCTTGGCCTGTCAAGTCCATAACAGATACTAGTTTTAGCATTAGTTTGTTTCTAGTATTTTGTCCATCCTTGTATCCTTACAAGGATACAGCTGTAGGTCTTAGTATAAATACGTTCACTTGTTAGTTAGCAATAGACGAGTGAGTGCTTGAGCTAAGTGTTGTAAAGCTTAACTGTTGAATGCAATATACTTTGACCTTGAACTTATAATTGTTTTGTATTGTGTTTCAACCTGTTTTACAAACTAAGTTGATAGAATTTCCGCAACTATCAACTTTGTAGAAGATAACTTGTGATAGTGTTGTGCAGATTACATAACCCGATCCAACAAGTGGTGTCAGAGCCTTGGCTTTTTAACTTAAGCAACTAACCATTCTTAAGTTACCAGTTGTTTATCTTATACTACTCTTTGTTTTTCAAGCTACCTCAAAGTCAAAAAGACCACCATCAGCAAACATGACACTGAGAATGATACTCTCAACAAGCCTCCCATGTTCACACGTGATGATTATGACACATGGAAGGTCAGGATGGAGGGTTTTATTAGGAACTAGGACTTCAAACTTTGGAAGTCAGTTCTTGAGAGACCTTTCTTCCCAACTATTGCTGCTGCAAGCACCGGTGGAGCACCCATGCCAAAAGATCCATCTCTGTACTCGGATGAAAATTACAAGAAAATGGGGGTGGATTTTAAGGCATTATGGCTGATCCAGATGGCGATCCCAAACTCAATCATCCACGCATTCAAGAAATGCAAGTTTGCAAAGGAGCTGTGGAACTCTTTGCAGCAGATGTACGAGGGTTCCGTAGATGTTAAAGAAAACAAGAAGGACATGCTGAAGCAGAAGTTTGAGAACTTCTGTCAAGAGAACAACGAGAAGATGGATTCTCAATATCTGAGGTATGTCCAGTTAGTTGATGAGTTGGTTGTTGCATGAGTCAAGATGGAGAACCAAGATGTTATAAGAAAGTTTCTCAGATCACTTCCACAAGCATGGAACATCTACTTTGTTGCTATTCGTAGAATAGAGAATCTGAGAACTTTGAAGCTTGGAGAACTATTTAGTATACTTAGTGCATACCAAATGGAAATTGATGCACAAGAACCTAGACATTCGCAAAGTTATTTGGGTTAATGTTTTAAGAGTGAAAACCTTCATTTTGAAGAAAACTTAGAAACCAATCACATTATTATCAATGAATTTCGTTTTTTGTTTTCTTTTAATATAATGTTAGATTTTTTAAAAAAAGAAAAATTTAAAATAAAATATATGTAACTCATGTTATTACATATATGTAACTCATTGATTACATATAATTAACTCATATATTTAACTTTATAGGTTACATATACGTAGTTTCGTGATATACATATTTTTATTAATTTTTTTTTGTTCATAACATTTCTAAGCTAATAATAAAAAGTAATGAAAAAAATTTTAAAAGTTGCATGATTGGTTAGTAAAAGTTTTTATTTAGTTTTCTATAAAGTGAGGAGTTTTCTTTTAAACTCTCCCATATATATATATATATATATATTTATCTACCACATAGTACGTATACACACAAAATATGAGTTCATATGATTCGAAAATTTATATTTGTTTTAGATTTAAGGTAACTTCAATCAAACACGTGTATTTCTATGTTTTATTAAAAAATTACTAAAATAAATTATCTATTCACTTTTCACAAAGTTTATGAAAGATAAACAAATTTTATTTTTCTACATTATCTATACATCATGCACGCATGTGGTAAACTATTAAAAAATTTGAAAACGAATATAACATTTATTGATGGTTCTTTTTTCTTCTAAGATAAAAATAAGCAGCTATAAAAAAACATACAAACTATAATTTTTTTTATTTCTGAAAAATATTTGTGAGGTTTATAATGATCCTAAACTTACACTATATATTACTAAAAAAATGGGCAAAAATGACCAAACCTTACGACGAAATTAGCGACTATATAGCGTCATAAAATAAAATGTTATCAAAATTAGCAACCATGTTAAAATCGGTTGTAAAGTTAGTGACTTAAATAAAAAATGTTACAACATTAACGACATGTTAACTCTTATTCCGGTTTAGGTGCATATGGGGTTTAGGTGCGTATGAATTAGGTTTGGTATAATGGATCATAACAGGTTCAATGAGTTGTTTTTGTTTCTAGTGGTTCGCAGTATGTTTTTTTAGTTTCGGTGTGTTTTCTTTATTAAGTGAAAGAAACCAAAAGACTAGAGAAATAAAACAAAGAGCTGAAGAAGTTACAAATTAACAATGTGAAAACAAATTGAGGGAAAAAGAGATGCTAACATTGCAATAAAAGAGGCAAATGTTGAAAGAAAAAAGAAAATTGAAATCGTTGGTGACAAACATAACAAAAAATTGATTTTTGGGCAGTCATGGGAAATTTGGATCTTTGTTTTCATACCTATCATTGAATATGTAAAGTATAATAAAGGCTGATGCTCACCTAAAACTTTTGACTAAGTCTTGAACCCTGCAAAGCCTAACAGCCTTCAGAAGGAAGGAATTAACCTTAGGAAGAAACACTGCTTCCGAAGGTTAGCTCTTTCCTACCGAAGGCTTACACAAGAGCGAAGCTTCCGATGCCCTCCTCAGCACTTAAAGACTTACAATATCAAATCTTCCGATGACAAGATCTTCCGAAGACAAATGCTTCCGAAGACAAAAGCTTCCGAGAACATGCTCAGCAGCTTCCTTGTACATAGACATCCGAAGACTTTCTTCTGACAAAGATTCCATACACTTGTAGAAATAATCAGAGCTGCTTTCTATTTTGAAGACCAACACAGAAGACATTCTTATGACAGTTAGCAGCACAGGAGTTTTGTCAGAACTACAGAGATGCGTTTACATTAATTCATTTTGTAGTCTAGCTATTTGTTGTAAAAGTCAATGGAGTCTATTGTATTAATTTTAATTAATATGGCTTGGCCTGTCAAGTCCATAACAAATACTAGTTTTAGCATTAGTTTGTTTATTGTATTTTGTCCAGCCTTGTATCCTTATGAGGATACAGCTGTAGGTCTTAGTATAAATACGTTCACTTGTTAGTTAGCAATAGACGAGTGAGTGCTTGAGTTAAGTGTTGTAAAGCTTAACAGTTGAATGCAATATACTTTGACCTTGAACTTATAATTGTTTTGTATTGTGTTTCAACCTGTTTTTCAAACTAAGTTGATAGAATTTCCGCAACTATCAACTTTGTAGAAGATAACTTGTGATAGTGTTGTGTAGATTACATAACCCGGTCCAACAGGTGGTGTCAGAGCCTTGGCTCTTTAACTTAAGAAACTAACCATTCTTAAGTTACCAGTTGTTTATCTTCTACTGCTCTTTGTTTTTCAAGCTACCTCAAAGTCAAAAAAACCACCATCAGCAAGCATGACACTGAGTATGATACTCTCAACAAGCCTCCCATGTTCACCCGTGATGATTATGACACATGGAAGGTCAGGATGGAGGGTTTTATTAGGAACCAGGACTTCAAACTTTGGAAGTCAGTTCTTAAGAGACCGTTCTTCCCAACTATTGCTGCTTCAGGCACCGGTGGAGCACCCGTGCCAGAAGATCCATCTCTGTACTCGGATGAAGATTACAAGAAGATGGAGGTGGATTCTAAGGCATTATGGTTGATCCAGATAGCGATCCCAAACTCAATCATCCACGCATTCAAGAAAAGGAGCTGTGGAACTCTTTGCAGCAGATGTACGAGGGGTCCGAAGATGTTACAGAAAACAAGAAGGACATGCTGAAGCAGAAGTTTGAGAACTTCTGTCAATAGAACAACGAGAAGATGGCTTCTCAATATCTGAGGTATGTCCAGTTAGTTGATGAGTTGGTTGCTGAAGGAGTCAAGATGGAGAACCAAGATGTTATAAGAAAGTTTCTCAGATCATTTCCACAAGCATGGAACATTTACTCTGTTGCTATTCGTAGAACAAAGAATCTAAGAACTTTGAAGCTTGGAGAACTATTTAGTATACTTAGTGCATACAAAATGGAAATTGATGCACAAGAACCTAGACATTTGCAAAGTTATTTGGATTAATGTTTTAAGAGTGAAAACCTTCATTTTGAAGAAGACTTAGAAAACCAATCACATTATTATCAATGAATTTCGTTTTTTGTTTTGTTTTATTATAATGTTATATTTGTTAAAAAAAGAAAAATTTAAAATAAAATATATGTAACTCATGTTATTACATATATATAACTCATTGATTACATATAATTAACTCATATATTTAACTTTATAGGTTACAAATACGTAACTTGCTGATATACATATTTTTATGAATTATTTTTTATTCATAACATTTCTAAGCTAATAATAAAAAGTACTGAAAAAATATTTAAAAGTTGATTGGTTAGTAAAAGTTTTTTTAGTTTTCCACAAAGTGAGGAGTTTTCTTTTAAACTCTCCCATATATATATATATATATATATATATATATATATATAGGGGGATGTTCAAATAAGAACTATTTAAACTTGAGAACTAAAAGAACCAATTTTAGCCACAAATTTAGAAGGGTATAAAAGTAACTTTCACTATTTTAAAAAGAAATTACTTTTATACCCCTTAAAATATGTGGTTCAAAATTAGTTCTTATGGTTTTTTGATATTTAATGGTTCTTAATGGAGTAAGTCCCTATATATATAAATATATATATATATATATATATTATATATATATATATATATATATATATATATATATATATATATGCAACATTGTACGTATACACACAAAATATGAGTTCATATGATTCCAAAATTTATATTTGTTTTAGATTTAAGGTAACTTCAATCAAACACGTGTATTTCTATGTTTTATAAAAAAATTATTAAAATAAATTATCTATTCACTTTTCACAAAGTTTATGAAAGGTAAACAAATTTTATTTTTCTATATTATCTATGCATCATGCACGCATGTGGTAAACTATTAAAAAATTTAAAAACGAATATAATATTTATTGATGGTTCTTTTTTCTTCTAAGATAAAAATAAGCAGCTATAAAAAAAAATACAAACTATAATTTTTTTTTATTTCTGAAAAATATTTGTGAGGTTTATAATGATCCTAAACTTACACAATATATTACTAAAAAAAGGGCAAAAACGACCAAACCTTACGACGAATGGGCTCCACTTCACTATTGGAATATATGCTCGAATGGGCTCTGGATTTCTTCTAGGCTCTGAATCAGACTCAAAGTCAGAGGAGATAGTAGTTCTCTTTCTTCTTCTAGCCATGGTTTTTCTTCGTTTCATCTTTGGTTTGACTGTGACCATGGCTTGATTCTTCTGATCTCTGACCTCTTGAGCTTCCTCATTTGAGCCCACTGCTGCATCTGTTCATGCAGTTGGCTCTGGATCTGTAGCCTTTGATCCAGTGAGCTCGGCTTCTCTCCTCTCATCCACTCGTGGTTGTTTATGAGTACCCTTTGGACCTCTGTTGATCTTAATCACCGAGGAGATTGGCATGTTATGATAGGAGGGACTTGATGGAGGAGAGAAAGGTTCTTCCTTTGGGTTTTGAGGGAACATGTTGGGGAACATGGCCTTTGTAGCCGCTCCACACATCACCTCTTCACCCTCTCTGATTCCTGAACCAGAGATGGGTATCTCGATGGTGGCTCCTCCCCCTAAGCCTAAGTTCAGGCTTGCTTTCTGAGCCTGGATCTGCTCCATAGAAGGTAACTCACCTCTGGCAACCATAGCTTTTATATCTCTAACGTGCATGTCCATGGTGGAGTTCTTCATGGGGCCGAGCTGCCGAGCATGGAAACCATACTATAGGAGGATGGCCTTCATTCTGTCTCTATAAGCGGCCTCCTTTTGCTTCTTTGTGAGAACCACCGCTGCTTTGGTTGCAGCAGCTGCTTGTTCCTGCTGCTGCACCCGATCCAGCTCTTCCATCATTCGAGGTACCGACCAGAGCAAGATTTCATCAATCTCATATCCTTTCTCCTGGAGGAGACCAGAGAGTCTTGTTATCTCTTCATCAAGGGAAGTGTCTGGTCGGCCCTTCTTCTCTGCTGGCATACTCTCCTCCTGAGCAGCTTCCTCCTCTGGGGGTCAGCTTTCTTTTTTCCTTTATCCAATGTTTTTTCCCTAGAGGAGATGGATCCTGTAGCTTCACCAGTTGGTTCATCGGCAAATAACTCTTCTATGGAAGAATCATCAAGTATGACTAGGCCTTCAGAAGCAGCTGCAGCTTCGGAGTTAACCTTAGCATTCACTGCCTCCTCAAGTTGACCAACCAACTTGGAAGATTCCTTAGTATCATCCACATAGAGTTCATGATTGGAGAAGAGGTCTTCATCAGCCATTGTCCCAGAAGGGGACACAGGTTCCATGGAGATGAATGGTTGTTCTTGGATGGGTTCTTCCATAGCAACCTTGGCTGCAGTCTCAGAAGGAGACTTAGTCCCAGAAGGGGACTGTTGAGTCCTAACAGAGGACTTGGGCTCCATAGAGATGTTTGTTGTGATCTCTTGCTTTATCTCTATGGTAGCCCTTGCAGCATCAGAAGAGGAGGAGGAAGTGCTAGAGTAATGAAAGTAGGTACCCAAGAACTCATCCCATTCACTGTTCAAAGAGCTCATGAATGGAGTGGGTTCTTGAGCAGCTTCCTCCTCTCCTGCTACCGAAGATCCTGACCTTATAGGTTGTGCTTTCTCCCCCTTTTTGGAAGCATCAGAGGAGAGAAAGGTCACCTTAGTAGGATCAGGATGAAATGGTGCACAGATGATGGGGGCAGTGCTGGAGGGCCAAGATGGTAGCATATTTGGCCTCAACCTCCAGCCACAAGGTAGCAACCTCAGCTTCTAGGTGAGCTACCTTGAGTTGTAGTGTTGAGATGGTGGCCGTCAATTCCTTAATGTTTGTGCCCTCATCCACCTGAGTGGAATCATTGGGCGATGGAGTCCTGAGCCCTGCTCCTGCACCTCCACCACCAGATGTGGTTTCTTGGTGCCCTGGATTCCCCTCATTGAGAAGGGCCTCAAAGAAGTCCTCACCAATGTGGGTTGCCGCAGAGAAGGTCATATTTCCTGTACCACTATCCTGAAGAACCTGAGAAGGTTCAACTATAGTGGCAGCCTCATCTGCATTGAACCCTTCTACACTCCTGGGTCAACCTCTGATATGGTAGGCTCTGGGTAAGGGAACCTTGCTTGCAGTTGTGTCACCACTCTCAATAGTGTTTGGGTAGTGGGAGAGAGTGGGTCATCCAAAGCAACTGCAGAGGTCCCTTGAGCCTGGGTAGATGTATGGGTGGGGGTCATTTCTAGGTAATAATAATAATTGGGGTATCCCTTTGGGTATTCTCAGGTATGTATGGTGACATACGCTGAGGGCTTTCAGGCTGGTTGGAGGCATCCACCGGTTCCAGAGGAGTAACCGGTGGGGGAACAACAGGTGTGGCTTGCACCTTAGGTGGAACTGTGCCCTTAGCAGTTCTTTTCACCTTTTTCTTGACGGGTTCAGAAGAAGGGACCTGAACAGCTGTAGAGAGCTGTTTAGGGGTTCTGCGGCGTTTGTAGGTGATTTTTATGGGATGAGGAAATGATGGGGAAGGTGTGGGTTCAGCATCTGTGGGTGCAACAGAGTTGTCACCTTCTGGAGTAGGTAATTCCATAGAGGGAAGAAGAGGGGTAAAAGTTCCACTGAACTGATTGCTCTTCTTCTTCTTCAGCTGAACAAAAACCTTGGTAGTGACCAAGGGAATGTTATAGATGTTCCCAGTTAGTGAGAGGGATGATCCCAACTCAAAAGATGTGATGTAAGAACCTGGGATACATACAAAACTTCTTTGGCGACAAAAGATTGTCAGCCAAGTTATTGAAAATGAAAGCAGAGAAATTAAACAGTTGGTTTGAGATCAAGCCATGAATTGCCGAGGCTAAGTCAGAGGGACTTATAATTATAGGACACTCTACCCTTCAAATAAGTTGTTGTAGGGAGAGGACTTTCGTACCCCATTGACCTAAAGGTCAATGCTACCTCATCCCTGGTGAAAGAGACCCTTACCCCAGCATCATTAAGGTGAAGATGCTGACAGATGGTCTCCACTGAAATAGAAATGGGATGAGCATCAATGGTAGCAACAAGATTTCTACCATTGGAAGAGGAAACGACTGAGCATCGATTGTAGAAGTTTTAGGATTAATTTGGGAGAGAGTGTCACACCCCAAGCCGGCGGGGTTGGATCGAAGTCCCCGTCGGGCGGAAGGTTCTCGGGGCGCGATATCCTGAGTGATAATCATGATGATCAGATTGTTTACATAGCATCAATGTTAAGAATAACTAAAGCACAATCAAACATTAAAATAGGATTACAAAGTTAAATTACAATATCAATGTTCAGTAATTTAACTCGGTAAACCTAACAAAAGAATCATATGTTTCCTATCTTGTATCTGTACAAGATATCAAAAGTGATTCGTATCCATAGCAAAATATGTGCTTCTCCAAAAGTCTACTAGGTCTGCTAACTGGCATCCTAGTATGCGATCCAAAAGCTTAAGCCTATTCCTGCGCGTCACCTGAGAAAGCATGTAAGAAAAACAAGGTCAACACAATGGTTGGTGAGTTCATGTAGTTTTAGTATTTGTAAAATAGCTTTTGCAAACCTCTTTGGTAAAACCTTAACCTCATTAATAACACATGTATCATCCAACTCAGTATGCTTATATATAGGGCATATGTCACACCCCGGGCCGGCGGGAACGGATCGGGTTTTCCCGTCGGGCGGAAAGTTCCCGGGGCGCGATATCTTTGAATGATAATCAAATGATCAGATTGTTTACATAGCACATGATAAATAAATGAGAAATTTCTAACACATCCATGATATAGAATTACAAGATTAAATTACACAGTATCGTTCATAATTTAATCAAGTAAATCTACCAAAAAGAATCAATGTAACTATATCTTGTATATGTACAAGATATACAAAAGATGATTCATATCCTTGTTTCCCCAAAAGCATGCAACACAAAATAAAGCTAGGTCTTCTAAAAGTCCACTAGCTTAATCTTTGCATGTATATGTCTACACCTGTTCGTCACCTGAGAAACATGTATTTAAAACAAAGTCAACACTAGGTTGGTGAGTTCATAAGTAAATTAATGTAAAACCTTGATTCATTCACATGCACATTCACAATGATAATATGTTACTCGTATGATTGTCTGATTCACTTGTTCATCCAGTGGCTCCTCAATAGTTATAGCCACAAGTACTATATCATCCTAGTAGTGTTGCTTATATATAGGGCATATGTAAGGGAACTAAGCCCTAGCCAACATCCCACCACAACACCACCAGAACTCCACACTACTTGTAATACAACTATTGATTCCCACTCTCAATTCACATGTTTATCTCTTCCTTGATCACCCGTGTTCTCATGTATAGAATAATAATATGATAACGTTGCGATTATCAAACTGAAGTATGAATAACCAATATATGTGTTAAGGATGTTAGATTTATTAAATCCATTCCTTAAATTATTCTATAGTTGAGGGGTTAACTGTTGTTTCACTTCTAAATATTAAAAGTGTTAGTTAACTGTTCATCATGTGTCTCCAAATGTAGCGTATAGAATCCGAATGGAATCCATTTTAAATCCTCACGTAATCAGATTAAAATGCATTCCATTCTCTCCTATCCCGCCGTGTGATCCCAAAGTTTCCGTGTGGGATTGTATCATGTGATTAACAAAGTCGAATAAGAACTTGTCTTATTACGTTATGATAATCGGGTGTAAATGACAAGAATCCCATGAAGTTACGTTATCATGACCGTCATTCACTGTAAATGATAAGAATCGTCATTTACTGAATCCATGTGTTCCCAAAGTATCCGTGTGGGAATGTCCTCGTGTGTTTAACAAAGTCGAATAAGAACTTGTCTTATTACATTATGTTAATTATGTGTAAATGATAAGAATCCCATGAAGTTACGTTATCATGATCATCATTTACTGTAAATGATAAGAATCCCATGAAGTTACGTTATCATGATCATCATTTACTGTAATCTGTGTGATCCCAAAGTCTCAATGAGGGATTGTTCTCGTTATGCTTATGTGTAAACTGTCTAGGTATTTGCTCATGTGAAAATAACTAAGTGTTATAAGCTATTATCTTATATCTAAGTTATTCTAATGTGTTGATGATTAAGAAATTACATTATCATAATCATCTGAGTTTCCCTGTTATCTCATAATCATACAAGCATGCATACAATGATAAACGATAATAAACAATTTAATATTATCTAAATCAAAGTATAAATAACATGTTAAGCAAAACTTTTAAATAAATAAAAGTAAACATGTTTCTCAGCCCCGAGAGTTAAAATCAGTTAAGATTAAAAGTAAAAGGGGCATATGAACTCACCTTGTAATGATAGGGTTGACTTAGCTTAAAAGAAAGAATATGCGCGCTCCTTACTTGTTCTTGATTGATTTCACGATCCTGTATTGTTTACACGTTGTATGCAACTTATAATTGTCAATTAATGTGTTTTGTGCGCATATACGTGTTAGCCCTAAAGTTGGCTAACACTTGTGAGTCTCGGTAATGATTCGGCCCTTGCTTGTTGGTCATATTTTCTAACAATTGTTTTCATTAACTTAGATTCGTGATATGGTCTAAATTGAAATCTCTTACTATCATGACCCCATTTGATTTCTAATTTTTCCCCAACGGTGAACGTGTTAATGTGTTACATTGTATCGTTACAATATAAGTTGAAATTAATTGGGCCGAATCCCATTGAGTCTTAACAATTGTTATTGAGCCGGTTTAAGAATTTATGTGGGCCGAAGGGTATGTTATTGGGCTAAACAGTGGTGTAGTTTATGCTTGAACCATTTGGGCCGTTTGGACAATTAAACTACACCTTATGTGGAAGTGGGCCGCAGGCCATAACATGGGCCAAATATTTGGGCTGAAAATGAAATTGGGCCTTGAGCTGCAAAATGGGTCAAATGAACTACTATTGGGCTAAAGATAATCACTGTTGGGCCTGAACAAAATACAGTTGGGCCAAACTAAAACTGGGCCGAAAGAATGGTTTTAATTTCGTGAGTTGGACCTGCATAGGAACACATGGGCCATACCAAATTCGCATAAAGGGGCCAGTAAGTCTTTATTGAGCTGAATTAGGTGGGCCAAGGTTTTGCACTCGCACGAACATAAAATGGCTCGGTTTCTATTGGCCAGACATGGGGATCGAATAGATTTACTTGGGCCCAAGACAATTAACATGAGTATATGGTCTAAAAGAAAAAAAAATAAGAAACGTTGGGCTGTTGTTGGGCCTCTCATGTGTCAACGAGTCTTAGAGGTTGTTCAAAGAGGAGTTCACGGTGGTACACACAACCGGTAATCCAAGGTTCGTCAACCTGTGTGTTCGACCATAGGTTCGCTGATATTAGCATGGGCTCGGCTACTGTAGCAGGTTCGTGATGTTGTTCTAGGCAGCCACAAGGTTCGTTCGAAGGTTAAGGCTCGTGTAGGAGTAGGGTTCGTCGAGCAAGAAGGGTTCGTCTGCCGGGGAGCAAGGTTCGTAACTGGTCACTGGTTCGTTGCTAGTTAACCGAGGGTTCGTTCAAATGGGGTGGGGTTCGTGGCTGCTCACTGGTTCGCAACTGGTTCGTCAGTTACAAGTAGGGTTTCGGTGGTGATGATAACAACAGGTTCGGCTCCCATGATAATTCCCGACCTGCCGCACCTGCGTCATCATCATCAATGCGATCCATGAAGCTGAATACTGCCACGATGTGTGTATGTGTAGGTGAGTTCTCAAGAGTGTGTGGTTCAAACGGAATGGTGAGATAACCGGCTATGAGTGTGTGTATCAAATCTTATATGAAAACCCTATTTTTCGTGATATTGCAAGCCTCATACCTCCGATTTCAGTGGATAAATCTTTAGATCTGCTGTACTTCTATGTAGAGGACGTCGAAGGCTACGCGTGGGTTCGAAAATCACCCAAATCGGTTAAGAAACGAGCTAGATATGGTGGATCAAAGGTGGTTTGTGGTGAGGAAAAATGGTGGCCGGATTTTGTAGAAGGAGAGAGAGTGGGAAGTTGTAAAATGAGAGAAATACTCTCATTTAGAGTATTTATATCACGTGTGGTGTCCGGGTCCGTTTCGGTTGCTCGGTTCGTTAATTCGTCGCG
Source organism: Mikania micrantha (assembly GCA_009363875.1). NCBI lineage: Eukaryota > Viridiplantae > Streptophyta > Magnoliopsida > Asterales > Asteraceae > Mikania > Mikania micrantha. The sequence goes on along the minus strand of CM018687.1, from coordinate 52,988,481 downwards.
TAACCGGAAAATTTCGCGTAATTTATTATAAATAAATAAAAATGTCATTTTAATTTATTTGATGAGTTTCAAAATTGTAAAAATGCTAATTATTTTATTTTATTAAAGTTAAATTCGTTTCGCGTCGTTTTTCGTTTTCGTTCCGTCGAATCGCGTCACCATCGCGCGTATTCGTTCGAATCGTCATTCGAACGAACACGACGATGGTTTTGCTTTCCGACTTTTGTTTTCTACTTTCCAGTCATCATTTCAGAACGTTAAACTCACAGATATGTTTGTGTGAATCGTCACCCACGCAAACACACTGTCAGTTCGTTATTCTGAAACGACACTGCAGTTTATGTTTAAATTGTGTTTCCTCACTGTCGGACTCAAGTATACATCCTGTTTTCATCTTGTTTTCACATTGAATTGTCGGCCATCTGATTCCTGTCATCTATGGACATCAGATCGCAACCGTTTTGTTTCTGATAATTGTTTGAACACCGTTGTTTCTCATGTTTTGTTGTGTTAACTGTAATTAAGTTTTCACTTAATAAACACAACTAATGTTTCTAATGTACGTTGTACTTAATGTATTTAAGTTTACACGAAAATACGTACAACTGTTCTTGTATTTAGAATCCTGTTAATACAAAAACTGTTTACAAATACGTATGTACACATAGTTACTGTATGTAAGTACACATACCGTACGGACTTGCCGGGCGGTCAGGTACCAGTTGTCACAGTCTCCCCTTGTTAAAGAAATTTCGTCCCGAAATTTAAGCATAAAGATCGGTCTTTATTTCTCGAACAGGTGGGGATACTTGGCTTTCATGTTGTCCTCGCGTTCCCAAGTAAATTCTGGTCCACGCTTGGAGTTCCATTGAACCTTTACAATAGGGATACGGCTACGCTTCAGTTTCTTAACTTCACGTTCCATAATCTCTACAGGTTCTTCAATGAAGTGTAATTGCTCATCAACTTGTATTTCTTCCAATGGTATGATCAATGACTCGTCTGTTAAGCACCTCTTGAGATTTGATACATGAAACACATCATGTACTCCACTGAGTTCATCCGGGAGTCTGAGTCTGTATGCCACAGGACCTATACGTTGAGTAATCTCAAATGGTCCGACATACCGAGGTGCTAACTTGCCTTTAGCCCCAAAACGAACTACGCCTTTCCATGGGGACACTTTCAACATGACTCGGTCACCCACATCGAATTCCAAAGGCTTGCGCCGTTTGTCTGCGTAACTCTTTTGGCGACTACGTGTTGCTTGTAATCGTTGTTGTATCTGGGCAATCTTATCAGTAGTTTCCTGAATAAGTTCAGGCCCAGTGATTCTGTTGTCTCCTACTTCGGTCCAACAAATTGGAGACCGACACTTTCTACCATAAAGTGCTTCAAAAGGAGCACATCCGATGCTGCTGTGGTAGCTATTGTTGTAGGAGAATTCGATAAGTGGTAAGTGTGTATCCCAACTTCCACCGAAGTCTAGGATGCATGTTCTCAACATATCCTCTAGGGTTTGAATGGTGCGCTCGCTTTGTCCATCCGTTTGTGGATGATAAGCAGTGCTCAAGTTAACACTTGTCCCTAAGGATTGTTGCAATGATTGCCAGAACCGCGAAGTAAATCGACTGTCCCGGTCTGAAATAATAGACAGAGGCACCCCGTGCCTTACTACTATTTCATCAATGTAGAGTCTCGCTAGTTTCTCCATCTTGTACGTCTCCCTGATTGGCAAGAAGTGTGCGGACTTGGTCAATCGATCAATGATGACCCAAATAGAATCGTATCCGCTGGAAGTGCGGGGTAGCTTGGTAATGAAATCCATAGCTATTTGTTCCCACTTCCATTGTGGTATCTCCGGCTGTTCCAGCAAACCCGAGGGTTTCTGATGTTCTGCTTTGACTTTGGCACATGTGAGATATTTGCCAACATAAGTGGCAATGTCTTTCTTCATGCCTGGCCACCAATAAAACGACTTAAGATCTTGGTACATCTTATCGGCACCAGGATGAACTGAATAACGTGTCTTGTGTGCCTCGTCAAGAATGAGTGTTCGAAGTTCATCTACTGTTGGGATCCAAACACGATCCAGATAATAGATAACTCCGTCTTGTTTTGTCTTGAAGTGTTTCTCGGCTCCACAATCGAGCTCGCGTTTCAGATTGTCTCTTGCCACTGCTTCCTGTTGTGCTTGTAAAATGTGATCTCTCAAACTGGTTTGCACAGTCATTCCCATAGCACGAACGCGTAAAGGTTTGACTCTTTCCTTCCGGCTCAAAGCATCTGCAACAACATTTGCTTTGCCCGGATGGTATTTGATCACACAATCGTAATCGTTCAGGAGCTCAACCCAACGTCTCTGTCTCATGTTAAGCTCCTTCTGATCAAAGATGTGCTGTAAACTCTTGTGATCTGTGAAGATAGTGCATTTGGTACCATAAAGGTAATGTCTCCAAATCTTTAGTGCAAAAACAACAGCTCCCAGTTCAAGGTCGTGTGTCGTGTAATTCTTCTCGTGTATCTTCAGCTGTCGTGAGGCATAAGCAATGACTTTGTCTCGTTGCATCAAAACACATCCGAGTCCCTGATGGGAAGCATCACAATATACCACAAAGTCATCACTGCCTTCTGGGAGTGTTAAGATTGGAGCATTGCACAATCTTTGTTTCAATGTTTGGAATGCTTCTTCTTGTTTATGTGTCCACACAAAAGGTTCAGACTTCTGTGTGAGCTTGGTGAGAGGCAAGGCTATCTTAGAGAAATTCGAGATGAATCTCCTGTAATAACCTGCCAATCCCAAGAATGATCGGATCTCCGTTGGTGTCGTAGGCACATCCCAGTTCTTGATTGCTTCTATCTTGGCAGGATCCACGTGAATACCATTACTGTTAATCACATGCCCCAAGAACTGAACTTCTCTTAACCAAAATTCACACTTGGAGAATTTGGCATAGAGTTGTTCTTCTTTCAGAAGCTCCAAAACTGTCTTGAGGTGTTGCTCGTGTTCCTTCTCGTTCTTTGAATAAATCAGTATATCATCAATGAAGACGATAACAAACTGATCTAAATACGGCTTGCACACCCGGTTCATCAAATCCATGAACACAGCCGGTGCGTTCGTCAAACCGAATGGCATCACCATGAATTCGTAATGACCATATCGAGTACGAAAGGCCGTCTTTGGTATGTCTTCTTCTTGAATACGGAGCTGATGATAACCTGATCTCAGGTCTATCTTTGAAAAGTACTGTGCTCCCTGCAATTGATCAAACAAATCATCAATCCTCGGTAACGGGTACCGATTCTTGATGGTGAGTTTGTTGAGTTCTCGATAGTCTATGCACATCCTGAAGGTTCCATCCTTCTTTTTAACAAAAAGAACCGGAGCTCCCCATGGGGAAAAGCTCGGTCGGATGAATCCTTTATCGAGTAGCTCTTGTAATTGATTAGACAACTCCTGCATTTCAGATGGTGCAAGTCTATAAGGAGACTTAGCTACAGGAGTTGCTCCCGGAATCAAATCGATTCGGAACTGCACCGATCTCTCGGGTGGCAGTCCGGGTAAATCATCCGGAAAGACTTCTGCAAAATCTCTCACAATTGGTACATCTTGAATCTTGATTGTCTTCTTGTCTTTCTCGATCACGTGAGCTAGGAATGCAACGCATTGTTTTCGTAAGTACTTGCGAGCCTTCATGCACGATATTATCTTGACACTGCGTTTCGCTTGGTCTCCACGAATCTCCAAGACCTCATTGTTCTCCACAGGAATGCGTAGTAGCTTATCGGAACAGATGAACTCAACTCTATTAAGAGATAGCCAATCCATTCCGATGATGATGTCGAAACTGCCCAGTTCCATCGGTATCAAGTCGATGGAAAATGTATGATCACCAAGTGTTAGTGGGCAATTCCTAAGTACTGTGTCAACTGTAATCTGTTTGCCATTAGCTATCTCAATTCTATAAGGGGAGTCTAATGATTCCTCAGCATGATTAAGATGGCTAGCAAAATCGGATGAGATAAAACTCTGATCCGCACCAGTGTCAAATAATATAGATGCATAAAAATCAGATAGAAGAAATGTACCCGTAATGACATTCGGGTCCTGTCTAGCAGCAGCTGCTCCGATCTGAAAGGCTCTTCCTCTTGGTGCTTGAGCCTGTTGTTGATTTCTCTTAGGGCAATCCCGAGAGAAGTGACCAGGTTCACCACAGTTGTAGCAAGACCTGTGATCGGTAGCAGCAGCAGCAGTGGCTGCATTGTTGTTTCTGTTCTGAGTCCTCTGACTCCTGCAGTAGTTTGCTGTGTGACCAAATCTTCCACAGTTGGTGCAGTGTCTGCACGGAACATTTGGTACATGATGGTACTGGCATGAGTTGCACAAAGGTGCAGTGCCAGTGTATGGCTTCCTGATCTCCAACGGTTGTGGCTGATTGCGCATCGGAGTTTGAGTAGTGGTAGCAAAGTTTCTAGCCACCTTTTGTCTCTTAGCCGGACGTTTATCCGACTTCTTGGAAGTTCCAGCTTTGGCTGTTTCAGCCTCCCTCTTGAATGCCCCAGAGGCAACCATCATATCTGTCAGTGATGCTGACAGTGTAACAGCTAATTCCATGGTGGTAGGGTGAGCAGAAATCACATGACCTCGGATACTGGGCGGTAATCCACCAACGTACCGCTCAATTCTCTTCTCAAGTGTTGGCACCACATCCGGTGCCAGAGTGGCTAACTCATGAAATCGTGTGGTGTAGGCCAGATGTCCAGCACCAATCATCTCCAGATTGAGTAGTTCAGTCTCAACCTTTTTCAGTTCATTTCTTGGGCAAAACTCTGCCCTCAACATCGCCTTGAATTCGTTCCACGGCATGGCCTGGGCCTCATCCCGGCCTCTGATTGAAACCTGAGCGTTCCACCAGGTTAACGCTCGCTTGCTAAATGATCCAGCAGCATACTTTACTCTATTCTGTTCAGGACAGCCACTGATGTCGAGGGTAGCCTCCATCTTCTCAATCCACTGGATCAGTCCGACTGCACCCTCGCTACCACATGGGTTGAGTAAGGGGAACGAAACTTCCTTATAAGAGGGAGTGGAGACCTTCTCTGTTGGACGCGTTTTGGGCTTAGTTGGCTGTGGAGCACATGAAAACTCCACAGTTAAGCGTGCTCAGGTGGCAGCAATCCAGGGATGGGTGACCTCCCTGGGAAGTTTTCACCCGGGTAACCAAAAGCAAATCCGTGAGCCCGGTGGGGCAGAGCGGACAATATCCAATACGGTCGGCTGTTACAGATGGTATCAGAGACAGGGGTCGAATCCATGTGATCAGCGGGGACGCTGATTCCCCTGTGGGGGAGGAATTCCACTCCAGCGCGGCTGGCTAATCCCACATGGGTTGAGTAAGGGGAACGAAACTTCCTTATAAGAGGGAGTGGAGACCTTCTCTGTTGGACGCGTTTTGGGCTTAGTTGGCTGTGGAGCACATGAAAACTCCACAGTTAAGCGTGCTCAGGTGGCAGCAATCCAGGGATGGGTGACCTCCCTGGGAAGTTTTCACCCGGGTAACCAAAAGCAAATCCGTGAGCCCGGTGGGGCAGAGCGGACAATATCCAATACGGCCGGCTGTTAGAGCATACCCCTGAGTCGAGCCTACGACCCGCCCAGACGCCGTCCCACCACATACTAAGTAGCATAGGACATTGCTATTAATGATAATTAAGCATTTTACCTACCATTCGATTCATTCTTCATCATAGCTTTAGTGTACTGTTTCAAAGTTTACAAGTCTATAGCATTTGTATGTATTAGTTTCAATATAAGTTTAACAAGCATCATGTTTAAAAGTTTATGTTATTGAGCCAAAAGCATTCATGCATCCCCTCGGTAACAACCTTAATCTAATTAACACCACCTGTATCATCCAACTCGGTATGCTTATATATAGGGCATACCCCTGAGTCGAGCCTACGACACGCCCAGACGCCGTCCCACCACATACTAAGTTGCATAGGACATTGACATTGCTGTTAATGATAACTAAGCGTCTTACCTACCATCCATTTCGTCTATAGCTTTAGCATTTTGTTAAGTTTGCAACATGAGTGGAAAATGAGGAATCACTGTATGGCAAGCACTGAGAGGCCATAAGTCTACTCCTTAGAATCCTGACTAAGTAGAACACTCGTTTGGCAAGCACTGAGAGGCCAAACGACCTGATTTTCAATAGTCATAGCTACAAGAACACCCCCTGGCAAGCACTGAGAGGCCAGGTGGTCCATTCTAAATAGCCAATAGCTTTAGCATTATGTTTAAGTTTATAGCATGAGTGAACATTGAGAAATCACTGTATGGCAAGCACTGAGAGGCCATCAGTCTACTCCTCAAGTCATGACTATGAAGGTCACCCTATGGCAAGCACTGAGAGGCCGACGGTCTGTTCCTTCAAGTCCCAACCATGAAGAACACCCCGTGGCAAGCACTGAGAGGCCAATTTGGTATGTTTAATCATAGTTGATAGTTTTAACATTCAAGTTTATAGCATTCAAATAGCTTCACAATCGGTAAGGCAAGCACTGAGAGGCCAAACCGTTGTTTTAGCATGGCAATCATATAAGCATACAAGTGTTTAAGCATCCGTAGTCTCAAGCGATTAGCATGTATGTAGCATTATCATAGAATCATAAGTTTGTAGCATCAATTTGTAGCTTTAGCATATGGTGTTAGCATGTAGTATTAGCATTTAGTATTTGCATATAGCATTAGCATATAGTATTAGCATTTAGCAATTTAGCATTAGCATTAGTATTTAGCATTAGCATTGTCTTTATCATAAGCATTTAGCATTCAACACTTAGCATCAATCCATAGCATTAGCATTTAGTATATAGTTTCAAGCTTCAAGTTTATAGCATAAGCATTAAGCACTTAGTTTAAGCATCGAGTTTGTAGCATAAGCATCGAGTGTAAAGTTTAAGCCTAAAGTTTCATAGCATAAGTATCAAGCATAAAGTATAAGCCTCAAGAATAAGTTTAAGAGCATTTTTATAAATCATTTGTTTTAAATGTATAACATGCTTCTCAGTCCTGAAGTAAAATCAAAATAGTTAGAAAAGGGACAAATGAACTCACCTTATGTCCGTAGTGATTGACTAAGTATAGTAAGAATGCACGCGCTCTTTGTTTGCTCTTGTTATGATGTTCAAGCTCCTGTATTGATTTCATAGTGTTTGTAGTTCATGAGTATTTGTTTGTAATGATTAGTGCGAGTGTAAGCGTTAGTCCTAAAGTTAACTAACACTCGCGAGTCTTGTTTGTTATCCGGCCCAATTTGTCAAATTACATAACATAACATTGATTTCCTTTTATGGTTTAAGAATTTCCCAACTTAGAGTTTTGTTTAAAAGTCAAAACCTTCAACTCAAACTTTAAGTATTTTCATGCTTTTCATAAACGGTTTATCACCATCTTCACTACTAAAGAATACTTTAACATTTGGTTTCATCCTTTGTTGTTAATCGTTGGGCCGGATAACCCATTGGATCCCTTATGTATAAATGGCCTAGCATGGGTATGTGTATGGGCCGAAAACAATTTGTTGGGCCGAAAGAAAATGGGGTTGGGCCAAGTGTCACATGTGATTGGGCTGCATGAACCTAGTGGTCCTCAAGTGTTAATGAACCGGGCTATAGTTTCTTGGGCTATTTTAAGTGTCATGGCCCAAATACCATTTGGGCCGAGAAGTATGTGGGCTGAACACATGCTTTGGACCGGGGTGTTGATGATGGGCCGAAATGATGATGTTGGGCCAACCTATGGAATTGAGTTATGCATGTTATGGGCCCAAGATGTAAACTAGAAACTTGTTGTTTGGGCCAATACAAGTGGCCGAATGTTTATAAATCAAATGAGAGAAGATGTGCAGGTGGGCCTAGATATGAAGGAGTTGGGCCGGCGATTTGGCTTGATCAACCATCGAGAATACATGCCACATAGCAGCGAACCTTGACAGCCATCTGTCCAAGGTTCGGCCTCCATTTGAACTAGGGTTCGCCGGTATACTAGCAGCCAAAGGCTCGGCTAGGTTGGGTTAGGGTTCAGCTCCATCTTGTTAACCGTAGGTTCGTTCACTAAGGTGTAGGTTCGCCGCTAAACTGGTCCAGGAATGGTTCGGCCATGTTGCATGCAAGGTTCGTGTCCCTGGGTATGCTAGGGTTAGGCTATCCATGAGTAGAAAGGTTCGGCTCCCACTTCCTCACAAACCCATGGTTCGTGACCAAAGGGTTCGTTAGTATCCTAAGGGTTCGTCCAGGTTGCTACATAAATGGTTCGTAGCCTACAATGGTTCGTGAGATTCCCGAAGGGTTCGGCAGGGGCTGGTTCGCCGAGGGTTCGGTGCGTGGGGGTGGCAGCAAGGTTTGTTCCTAGGTTCGCCATAGTCAAAGGTTCGCATGGGGTTCGGCCACCTTAGGCTCCACCTAAAAAGGTTCAGCCGAGGTTGTGGGCAACGAACCCTGTGTTCGTTCTCTGCCTAAGCTCTCGATCCAATTTATCCCATGATGTTGTGATGCGAGAATCAGCTTCTAATGATGTAATGGTGAGCGTGGTTTAGGGTTTCACCGGTTGTGTGTGTGTGGTCAAGCAAGATTAAAAAACCCTATTTTCGTGGACCTTTATAACATTATACCTCAGATTTGGCTTGTGAAAAGCTTAGATCCGTTGTACTTCCTAGTAGAGGACTTCAAGATGGTCGTTTAGGCTCCAAGAACACGCGATTTGGCCAAGATTTGAGCTAGTTATGGGGTTTTGAATGTTGGAATTTTAGCGAGAGAGAGAGTGACGGGTTTAAGGATCTAGAGAGAGAGAGATGATGATCAAAATGAAAGAAGTGAGTCATTTGATGTTTATATACCCCGGGGGTATCCGGGTTCGTTTCGGTTGCTCGGTTCTTATTTTCGTCGTGTTTCCGGATTCGTACGCGTATTTTTCGTAACTTAAATAAAAAGGATTATTTTAGGATGTTTAAAATACGATTATCATTAGAAATCATTTTAAAGATCGTTGTATTAAATTATTTATCAAGTTATAGTATTTTACGCGTTTCGCTAATTTGCTCGCGATTTAATAAAATAGTTTAGTTTAATTTTATTTATGATGAGTTTCAAAATTGTAAAATAGGAAATATTTTATTTCCTTAAGATTATGATCGTTCGTTTCCTTTCGTCAGAACGCGTCGCCATCGTGCGTATTCATTCGAATCATCATTCAAACGAACACGACGATGGTTTAGCTTTCTGATTTTTGTTCTCTACTGTTCAGTCATTATTTCATAACGTTAAACTTTCAGAATCATTCGTACAGATCGTCACCTCTACGAATAATTCGTCGGTTTAGCATTCCGTAACAATAACCGTTATGGTTTCGTTTTGTTTAACCTCACATACGTTTATACACAATAGCATCAAATCAAGTATACGTGTTTCAACACTGTGTTGTCTGATGTGTTTCTGACTGTTAAACCCTAAGGTTTTAAATCAGCTTTCAGACAATCGCATAATAGTTTCATGTTAAGCATTATATATCACTAGCATAAACATAGTTTCACGTCATGTGTACCTGAGTTACTGTGCAATCTACAGTGCAACTTACTGTTCCGGTAACGATTCCGGCACAGATGTTACAGAGAGAAAGTAAAAATTGATTTGAAATGGAACGGTGAGAGAATGTGGACGAGCGGGAGACCTTTTATACCTTCGAATGTCAGCATTTAATATAGAGACACATTAAATTTTGAGATCCGGATGTCAGAAAAAGGTCTTTCGATGACAGCTGTTGTGTAATTGAATGTTCAAAATTTGCTAAGGGCAAAGGTGCTTTTGAAGATGTTGCTTTCGGAAGTAGTTCATGAGACTAAAAATGTTCTTCGGAAGATACTTACTTCCGAAGCATATATAAAATATAACATTGGAAGCACATCTTCTGAAGGTTTAGATAAGTTCATTAGAAAAATTGTTCTTCAGAAGACATCTGCTTCTGATGAGTAACACCAGAAGATAAAACTTCCGAAGAAAAGGATAATGTATCGGAAGAGAAATACTTCAAAAGGGAATATATCTTCTGAAGTGTGAATGCTTCCGACTCAAGGAATAAAGAATATTTCCAAAGACTTAAACTCTCTTCTGAGGAGCAAATACTTATCAGAAGAGAACTTAAGTTTATCTTCTAAATAATTGTTCATTCCTTGTAATCAATTCATTTATTCAAAATTAATCATACCAATGGCTGTTACTAAGTACCTGAATCTTCCTTCATCAAATGCCTTGGTGAAGAGATCAGCCAGATTGTGTTCTGTATCAACTTTGACTAGATGAATCAACTTCTTTTCTGCACAATCTCTGATGAAGTGATATCTGATATCAATGTGCTTGGTCTTGGAATGCTTGACAAGATTATTTGTGATGGAGATTGCACTTGAGTTGTCAATTTGTATAGCATTGTTGAACAGCTCTACTCCATAATCATTCATTTGACTCTGAATTCAAATGACTTGTGCACAGCAGCTAGAAGCAGCAATGTATTCTGCCTCTGCAGTAAAGGTAGACACACAAGATTGCTTCTTGCATTGCCATGATACAATTTTGGATCCAAGAAATTGACATCCTCCTGATGAGGATTTCTTGCTAATGTTGCAGCCTCCATAATCACTGTCAGTGTAAGCCATGAACTGAAAGTTCTCATTTCTAGGATACCATAATCCTAGACCAGGTGCTCCTTTGAGGTATCTAAAGATTCTTTTTACAGCAAGCATATCTGAACTCTTGGGATTTGCCTAAAATCTTGCACACAAGCAGGTTGTAAACATTATATCAGGCCTGCTTGCTGTGAGATACATCAAAGAGCCTATCATTGCCCTGTATTGATGTTGGTCAACATCCTCCCCCTCAAGATCAGGGCTTCAGGATGTTGTTTTGGACAATGGATTACCCAAAGCTTTGCAATCAGTTAACTTGAATCTTTCAAAAATATCTTTGACATATTTTGATTGATTAATAAAAATTCCTGTAGGAGTTTGTTTCACCTGTAGTCCAAGAAAGAAAGTGAGTTCTCCCATTGAACTCATTTCAAACTTGGACTTCATCAGTGATTCAAAATCCTTGCAGAGAGATTCATTAGTAGAACCAAAAATAATATCATCAACATAGATTTGAACTAGCATGATATGTTGATTAGACTTCTTGAAGAAAAGAGTCTTATCGATTGTTCCTCTCTTGAAGTTATTGGCCAACAGGAAAGAAGATAAAGTATCATACCATTTTCTGGGAGCTTGATGCAGCCCATATAGAGCTTTATCAAGCTTACAGACATGATCAAGAAACTTTGGATCTTCAAATCCAGGTGGCTGACATACATATACTTCCTCATCAATCCTTCCATACAGAAAGACACTTTTCACATCCATTTGAAAAACCTTGAAGTTCTTAGCAGCTTCAAAGGCCAAAAATATTCTCATTGCTTCAATCCTTGCTACTGGAGCAAAAACATCATCATAGTCTATGCCTTCCTCCTGGGTGTACCCTTGAACAACCAACCTTGCCTTGTTCTTGATGACAACACCTTTGTCATCCTTTTTGTTTCTGAACACCCATTTTGTTCCAATGGCATACTTACCCTTAGGTAAAGGGCAAACCTTCCAAACTCCCTTTCTCTCAAACTGAAGAAGTTCTTCCTGCATGGCTTCCACCCAGCTGCTATCTTTCAGTGCTTTAGCAACTTTCTTTGGTTCTATTTGTGATAGAAAGCAAGAAAACAAACAGATGTTTGCTTCATGCATAGAACTTCTTGTTCTTATTCCTTCTTCAACATTACCAATAATGTTCTCAACTGGATGGGTGGTGTTATAAATGCGAGTTCTTGGAATCACATCCAGCTGAGAAGTCAAATACAGATTGCTTGACTCAAGGTGCGGAAGTACCACCTCAAGCTGGATTTTTGGCAGGTCTTGAGGTCTCCGAGATTGGACTATGGTTGGATGATTTTCTCTGGGAGGAAGAGTTTCCAGAGTATTTGCTTCTGCTGAAGGACTTCCTACTTCTTCTTGACTTTGTGGAACAGAAGTGGAGTTACTTAAGGGAACAGCCTGAGTAGTGTTGATTGTTTCAAACTGTGACACAGCATCATGTGTTGAAGTGGATTCTGCCAAAATTTGTCTTGAAGCTATTGGCAGTTCAACACAAAAGTCTTCTTCTCTTATGAGCTTGGAGGAATCTAAGGTAGATATCTGTGGATCTAGAACAAACTCTTTCACACAATTAAATGCAGATGTAAATCTATCAAGATCAAATAACCAATGAGGGCCTATTCCAGGTTTATTGATACTATGTTCATTGAATTGAACATTTGCAGACTCTTCAATAATTCTGGAATTTTTGATGTATACTCTATATGCTTTGGCATGTGAAGAGTACCCAACAAAGTAGCCCTCTGCTGATTTCTCAGCAAACTTGTTTAGATGGTCTTTAGTATTCAAGATGGTGCATTGACATCCAAATGGTTTGAGAAATCCAATGAATGGTTTTCTCTTATGCCAAATTTCATAAGGAGTCATCCCATGTGACTTAACTACCAATCCCTTATGATACCTTTAGATTCACAAAAAGAATTTAAAATATGGTTCTTGAATTCCGTTCCTTGATCTGATCAGATGATTTTTACACGATGGTCACTTTCATTCTCTACACTAAGAATGAATGATTTTAGGTTCTCATCCGTTTCATCCTTGGTACTTAAGAAAAATACCCAGGTGTACCGAGAGAAATCATCAGTGACCACCAAGCAATATGATTTTCTACCTAGACTTTTAACACTTGTGGGGCCAAACAAGTTCATGTGAAGTAAATGCAGGACTGTTGTGATTGAATTTATCTCTTTGACACGATGAGATGTTTTGTGCTGCTTCCCTTTCAAGCATGCAACACATTTATCAACACAGATGAACTCTTTTGTTGGTAAACCAGTTACTAAGTTATTTTTAACAAGTTTATTCATATTTTTAAGGTTTACATGACAATTCTCCTATGCCAAAGAGACGATTCATCAAGTGAAGCTTTTGAAACAAAGCAACTTATATTACTGAGTGGTGTAGCTGTGCTCATCTCTAGCATGTACATGTTGTTTCTCCTAGGAGCCCTGAGCAGAATTTGATCATTTGGGACAACAAATCCAGGTTTCAGGACAATGCATTCATGTTCAGTAAACAACATGTTGTGCTTTTGATCACACACCTGAGATACACTCAGTAAATTCTAATTTAGTTCCTTTACAAAATGCACATTCTCAAAGCTTACCTTGCCATTTGTGATTGTGCCCCTACCTGTGATGTAACATCCTACTGGATCACTTCCAAATGCAACAGACCCTCCAAAAAATGGTTCATACTTGTGCAGATGAACACCCGTTGTCAACTATCCACAAGTTGCTCTTTGATTCCTGCTGTCCCTGCACATGACCAGAAGTAAATTAGTTTCTGATGGGAACCCAAGCCCATGTGGTCTTGGGTTTTCCATTTGCATCATTATAAACAAATTTCTTTGACATCATCCTAGGTGGGACAGATGATGAGCTTGCTTCTGATGGAACAGGTGGCTGAACATTTGGTTCAGTTGTTTCCTTCTTCTTCCATATTTGCTTGACTTTGTAAATGGTCGGAAGAGCTTGCTTCTTTTGATAGCCATCGGAAGCACCTTTTGCCTTCCTTTCCGATGGCTTGGTTTTTGTTGACAGTTGAGGCTTTTCTTCTGATGTTCTTCTTCTTCCGAAGGACTGAGATTTCTTGAGTTTGTCGGAAGCACTCTTTGCATGAGCTTCCGATGCTTTCTTTCCTTCTGAAGACTTCTTGCCTTGCTTCTTTCGATTATCAGAAGTACTAGCTTCCGATACTTTCTTGACCAACTTTCTTCCTTGTTCTTCTGAAGAAACAGATGATTTGCTCCAGCTCTTCTTTCTTCCTCTTCCTTGTGTTTCAGAAAAAATTCTGCTTCTTGGATTATAGAAGCAATCAGCAGCAAAGTGATTCGTCTCACCACACATCAGACACACAGTCTGATTGTTGAGAGATTGTTGATGCTTTTCCTTTTTGAAGAAGGCTGAGCTTTGATTCACAAAGGTTGATTGTTTGAATGTTCCACCAGATTTGTTGGTTGGGTGGTTTACCTGTATCCCTGAACTACTGGCTTTTCTATCCTTTGATCTACCTCTTTTGGACTTGTCAGATGGACAAGTAACATAATCATCTGAGGAGGTACTCCCATTTTGTGTGTACTTAGCTTTGACAAAAACCGATGAATGTTTCTTAATTTTCTTATTTCTTTTCTTAATTTTCAAAGCTGGTTTTTCCTTTTCTAAGTTAATGGGAGTATCATCCTCATCTAAGCATGTTGAGTTACTTGGGTTCAGATAAGAGAGATCATCATTTTGAGCCACTTTGTGTATGTCCAACACATCATCATACACAAGGTTAATTTCTGGTTTACACCTAATCTCCACCATAGGAGTATAGGCAGATGGAGGATCCACCTTGTTATAACCCAAACCAGCCCCTCTTTTCTTTACCAATTCAGATGTTTCACTCATTTTAAAAAAAATTTCATACTTTTCACCCTGGCTTAAAAATTTGTCTCTGTAAGACTCAGCCAATACAAGTTCTGTCTTGGCAGTGGTTAACCTTTCCAAAAGATTGTTGATTTGACACTGTTTGTTAGTGTCTTCATGTTTTAAACTAGAAATGGTCTTTTCCATTTTCTCAATGTTTTCTTTATAATTTCTTTCAGCTTCAAAGAAATTAGCCTTGACAACTTGTAAAGACTCGAGCTCATTACAGAGTTGAGAATTTACCTTTTTATAAACATTTAACTTTTCTAAGCATTCAGGTGTGCACATATCATCAGTTACCTTAAATAAAGAGGTTGAGTCATTTGCCATCAAAGCACTGTTGGAGATGGAAGCATCCTCAGCTTGGAAGCTCCAATCTGAAAAGTATTGTTCTGCAATATTAGCATTGTTTGAGGAGTTTGATGGTCTTTGATGTGGTTTTCCAGATGTTGATGGCTGAGTGCTTGAGGATTTACACTCTTTGGCAAAATGCCCTAGCTGTTGACAGTTGAAGCATTTGAGCTTGGACTTGTCAAGCCCAAACCCAGTTTTCATGTTGTGTTTTCTAAACTGTCTGCCAGTTCTTTGATAGAACTTCTTTGCTCTATAGGAGATCATGGCCATTTGGTAGTCGATGTCCATCTCCTCAAGGTCATCTGCAGGAATGCTATCTAAATCTTCTTGGCACAAGTGAAAGTAGTTGGTTTCTTCAGCCATGAACCCTCCTTGGCCTGAAGTCAGCAGTGGTGTTGAATTTGAGAACGGGTTTATGTGTGAAGTTGAAGGAGTGGGAGTTTCAGGAAAGGTAACAATAGGAGTGGAAGTTGAGTGGTAAATGGGTTGGTAATTGTGGTAGGGTGGATTGTGGATGGGTGCATAAAGTGCCCCTGAACCAGAAGGTACAGAGGCAGGTTTAGGTTCCTGAGCGTCAATTTCTATTTGGTATGCACTGAGTATACCAAATAGTTCCCCCAGCTTCAAGGTTCTCAGATTCTCTTTTCTTCTAATGGCAACAGAGTAAATGTTCCACGCTTGTGGAAGTGATCTGAGGAACTTTCTAATCACATCTTGGTTCTCCATTTTTACACCTGCAGCCATTAACTCGTCAACCAATTGGACATACCTTAGATATTGAGAAGTCATTTTCTCATTGTTTTCTTGACAGAAGTTCTCAAACTTCTGTTTCAGCATGTCCCTTTTGTTTTGTTTGATGTCTTCAGATCCTTCATACATCTGCTGCAGAGAGTTCCACAGCTCCTTCGCAGATTTGCATTTATTGAATGCATGTATGATTGAGTTGGGAATTGCCATCTGAATGAGCCATAACGCCTTTGAGTCGACCTCCATTCTTTTGTAATCTTCATGAGAATAAAGAGCTGGGTTTTTTGGCACAGGTGCTCCACCGGTGCCTGCATTAGTAACAGTTGGGATGAAAGGCCCTTCAAGAACTGACTTCCAAAGTTTGAAGTCTTGATTCCTAATGAAACCCTCCATCCTGACCTTCCATGTGTCATAGTCATCGGGAGTAAACATGGGTGGCTTGTTGAGAGTACCATTCTCTGTATCATGTTTGTTTAGAGTAGCCATTTGAACAAACACAGAGGATATGAGTTTTGAAATAATGAGATTTTAAAAGAAATAGAACTGGTAACTTAAGGATGATTAATCACTTAAGTTCAAGAGCCAAGGCTCTGATACCACTTGTTGGATCAGGTTGTTAGATTCAAACAACACTTCACAAGTATTTCTTTCTACCAATCTAACAGATGCGGAATTTCTGTTAGAAGGATCTCTCAAACACTCAAGGCAAACAAATAATCTTTGAACAGAAGTAATAACACAAGAGTAAATTTCAAGCACAAAGATATATTTCTCTCAAAGTAAGTCAGAGCATACAGCTTGCAAGCACACTTATACAAGATACAATGAGAGTTTATATACCCAAGGCTACAACCGTATTCTCGTAGGAATACATGCTGGGTATACTAGACAATAAACAAAGAAAGCTTATTCTAGTATCTAATGTGTCTTAGCAGGCTAAGACACTCAATTACAATGATTACATTTATAGACATTGACTTTAACAAAAGACTAGCTAAATACAAAAGGCATTTAATGTTTTGATTTTTAAAGCTTCAAGCAATCTTTTGCATTTAATGCTACTGAGAAGAGGTAAGGTGTTGTGTCTGACTCACGGTATGTTTCTTTGTTTTGATCAGACCAACATGTTCGACTGTTCGTTGTCAGCAACTTTTGTACCATAAAGTGCAATCAGCAACAGTCTTTGTCAGAGGGTTAGTCTCGGAAGATTCTATCTTCAAGAAGTTGCTGAGTAAGCTATCAGAAGAACTTGTCTTCGAAAGCTTTTGACTTCAGAAGCTTTGGTCTTGAAATTCTTCTAAGTGTTGAGCTTCTGATGGTCTTCAGAAGCAATTGACTTGTATAGCCTTCGGCAGGAGTTAGTTATTCTTTGGAAGTAATATTGCTTCCGAAGAGTAATTTCTTCCTTCCAAAGGCTGTTAGTCTGTATGAAGTCCAAGTCTTATGAATATTTAAACCAAGACTTAGAAAGTTTTGAAGAGCACCAGCCTCTATAATTTTACAATTACCCTCTACCACGTAATTTGCACATTAATCATGCAACAAAAACATATCATGTAATATGATAAAAAATTAAAAAAATAAAAAAATATAGCAATATTATACTTAACTTAGAAAATAATATATATCTTTTTTATTTTGTTTTTAAAAAATAATAATAAATCATATAAATTACGATTATTTGAGTTTAAAAATTTAATGTAACTTAATTCAACTAAAAAAAATCTAACAATGGTGAATATTTATTTTTGCCACTCAAGTCATATTTTACGGAAGTTCTTTAACATAAAATACATGGTACCACTTGATCTTAGGTAATAATATCGTCTTAAATATTATTTATTGTCATGTTACAGCCAGATTAATAGGAAGGAGCTGAGCTTGAGTTGGCCGGTGCATATACACACACGCACCACTTTACTTTGAAGCTGATTCACGGACCAAGACCATACATGTCTCGGGTCAAACGAGGGGCAAGAAGAACCTCAAGTGGCATTTGTTTGCTAACAGTAATTCCAAAGCTCTCACTCATGTCAACCGGTTCGTTTGATGGCGTTTGTAGTTCAAACTGTTGTATTAAACTGGCTAGCGTTAAACGCATCTCATGAAGAGCGAATGTATCACCGTGGCACATTCGTCTGCCTGCACCAAAGGGAATCAAATCAAAACGTTGTCCCTTCACATCAAAATTCTGATGACTTGTCAAGAATCTTTCTGGCTGAAATTCATGGGGATTTAACCACGTATTTGGACCACGATGAATCTTTGAAAGATTCACGATGAGACGCGTGCCTTTTGGGATGTTGAAGCCGCCTACAACGCAATCCTGTATAGATTCATGAGGCACTGAGAGAGGTAAAACAGGGTGTAGACGAAGTGATTCTTTGATGATGGCTTCGAGGTAGACCAAGTTATTCATATCTGATTCCTTCACAGGCCTTTCCCGTCCAACTTGCTTGTCAATTTCAGTTCGAGCCGTTTCTAACACGCATGGATTGTTTAGCAGTAACGATAATGCCCATGCTAAAGTTGAAGATATC
Source organism: Mikania micrantha (assembly GCA_009363875.1). Taxonomy (NCBI): domain Eukaryota; kingdom Viridiplantae; phylum Streptophyta; class Magnoliopsida; order Asterales; family Asteraceae; genus Mikania; species Mikania micrantha. The sequence goes on along the minus strand of CM018687.1, from coordinate 52,970,199 downwards.
GTGTCTACGCCTGCTGCTAGTAGTTGCTGTGAAGGAGATTGAAATATATACAGTTTGGATCATTACTACGTGCAACATACATACATACATACATATATGGGAAAAATTAAATAAAAATCTATTTTACTAAGAAAGCTAAAAAGTATTTCTAAAACCCCCGAAACTGGCTCAAACTAACTCCGATTTAACTCATTCGGACAATTTTAGAACCATATCATCAAATTTTACAATATTAGCTTTTAGGTTTTAGCTTAAACGTTTACCTATAAAGTTTCAGTTTTAGGGTTGACTTTTAACTTTTAGGTTTTATCTATAAACTTTAACTTTGGTTTTAAAGTTTTGGTTTAGGGTTCGACAAGGGTTCCTGTAACATCCCAGGCAATCCCACATCGACCGTGAACAGGAGAGATTCATGTCTCTTAAGTAACGATCCGTCTCTTACATCACCAACGCGTTTTCGGCTTAGCTGGCTGTGGAGCACATGAAAACTCCACAATTAAGCGTTCTCGGGCTTCAACAATCCAGGGATGGGTGACCTCCCTGGGAAGTTTTCACCCGGGCAACCGAAGGCAAAACCGTGAGCTCCCAGTGGGCAAAGCGTACAATATTGGTGGTAGACGGAGCGATATGTTAAAAATGGTATCAGAGACTCTCCTGTTCTACACAGGATGGGGGGCAAACCTCATCGAGGACGATGAGTCCCTAAGGGAGGTGTATGTAACATCCTAGGCAATCCCACATCGGCTGTGAACGTGAGAGATTCCTGTCTCATAAGTAACATTTTGTCTCTTACATCACCAACGCGTTTTCGGCTTAGCTGGTTGTGGAGCACATGAAAACTTCACAGTTAAGCATGCTCTTGCTGCAACAATCCAGGGATGGGTGACCTCCCTGGGAAGTTTTCACTCGGGCAATCGAATGCAAAACCGTGAACTCCGAGTGGGTAAAACAGACAATATATATATGTATATGTAAAGACTAATAAAGGCTGATGCTCACCAAACTTCTATTTTGTCTAAGTATAAGAGACTACACAGACAAACAGCCTTCGGAAGGAAGGAGTTTCTCTTCGGAAGCAACATTGCTTCCGAAAGGTAACTAACTCCTACTGAAGGTTGTACAAGACAAACACTTCGGAAGTTTACAACTTAGAGATAAAGCTTCAGAGCTTTCGAAGAAATAAAGCTTCTGAAGAACTAAAGACTTTCGAAGACTAACAGCTTCCGCAGATTCTCCTTTGCACCAAAGACAATGACAAAGACTTCCGAGGTTTACCCTCTGACAAAGACTGTAGCTGATTACTTTTATAGTTCAAAAAGGACCGACACAAGACATGCTGGTCTGAGTAAAATCAAAAAGAACATACCGAAAGTCAGATAGCACCTTACTTCCCTTCCTCAGCATTAAATGCAAAATATCATCTGAAGCTTTGAAGATCAACTAAATTAAATGCCTTTTGTATTTAGCTAGTATTTGTTTAAGTCAATGTCTATATTTGTAATAATTTTAATTGAGTGTCTTAGCCTGTTAAGACACTCTACATACTAGAATAAGCTTTACTTTATGTAATGTCTAGTATACCCAACTTGTATTCCTACGTGTATACGGTTGTAGCCTTGGCTATATAACCTCTCACTGTAAACTTGTATTAGTGTGCTTGTCTGTTTTACACTTGTAATACTTTGAGAGAAATATATCTTTGAGCTTGAATTTACTCCTGTGTTCTTATTGTTATTCAAAGATTATTTGTTCATCATTTGAGTGTTTTGTGAGATCCTTCTAATAGATATTCCGCATCTATTAGATTGAAAGAGAGAAATACTAGTGAAGTGTTGTTTGAAGTAAACAACCCGATCCAACAAGTGGTATCAGAGCCTTGGCTCTTGAACTTAAGTGATTAACCATCCTTAAGTTAACAGTTTCATTTCTTCTTGAATCTCGCTGCTGCAAAAACTCATATTCTGTGTGTTTGTTCAAATGGCTGCACTAAACAAGCATGATACAGAAAATGGTACTCTCAACAAGCCACCAATGTTCACTCCAGAAGACTACGACACTTGAAAAGTCAGGATGGAGGGATTCATCAGGAACCAGGACTTCAAACTCTGGAAGTCGGTTCTTGAAGGGCCTTTCATCCCAACTGTCCCTGCTGCAGGTGCGGGTGGAGCTCCTGTGCCAAAGGATCCAGCTCTTTATTCTGATGAAGACTACAAAAGAATGGAGATGGACTCAAAGGCCTTGTGGCTCATCCAGATGGCCATTCCCAACTCAATCATACATGCATTCAAGAAATGCAAGTCTGCTCAGGAGCTGTGGAACTCCTTACAGCAAATGTATGAAGGATCTGAAGATGTAAAAGAAAACAAGAAGGACATGCTAAAACAGAAGTTCGAGAACTTCTGTCAACAGAACAATGAGAAGATGACCTCTCAATATCTAAGGTATGTTCAACTTGTTGACGAGTTGGTTGCTGCAGGTGTCAAAATGGAAAACCAGGATGTGATCAGAAAGTTTCTTAGATCACTTCCACATGCTTGGAATATCTATTCTGTTGCTATCAGAAGAACAGAAAATCTAAGAACTTTAAAGCTAAGTGAACTGTTTGGTATACTCAGTGCTTACCAGATGGAAATAGATGCCCAGGAACCTAAACCCATCCATGTAACTTCAGGTTCAGCAGCACTCAATGCACCCATCAACAACCCTTCTTACCAGAGTTATCAACCCATTTACCACCCTACCTCCACACCCATTGTCAGCTTTCCTGAAACACCAACTCCATCAACTAAATACACAAACCCTTTGTCCAACCCAACTCCACATTTAACCTCTGGACAAGGAGCTTTATTGGCTGAGGAAACCAATTACTTTCACTTGTGCCAGGAAGACTTAGATGGCATTCCTGCAGATGATCTTGAGGAGATGGACATCAACTACCAGATGGCCATGATCTCCTATAGAGCAAAGAAGTTTTACCAAAGAACTGGCAGGCAATTCAAAAAGCACAATATGAAGACTGGGTTTGGTCTTGACAAATCCAAGCTCAAATGCTTCAACTGCCAACAGTTAGGGCACTTTGCTAGGGAATGCAAGTCTACAGGCACTCAGCCATCAACTTCTGGGCAAACACCTCAAAGACCAACAAGCTCATCACACAGTGCAAACATTGCAGAGCAAGACATTGCAGACTGGAGCTTTCAAGCTGAAGATCCTTCTATCTCTAACAGTGCTATGATGGCAAATGACTAAACTTCTTCATTCAAACACCAGAATGTTTAGAAAAGTTAAATGTTTTTAAAAGAATAAACTCTCAACTCTGTAATGAACTTGAGTCATTACAAGTAGTCAAGGCAAATTTTTTTGAATGTGAAAGAAATTACAAAGAAAAGATTGAAGAAATGGAAAAGACCATTTCTAGTTTAAAACATGAAGACACTAACAAACAGTGTCAAATTAACAATCTTTTAGAAAGATTAACCACTGCTAAGACTGAACTTGTATTGGCTGAGCCTTATAGAGACAAATTTTTAAGCCAATGAGAAAAGTATGAAAAACTTTTCAAAATGAGCAGCACAACTGAACTGGTGAACAAACATGGGGCTGGTTTGGGGTATAACAAAGTAGAGCCTCCATATGCCTATACTCCAATGGTGGAGATTAGGTGTAAACCAGTGACCAATCTTGTGTATGATGAAGAAATAGACATACACAAGGTGCCTCAAAATGATACCTCCTCTGATCTGAACCCAAGTAGCTCAGCACACTCAGATGAGGATGATACTCCTATTAAATCAGAAACAGAAAAATCAGCTTTGAAAACTAAGAAAAGAACTAAGAAAACTAAGAAACATTCATCAGTTTTCATCAAAGCTAAGAACATACAAACTGGGAGTATCTCCTATTATGACTATGTTACTTGTCCATCTGACAAGTCCGAAAGGGATAGGTCAAAATAGAGAAAGGCCAGTTTTTCAGGAAAACAAGTAAATCTTCCAGCCAACAAGTCTGTTGGAACATTCAAATCATCATCTCCTGTGAATCAAAGCTCAACTTCCTTCAACAACCATCAGCATCAACAATTCCTAAACAATCAGACTGTATGTTTGATGTGTGGTGATAAAAATCACTTTGCTGGTAATTGATTCTATAATCCAAGAAGCAGAATGTTCTCTGAGAAACAAGGAAGAGGAAGAAAGGAAAGTTGGAACAAATCATCTGTTTCTTCGGAAGAACCAGGAAGAAACTCAGGAAAGAAAATATCAGAAGCAAGTGCTTCTGATAGTCGGAAGAAACAAGATAAGAAGGGTGTCGGAAAGAAAGTATCGGAAGCAAGCACTTCTGATAATCAGAAAAAGAAGGCTTCCGAAAAGAATGTTTCGGAAGATCAGGAAAGAAAGGCTTCCAGAGGAAAAAGAACATCGGAAGCACAGGCTAAGAAGGCTTTCTACAAACCAAAGAAATCTTTTCCCTTCGGAAGAAGAAGGACTTCGGAAGAAAAGCCAAACTGGTTAGCAAAAACCAAGTCACTAGAAGGAAAGACAAAGCGTGCTTCCGATGACTGTCAAAAGAAGCAAACTCTTCCGAAAAACTCAAAAATCAAACAGATCTGGAAGAAAAAGGAAATAGTTGAACCATCTGTTCAACCACCTGTTCCACCAACAACAAGCACATCATCTGTCCCACCTAAGATGATCTCAAAAAAATTTACTTACAATGATGCAAATGGAAAACCCAAGACCACATGGGCTTGGGTTCCCATCAGAAACTAATTCACTTCCGGTCATGTGCAGGGGCAGCAGGAATCAAAGAGCAACTTGTGGATTGTTGACAGTGGCTGCTCTAGGCACATGACAGGCAATAAGTCTCACCTGCACAAATATGAACCATTCTTTGGTGGGTCTGTTGCATTTGGAAGTGATCCAGTGGGAGGTTATATCACAGGTAGGGGCACAATCACAAACGGTAAGGTAAGCTTTGAGAATGTGCATTTTGTAAAAGAACTAAACTACAATTTACTAAGTGTATCTCAGGTGTGTGATCAAAAGCACAATATGTTGTTTACTAAGCATGAGTGCATTGTTCTGAAGCCAAGATTTGTGGTTCCTAATGAGCAAATTCTGCTCAGAGCTCCAAGAAGAAACAACATGTATATGCTAGACATGAGCACAGCTGCACCTCTTAGTAATATAAGCTGCTTTGTCTCAAAAGCTTCACTTGATGAATCATCTCTTTGGCAGAGAAGACTTTGTCATGTAAACCTTAAAAACATGAATAAACTAGTCAAAAATAACTTAGTAACTGGTTTACCAACAAAGGAATTTATTTGTGTTGATAAATGTGTTGCATGCTTGAAAGGTAAGCAACACAAAACATCTCATCATGCCAAAGAGATAAATTCAATCACAACAGTCCTGCATTTACTCCACATGGACTTGTGTGGTCCCACAAGTGTAAAAAGTCTTGGTAGAAAGCCATATTGCTTGGTGGTCACTGATGATTTCTCTTGGTACACCTGGGTATTTTTCTTAAGTACTAAGGATGAAACTGCTGAGACCCTAAAGTCATTCATGCTTAGGGTGGAGAATGAGAGTGACCATCATGTAAAAATAATAAGATCAGATCAGGGAACAGAATTCAAGAATCATGTTTTAAATTCTTTTTGTGAAACTTAAGGTATCATAAGACAATTCAGTGCTCCTAGGACTCCACAACAAAATGGTGTTGCTGAGAGAATGAATAGGACAATAATTGAGGCTGCTAGAACCATGTTGTCTGATGCCAAACTCCCAATAACTTTTTGGGCAGAAGCAGTCAACACTGCCTGTTATGTCCAAAATAGAGTATTGGTAGTTAAGACACATGGTATGACTCCTTATGAAATTTGGCATAAGAGAAAGCCATTCATTGGATTTCTCAAACCATTTGGATGTCAGTGCACCATCTTGAATACCAAAGATCACTTAGCCAAGTTTGCTGAGAAATCTGCAGAGGGCTAATTTGTTGGGTACTCTTCACATGAAAAAGCATATAGAGTATACATCAAAGCTTCCAGAATTATTGAAGAGTCTGCAAATGTTCAGTTCAATGAACATACTATCAATAAGCCTGGAACTGGTCCTGATTGGCTATTTGATCTTGATAGCTTTACATCTGCATTTAATCTTGTGAAAGAGTTTGTTCCAGAGTCACAGTCAACTGTCGCAGACTCCTCCCAGTCCACAAAAGAAGAAGACTTTCGTGTTGAGCTGCCAATAGCTTCAAGACAAATCTTGGCAGAATCCACTTCAGCACATAATGATGTCTCTCAGTCTGAGACAGTAAACACATCTCATGCTATTCCTTTAAGTGACTCTACTTCAGTTCCAATGAGTCAGGAAGAAGATGTGAATCCTTCAACAGTCCAAACAGTTCCAGTCACTCTGGAAGCGTCTTCTTCCAGAGAAAGTGACCCCACAACAGTCCAATCTCAAAGACTACAAGATATGCCAGAAATCCAACTTGAAGTGGTACTTCCTAACCTTGAGTCAAATAATCAGGATTTGGCTTCTCAGCTGGATGTGATTCCTAGAACTCGCATACATAACACCCATCCAGTTGAGAACATTATTGGTAATATTGAAGAAGGAGTCAGAACAAGAAGCTCTATGCATGAAGCAAACATCTGCTTGTTTTCTTTCTTTCTATCCCAAGTAGAACCAAAGAAAGTTGCTGAGGCATTGAAAGATAACAGCTGGGTAGAAGCCATGCAGGAAAAGCTTCTTCAATTTGAAAGGCAAGGTGTCTGGAAGATCTGTCCTTTACCTAAGGGTAAGTATCCCATTGGAACAAAATGGGTGTTCCGAAACAAGAAGGATGACAATGGAGTGGTCATCAAGAACAAGGCAATGTTGGTTGTTCAGGGGTATACACAGGAAGAACGCATTGATTATGATGAATTTTTTGCTCCAGTTGCAAGAACTGAAGCAATCAGAATATTTTTAGCCTTTGCAGCTGCCAAAAACTTCAAGGTTTTTCAAATGGATGTGAAGAGTGCCTTCTTCTATGGAAGGATTGATAAGTTTACAACTTCAAGGAAGGAGTTTCTCTTCGGAAGCAACATTGCTTCCGAAAGGTAACTAACTCCTACTGAAGGTTGTACAAGACAAACACTTCGGAAGTTTACAACTTAGAGATAAAGATTCAGAGCTTCCGAAGACATAAAGCTTCTGAAGAACTAAAGACTTCCGAAGACTAACAGCTTCCGCAGATTCTCCTTTGCACCAATGTAAGCCCCTAAATCCACCCACGTTTGACACGTGTTTTTAAAACAACAAAAGAGTTTAGGTCCCAGATTTCAAACAAACAAGTGTATTAAACACTTGAACACCCCAATTCACAAAGACTTTACAAAATATTTGAAGTTAGACAAACATTCAACAACCAAATTACAATTAAAGTTATTCGCCAAAAACTTTGTTTCAAAACAACAAAGATTAAACCCCAAAATGTGTTTGATCCAAGTCCTTGCAAAACGATCCGATCACATCCGCCTTCAACCCTTCAGTTCACCTGAAAACACCATATTTAAGTCACCGTTAGTTCGTTAGAACTAAGTAAGATCACCCCTAACGTTGCCCCAAGCTTCCACCAAGCTTAATCACCCTTTAACGCCACCTAATAACTCCCATTTATCCATAGGAACTATGTAAATTAATCCCCAATGGTTCCCCAAGTAAAAAGGTCGAAAAATCTCAAATTTTGGTCCTGGCCGTAAGCAGGGCCGTAAACCCGAGAGCTCTGGGCGTAAGTTACTCCCAGCCCAGACCCAGGCCGTAAGTTACTCCCAGCCCGCCGTAACTTACTCCCAGACCTGCACAAATATGCAGATTTTCAGTTTTTTTCTGCGTTTTGACCCGTATCGACCCCCGGAATCATTCCCACTCAATTCCGATCTTTTCAATACTCCCATATACATGTCATAACACCATATGAACATAAAAATCCAACTTCAATCACCTTTTTATGACAATAATAATAATAACAACAAACGACTTTCTAACGGGTCGTTTTCACCCAATTCACCAATTAAATCTTGTTACACCCAAGATTTCTCAAGTTTAAGCAAATCACACCACTTGTGATTAAATAAACTTGATTTCACCAATCAAGGACATTCACACACCTTGTGAAAAGTCCTTTTAATGATCACCCCACTTGTGATTCATTACACCAATTTGAGTCAACCTTAATTATAATCCACACACCTTGTGAACTAAATCAAATCATTCAACACACATATAATTAAACACCAAGTCAATCATAGACAAGCATTTAAACACCATGACAACAATAATCAAGCAATATATCTCCTATTGCTTAAATTTGTTTATCAACAAATACTCCATGACTTATTCACCATAAAGTCAAATCTTCTACAAAACATTCATATATGTAAAGCACCATTACACATAATTAGTAGAAGAGTTGGGTGACTTACCTTGATCCAACGAGCTATCCTCTACAATAATTTCCTTCCCAGGTCGTTTGGTTCCACCCACACCTTCACTATCAATTCCTATTATCACAACTAATAGGTTTAATATAAAGTTTGACTATAACTAGTCAAAATACACCCATTCACCCCAATGTCACCATTTTCAATCTAATTTGCTTCCAATTGACCCTTAACCATATCAATTCACCCTTGTTGATGTTATACACCCACATACTTCATATCACCCTTGGTTTTAAACCAATTTTAAGTTAAATACCCTACTTGGCATTTCATCAAACACCTTGTATGCACAAGTTCATGTGCTAATGATCATTCATCATTAGCACACCTATGTAACTCCATTATTTTGTTTAAAAATGAACAATTTCATCATTATCATCACAAACTACACCAACTTAGTGATAATCATCAAATCCCAATCCTTTAAACACTAAGTTTACACACCATGTTCATCTACTCCATGAAAACCCCAATTCCCCCATTATCATAACATATAAATCATGAAAGAAAACAATCAAAAGTTGTTCCTACATGATTATCAACATCATTAACAACGTTTGACACTCTCAAAACACCCAATTGAGAGTTTTACCCATCAAACCCACAACCCCCATGGAGACCCACGAAATTTACACCATAATCACCCAAAAATCATACCTAAATGTAGTAGGAAGCAAGAACAACTCCAATCTATGATTGCATGAGCAATCCTTGCTGATTTGTGCCTTCAATTTTTGAAGTTTGAAGTTCTTCTTGTTCTTCTCCCTGTCTAGAACGTCCCCAACACACACATACACACATGAAGTGTGTGTATTTTGACCAAAGTCAATATAAAACCCCCCTTTTAATTAAGTTTCAGCTATTGACAATTTTAACCCCTCAATTACAAATTAAAACTAACTAACTTATTTACAATTTAATTAAGTTAGTTAACACCCACTACGATATATTTATTTAAACACCAACGAAATAAATATATAATTAAGATTATTAAATCTTATAAAAACATCCTTTAAGTAAAATAAACACAATCATTCACCAATCATGTTTTATTTATAATATTTCACCAAAATGGGTTGTTACAAATTCTTCCCTCCTTATAAAGGTTTCGTCCCCGAAACCTCATTACACCTCAAAAAGAAAAGGATATATTTTCCGCATTTCTTCACTAATCTTTACCACAAATGGGACACATGAAATATATTGTGAATCCCACTCAACTCCTCCGGTAGCTCTAAGCGATAGGCAACCTCGCCAATCCGAGCTATAATCTTAAACGGTCCAATAAACCGCAGACTAAATTTTCCCCCCCCCCGCCTTTGAAAACGAATCAAGCCCTTCCAAGGAGAAACCTTTAGTAACACAAAGTCTCTCAATTGGAATTCGAGCGGTCTCCTTCGCACGTACACGTCCCATTTCTATGGTCTTGCACTGCCTTCAAATGAATTTGGATTACATCAATCCATTCATCTATCATTTTAACCACTACTTACCTACATGTTCTTGTTATCCACCCTCTCCCCAACTCCTGAAATATACTATCTTCTTCGTATATTATTTCTTACAGAATCATTCTACACCTGGAATGATAAACGTTCTTTAACAAGAACTCCTCCAAGGGTAGATAGTCATCACAACTACCCCCAATCACCAGCTATGCACACCCGTAACATATCCTCACAGGCCTAAATGGTTCTTTATCTTTGACCATCAGTGTGAAGATGATACGTCATGCTCGACAACAGTTTCGTGTTCCTTCTTAACAGATTAGAATTCATGGGTACACAAGAAATGAACACTTTTAGTCAACCTGCCCACGATGACCAAATAATACCAGATATCACCATTAAGCATTGATAAGGTTCACACCACATGTGAATCCTCATCAAATCACCCTTCCTTGTTAATCATCTAAACACGCTAATAACACATTTTTCACCAAATCCTCAATTTGAGAAATCACACTACTTGTGATTACCAACATTAATCCACCCACCATAAGTTAACATCTTAACAGTCAAGTCTAGATATGGTTATTGGTTCATTTGCATCCAGACTCCTTTTACTTATAATTTCCACAAACACCTCTGCTACTTAGATATTACACGCCCTTGTACATTACCTAATAGCACACAAATATTATAGAGGTTCACACCGCTTGTGAATTATCTACATAAATTTACACCACCCAATAACCATAATTTATGTTTGAATCTAGTTTACAAACTACCAGATTCATTTCTCCCAACCATGAACTCCTGAAAATATTGTCCATAATCTTATGGATCATCCCAAGCATTTTCATATCTTTTAAAAGATTAAAATCAACCGCCTGTAATGTCAGCACACGTATACAGGTCATTTCTACCTCCTTACATTCAAATATTACAACACATACACATCTATATATAATCATAGATGTTCACACTACTTGTGAATCATTCATGAAATAATAGTTTCAACATGTAGGTTTGATTTCAAGATTTATCTCCAAATCTATCTATCAACCCATATCAATTTAACACACCAGACTACAAACACGTATTATTTACGACATATATCAAACAAACACACCAATTAATACAATCGCATGTTTGTAGTCACCACTCCCCAGTTACGACACTCTTGCCAAAACCTTTGACATTGCATAACGACACTATGTGTCAACACCATTAACACCCAAAAGGAAAGCATTCTCTTTTAATCAATTTCAACCAAGGATAATCCACATATCCTAATACACATATCTTTCATTATTTACACCAAACAACATATGACTCGTATTTTCAACAAGTCATCACACATATGTGCTTCAATTCACGACCACCGAATCCGCACTACATACGGTTTTTTTTTTTTTTAACACCACACCAAACACGCCTTTATGGCTCAATATAACATACATATGTGTGGTACATACATTCTCCTATTGTCAATCAATATACTAATTTCACCTAGTATTAAATTGATTAACTACACCTTTTAACACCACATTCATATTTAAATGTCTACACCACTTGTAAATCATCTAAACCAGAATTTAGTTATGCAAGGTTTATACAACAAACCATTGCCAACATATCAAACCACCCAAATTTTATAGTCTTACCAAAATTAGCTCCCACCTACATGTGAATTACCCCTCATGCCACATGAATGTGGAATTATACGCCAAACCCAATGCCATTCCAAAATTGACTTACATGTCACGCCCGAATTCATATAATAATGCATATTCCACATGCGTAATAACAACTACCATGTTTTGACACCATTTACTCCATATCATTACTACCAAGACTCACACCTCTATGGTCTTACACCATAACTTCAATGTCACTCACCAGTGATCTTACATGATATTCCACATGAATGTGGATTTTCTCCCAATGCCACACACCCGTGGACTTACATGAATTTCCACACGAATGTGGATTCACCCAATGCCACACACCTGTGGTCTTACATGTATTTCCACACGAATGTGGATTCACCCAATGCCAGTGTCAATTATCAATTAACATGCAATGACACTATTTCAAGTTATGCATACAACACATAACAATCAACCATTTCTACAACACATACAATCATATTCATGGCTCTTTAAAACACCAATAAAGTGTTAGAACATAAAATCACCAAGTAAAAGTCAAATTTCACCCAATTTCCTTGAGACCTCCTTTTTCTCCAAAGATTCTCAAGGTAGGTAATCACACCACTTGTGATTTACCTAAACACCATAAAATTCACCATGGGATGTTCACACCACTTGTGAATCAACCCATCTCCAAATTCACATCCCTTGTGAATTGTTTGACTAATCTTAGTCAAACTTCAAATAAGAAGTTCACACCACTTGTGAATCATTCTTATTTCTCCACACTAATGTAAAGCATTCAAATTTACAATAACTAAGCAAATGTAACACGTATTGCACGTTATTGACAAACAACAAATACACAAATACCAATTCGAATTGTTTGACCATTTTTAGTCAAACTTCTAATAAGAAGTTCACACCCCTTATGAATCATTCTTATTTCACCACACCATGTAAAGCATTCAAATTTACAATAACTAAGCAAATGTAACACGTATTGCACGTTATTGACAAACAACAAATACACAAATACCAATTCGAATTGTTTGACCATTTTTAGTCAAACTTCTAATAAGAAGTTCACACCCCTTGTGAATCATTCTTATTTCACCACACCATTTGTAAACTAACTCCATTACAATAACTAAGCAAATGTAACACCTATTGCATGTTATTGTCACACACCCAAGATGTAAACACCAATTCACCGGATTTCAACATCTAATGTATATTCCACATACATTGCATACACATATACACCTATATGTATAAAAGCAAGTAATCATATCAAGTATAATATGTGGGTGATTTACATGACAAATCCCACACCACATAACCATGAACTTATTAATTTTCACTCGAAGGTGAACTTTCCCCTATTGCCACACACCTGTGGACTTACATAAATTTTCACCCGGAGGTGAGGTCTCCCAATGCCACACACACGTGGACTTACAAGAATTTTCACCCGAATGTGAAGCCTCCCAATGCCACACACCCGTGGACTTACAAGAATTTTCACCCGAAGGTGAAGTCTCCCAATGCCACACACCCGTGGACTTACAAGAATTTTCACCCGAGTCTCCCAATGCCACACACCCGTGGACTTACAAGAATTTTCACCCGAAGGTGAAGTCTCCCAATGCCACACACCCGTGGACTTACAAGAATTTTTCACCCAAAGGTGAACTCTCTCAATGCCACACACCCGTGGACTTACAAGAACATTTCACCCGAAGGTGAAGTCTCTCAATGCCACACACCCGTGGACTTACAAGAACATTTCACCCGAAGGTGAAGTCTCCCAATGCCACACACCCGTGGACTTACATGAAAATTTCACCCGAAGGTGAATTCCCCCAATGCCACACACCTGTGGACTTGTATGAAAATTCACACAACATATCTCAACTTATCAATTTTAGAAACCATTATAAGTATCTACAACATACTTATACATTCTCTGGTTAATTAGTAAACAAGTTACTACTCCCTTACCTCCTATTCTATAGCCAGATTTGAGTTGACTCTGTTAAAGTCATGTTCATGTAATGAGGGTAATATTATACTGGCCAGGCATAATAATACAATCATCCCATGCTCATTTCCATAACTTCATCAACCCACATCAAGACCAAGAATGTTATTCACACAAAATATTCACAACAAAACACCAATATACAAAAATATTAAGGTAATCATATCACTAATGTTACCTTAACTCCATCTCACCATATTATATCTAAGAATTTTGGTTTAACAACAAATTCACCATAATCACCATTTAACATACAAAACTAAGGTAAACAACCCACAAACTTGTTACCTTAACCTCCGGCTTCGTGATCGGATCTCGGATCAAACAATTCTCCCTATGTCAAAAGCACAACGATTTGAGTTCAAGTGTTCGCGACACACTTAAATCCCTCAAATCAATGGCTCTGATGCCAACTTGTAAGCCCCTAAATCCACCCACGTTTGACACGTGTTTTTAAAACAACAAAAGAGTTTAGGTCCCAGATTTCAAACAAACAAGTGTATTAAACACTTGAACACCCCTATTCACAAAGACTTTACAAAATATTTGAAGTTAGACAAACATTCAACAACCAAATTACAATTAAAGTTATTCGCCAAAAACTTTGTTTCAAAACAACAAAGATTAAACCCCAAAATGTGTTTGATCCAAGTCCTTGCAAAACGATCCGATCACATCCGCCTTCAACCCTTCAGTTCACCTGAAAACACCATATTTAAGTCACCGTTAGTTCGTTAGAACTAAGTAAGATCACCCCTAACGTTGCCCCAAGCTTCCACCAAGCTTAATCACCCTTTAACGCCACCTAATAACTCCCATTTATCCATAGGAACTATGTAAATTAATCCCCAATGGTTCCCCAAGTAAAAAGGTCGAAAAATCTCAAATTTTGGTCCTGGCCGTAAGCAGGGCCGTAAACCCGAGAGCTCTGGGCGTAAGTTACTCCCAGCCCAGACCCAGGCCGTAAGTTACTCCCAGCCCGCCGTAACTTACTCCCAGACCTGCACAAATATGCAGATTTTCAGTTTTTTTCTGCGTTTTGACCCGTATCGACCCCCGGAATCATTCCCACTCAATTCCGATCTTTTCAATACTCCCATATACATGTCATAACACCATATGAACATAAAAATCCAACTTCAATCACCTTTTTATGACAATAATAATAATAACAACAAACGACTTTCTAACGGGTCGTTTTCACCCAATTCACCAATTAAATCTTGTTACACCCAAGATTTCTCAAGTTTAAGCAAATCACACCACTTGTGATTAAATAAACTTGATTTCACCAATCAAGGACATTCACACACCTTGTGAAAAGTCCTTTTAATGATCACCCCACTTGTGATTCATTACACCAATTTGAGTCAACCTTAATTATAATCCACACACCTTGTGAACTAAATCAAATCATTCAACACACATATAATTAAACACCAAGTCAATCATAGACAAGCATTTAAACACCATGACAACAATAATCAAGCAATATATCTCCTATTGCTTAAATTTGTTTATCAACAAATACTCCATGACTTATTCACCATAAAGTCAAATCTTCTACAAAACATTCATATATGTAAAGCACCATTACACATAATTAGTAGAAGAGTTGGGTGACTTACCTTGATCCAACGAGCTATCCTCTACAATAATTTCCTTCCCAGGTCGTTTGGTTCCACCCACACCTTCACTATCAATTCCTATTATCACAACTAATAGGTTTAATATAAAGTTTGACTATAACTAGTCAAAATACACCCATTCACCCCAATGTCACCATTTTCAATCTAATTTGCTTCCAATTGACCCTTAACCATATCAATTCACCCTTGTTGATGTTATACACCCACATACTTCATATCACCCTTGGTTTTAAACCAATTTTAAGTTAAATACCCTACTTGGCATTTCATCAAACACCTTGTATGCACAAGTTCATGTGCTAATGATCATTCATCATTAGCACACCTATGTAACTCCATTATTTTGTTTAAAAATGAACAATTTCATCATTATCATCACAAACTACACCAACTTAGTGATAATCATCAAATCCCAATCCTTTAAACACTAAGTTTACACACCATGTTCATCTACTCCATGAAAACCCCAATTCCCCCATTATCATAACATATAAATCATGAAAGAAAACAATCAAAAGTTGTTCCTACATGATTATCAACATCATTAACAACGTTTGACACTCTCAAAACACCCAATTGAGAGTTTTACCCATCAAACCCACAACCCCCATGGAGACCCACGAAATTTACACCATAATCACCCAAAAATCATACCTAAATGTAGTAGGAAGCAAGAACAACTCCAATCTATGATTGCATGAGCAATCCTTGCTGATTTGTGCCTTCAATTTTTGAAGTTTGAAGTTCTTCTTGTTCTTCTCCCTGTCTAGAACGTCCCCAACACACACATACACACATGAAGTGTGTGTATTTTGACCAAAGTCAATATAAAACCCCCCTTTTAATTAAGTTTCAGCTATTGACAATTTTAACCCCTCAATTACAAATTAAAACTAACTAACTTATTTACAATTTAATTAAGTTAGTTAACACCCACTACGATATATTTATTTAAACACCAACGAAATAAATATATAATTAAGATTATTAAATCTTATAAAAACATCCTTTAAGTAAAATAAACACAATCATTCACCAATCATGTTTTATTTATAATATTTCACCAAAATGGGTTGTTACAACCAAAGACAATGACAAAGACTTCCGAGGTTTACCCTCTGACAAAGATTGTAGTTGATTACTTTTATAGTACAAAAGGGACTGACACAAGACATGCTGGTCTGAGTAAAATCAAAAAGAACATACCGAAAGTCAGATAGCACCTTACTTCCCTTCCTAAGCATTAAATGCAAAAGATCATCTGAAGCTTTGAAGATCAACTACATTAAATGCCTTTTGTATTTAGCTAGTCTTTGTTTAAGTCAATGTCTATATTTGTAATAATTGTAATTGAGTGTCTTAGTTTGTTAAGACACTCTACATACTAGAATAAGCTTTACTTTATGTAATGTCTAGTATACCCAACTTGTATTCCTACGTGTATACGGTTGTAGCCTTGGCTATATAACCTCTCACTGTAAACTTGTATTAGTGTGCTTGTCTGTTTTACACTTGTAATACTTTGAGAGAAATATATCTTTGAGCTTGAATTTACTCCTGTGTTCTTACTGTTATTCAAAGATTATTTGTTCATCATTTGAGTGTTTTGTGAGATCCTTCTAATAGATATTCCGCATCTATTAGATTGAAAGAGAGAAATACTAGTGAAGTGTTGTTTGAAGTAAACAACCCGATCCAACAGTATACATATGTATAAATATACATATACACACACACGTATGTATGTATACATACATATATACACATATGTATGTATGTATGTATATAGGGCAAGGCTCCTTAAAACCATCATTTTGGAAAAAACTAATTACAATAATTACCAATTAATTTTTTTTTTTCATTTTTATTTCCTATTATTATAAGGTAAGAAATATACAAAAAAAAATAAAAAATAAAAAAATATGTATTTCATGTTATTACATATATGTAACTTGTATTAACTTGTATGTGTAACATACATGTTACATATATGTAAATTTATTAGTTAAATGCGTAACTTTTAGAGTTACATTTACGTAACTTCGTGATTTACATATCATTATTAAAATTTTATGTTTGATTATAATATTTTTAACTTTATAATAAAAAATTACAAAGCATGAGTTTTTTTGTTTTCTCCAAAATAAAAAGTTTTCTTATGAACCTTTATATATATATATATATATATATAAGGCCATTTTGTCTAAATAGGCTAAGAAATGTTTTTAAAAACTTAAAAACGGACTCAAACAAACTCCGGTTAAATTTAGTTTTGCGTCATTGGAATCGTCTTGTCGAACCCTAAAACCCAAACCTTAAATTATAAACAATAAACCCTAATATTAAAACCAAAACTTTAAAAACGAACCCTAAACCTAAACCTAAAAACCAAGCCTAAATCTAAACTAGTTTTTAAAGCTAAAACTTAAAAGCTAATGTTATAAAATTTAATGAGACATTCCAATGTCATCGAAATGAGTTGGATCGGAGTTTGTTTGGATCGGTTTCGGAGGTTTTAAAAACACTTTTTAGTGTTCTTACGTAAAATAGACCTTTTTTTGATTTTTTCCACACACACACACACACACACATATATATATATATATAGATAGGGAGAGGTTCAAATGTTAACCCTCCCTTATATCGTTAATCCGTGTTAACCCGGCATTTTTTGCCCGAATCTTTGTTTTTTTTTCACTTACACTTACTTACACTTGTAAATAATTTCTAAATGGTGATGAATTAGCAAAAACACAAAAAAGAAACCCCCTGTATTTATGTACAACAAAAACCATGAAAAAAAACAAAGATTCGGGCAAAAAATGCCGGGTTAACATGGGTTAACGATATAAGGGAGGGTAAACAATGGAACCATCCCCTATATAGATATATATATATATATGTGTGTGTGTGTGTGTATAGGGATTGAATTTTATCAAAACTCAATTTTTAGAGAGAAATCCTTAAACCCTATGTGAGCCATTGATTAGGAATCATGAAAATAAATATGTGGTCCACATTAACCCACATTAAAAATGATTTCTTTATTCAAAACCTAATTTTTTATTCAGGTTTAATTTGGACTACATATTTATTTTCAAGATTCCAAATTAATGGCTCGCCTAGGGTTTAAGGGTTTTGTCTCTAAGATTGAGTTTTCATAGGATTCAATTCTTATATATATGCATGGATAAAAAACGTACAAAAAATAAAAAAAGAAGATAATAAAGTTTGAATTTAATTACAAGACATGTGGCTTTGATGATGGTATCATGATCAAAACCAGGATAATCGGTCTCACAAGCATCTTCAAGTTTGCTAATTAGCACATTTATGAAGACTTGATCATCACCTTCTTCATGTCTTGCAGCTAACTCTGATCTCTTTAGTTTATGGTCCTTCAACCATCCCTCAAGGATTTGGTCCAATTGCTTCCCTGTCTTCTTCATCATCTTTTTATAACCACCCAAATCTAAAAACTTGAGATAAGGTATAAAATCTGATACCCCAAAAACACCCAATAACTCATAAAATTTTCTTATAATAACTTGAAATCCAGACTGTTCATCAAAATCAAGAGATAACCTCTTTCCAGATATTATCCTAACCATAATGTTTAATGCCAACTCTCTAAACCAATGACTCATGTCCACCTTCACCATACCACTCTCTTCCTTTTTTAGTCAAACATCATGTATACTTTTTACCGACGCTCGAAGTTCTGAAGCTCGAATATGTTCAAGCATCTCGACTTTGTGGTGAGACAGAACTTCGAGCATCACCATGTTTTGCGCGCTTGTCTCCAGTAATCCCCGTACGGGGAAAACCCTATTGGAAGTATTAAACTAAATATTAGTTTGAGTCAAGTGTGTTTATATGTAAAGTCAAGGGTCTATACATGTAATTATGTCAAAGTAGGTTAGTTAAATAACTGTCAAATTAGGGTTATAAATAGCCTCAAAATGTTAATCGATATATGAACTTGCAGAAATAAATTCTCTCAATATAGTGCAAATTCATCAAATTCTTGTCTCTTGTTCTGTCAATTTTGTGTCTGGTTGCTAACAATTGGCATCAGAGCCATTCAAATAAAAAAGGCCTGTGAAGAAGAACATAGAGAGAGTCGATTGGGAATTCCGCAAAGGCGTGTTGGAATCATCACAACATCAAGTTCATATTTAATCCCAAAGGACCGGTGGATAAGCGAACCCGAATCACTTGAAGATTGTTGGCTAAGAACTACCGTTAATCAAAGCAATCAAATTAAAAGCATACCTTGTAAGACAAACGATTGAGCAAGAAATCCAAGTCAGAAAAGGAATTGGCACCCCATTCTCATAATCAAATTAAAAGCATACCTTGTAAGTCAACGTACTGTGGATTTAAAAAAAAAAAAAAAAGGAGAAAGATTGAAAGAAAATTAAAGATTCCCATTTTTAGTCTTATTTGTTGTCTCGGTCAATTAAAAGATACTAGGGAAAAATATTTAAAGGTAAAATTTGAAAGATTTAAGTTTAAAGAATTGGATTTTTTTCTCAGGTTTGCAATTCTAAATTTTAATATCTGAAATTTACTCTAGAATTATTCATTGTTGATTTCTTATTAGAAATAAGTTTGAATTTGTATAAAAAAAACAAAAACAAAAAAAAATGCATGGTTTGTAGAAAATTCATTAGAAGTAGACTAGAAATTTTTAAACACAAATTTTTTTTAAAAAAAAAGGACCTTGGTGGTATAAATCCTTCGTGGTACAAAACCTTCATGGTATAAATCCTTCGTGCTATAAAACTGTTGTGGAGTAAATCCTTTGTGGTGCAATACCTGTGTGGTGACAAAACCTTCGTGGTGCAAAGACCTTCGTGGCGCAAAGACCTTCGTGGCAATAACCTTCGTGGAGAAAAGAAATTCTATAAAGTAAAAGCAAGATAGGGAGAAAGAAATCAAAGAAAGCAAGAAACAAAGAAAATATGACGGGCAAAGAAGATGATAAGAAAGATAGCACGTCCGTAGCCATTCGTGAACAAGGAAACGTGTCTCTGCAATGTGTCCAAAATTGACTGAAACAAACTACACGCAATGGGCAATTCTAATGGAGACAATATTGAAAGCATATAGTTTATGGGAAACGATTGTTTCATCAGACGAAATAGATGAGAAGAAAAGTAATACAACAAAAGCAATGATTTTTCAAACATTACCTAGAGACATTCTAATGCAAGTTGCGCAATATTCGAGTGCAAAAGAAGTATGGGATTCGATTAAAGTTCGATTCCTTGGAGCAAATATGGTTCAAAAGGCACGTTTACAAACATTAAGAAGCGAGTTGGAAGCGTTAAAGATGAAGGAAACGGAAACTGTAAGCAACTTTTCTGGAAAGTTGAGTGGTATAAGGGCAAAATTTAAAAGTCTTGGCACTACCCTTAAAGACAAGACAGTTGTAAGGAAATTACTCAATTCGGTACCAAAGAAATTCTTACCAATTGTGGCAACTATCGAACAATATTCTGAGATTGACAACATGCCGTTTGAAGAAGCAGTGGGAAGAATAATAGCCTTTGAAGAACGTCTTAAAAGTCAAGACGAACCTCAAGATAATGATCAAGGAAAACTCTTAATAGCAAGTGCAAAAGATCATCAAGAAAAGTGGCAAAATGGAAGTGGACGTGGTAATCAAACTCGTGGTGGAAGAGGCTTGTTCATAAGTGAAAGAGGAAATGGAAGAAGTACCAATCAAAGAAATAATAAGAACAAGCATGGATACAAGTGCTACGAATGTGGTGAATACAGTCACTTCGCATATGAATGCACAAAGCGAAAAAACAAGGAGAAAGAAAAGGAGCATGAATCTAATTTCATATATGATGATGAACCAACACTGTTGTAATACAAGTCAAGCAAGTTGAAGACCCTATTTAAATTATTTAGTTTAAGGGGGAGTATTGGAAGTATTAAACTAAATATTAGTTTGAGTCAAGTGTGTTTATATGTAAAGTCAAGGGTCTATACATGTAATTATGTCAAAGTAGGTTAGTTAAATAACTGTCAAATTAGGGTTATAAATAGCCTCAAAATGTTAATCGATATATGAACTTGCAGAAATAAATTCTCTCAATATAGTGCAAATTCATCAAATTCTTGTCTCTTGTTCTGTCAATTTTGTGTCTGGTTGCTAACAATTGGCATCAGAGCCATTCAAATAAAAAAGGCCTGTGAATAAAGAACATAGAGAGAGTCGATTGGGAATTCCGCAAAGGCGTGTTGGAATCATCACAACATCAAGTTCATATTTAATCCCAAAGGACCGGTGGATAAGCAAACCCGAATCACTTGAAGATTGTTGGCTAAGAACTACCGTTAATCAAAGCAATCAAATTAAAAGCATACCTTGTAAGACAAACGATTGAGCAAGAAATCCAAGTCAGAAAAGGAATTGGCACCCCATTCTCATAATCAAACCTGAATCGCCATAAAGGGGAGGCAAAAGACACGGTATCGCTGGAGAACGAAGTCACGAACATGGTGGGCGTTGGATTTTGATAGGAGGTTTTTTCTTGGAACCCTATTTTACTCCCCAAATTACATCACGTGAGGGGGATTTAAATTAGGAAATGATGGACAAAACCTTTCTAAATTATGTAGGTCTGTAAGCGCAAGTTTTGATTTACATAAAACAAGTAATCAAAAAAACATAACACACACATACAATCATAAGTCAACGTACTGTGGATTTAAAAAAAAAAAAAAAGGAGAAAGATTGAAAGAAAATTAAAGATTCCCATTTTTAGTCTTATTTGTTGTCTCGGTCAATTAAAAGATACTAGGGAAAAATATTTAAAGGTAAAATTTGAAAGATTTAAGTTTAAAGAATTGGATTTTTTTCTCAGGTTTGCAATTCTAAATTTTAATATCTGAAATTTACTCTAGAATTATTCATTGTTGATTTCTTATTAGAAATAAGTTTGAATTTGTATAAAAAAAACAAAAACAAAAAAAAATGCATGGTTTGTAGAAAATTCATTAGAAGTAGACTAGAAATTTTTAAACACAAATTTTTTTTTAAAAAAAAGGACCTTCGTGGTATAAATCCTTCGTGGTACAAAACCTTCATGGTATAAATCCTTCGTGCTATAAAACTGTTGTGGAGTAAATCCTTTGTGGTGCAATACCTGTGTGGTGACAAAACCTTCGTGGTGCAAAGACCTTCGTGGCGCAAAGACCTTCGTGGCAATAACCTTCGTGGAGAAAAGAAATTCTATAAAGTAAAAGCAAGATAGGGAGAAAGAAATCAAAGAAAGCAAGAAACAAAGAAAATATGACGGGCAAAGAAGATGATAAGAAAGATAGCACGTCCGTAGCCATTCGTGAACAAGGAAACGTGTCTCTGCAATGTGTCCAAAATTGACTGAAACAAACTACACGCAATGGGCAATTCTAATGGAGACAATATTGAAAGCATATAGTTTATGGGAAACGATTGTTTCATCAGACGAAATAGATGAGAAGAAAAGTAATACAACAAAAGCAATGATTTTTCAAACATTACCTAGAGACATTCTAATGCAAGTTGCGCAATATTCGAGTGCAAAAGAAGTATGGGATTCGATTAAAGTTCGATTCCTTGGAGCAAATATGGTTCAAAAGGCACGTTTACAAACATTAAGAAGCGAGTTGGAAGCGTTAAAGATGAAGGAAACGGAAACTGTAAGCAACTTTTCTGGAAAGTTGAGTGGTATAAGGGCAAAATTTAAAAGTCTTGGCACTACCCTTAAAGACAAGACAGTTGTAAGGAAATTACTCAATTCGGTACCAAAGAAATTCTTACCAATTGTGGCAACTATCGAACAATATTCTGAGATTGACAACATGCCGTTTGAAGAAGCAGTGGGAAGAATAATAGCCTTTGAAGAACGTCTTAAAAGTCAAGACGAACCTCAAGATAATGATCAAGGAAAACTCTTAATAGCAAGTGCAAAAGATCATCAAGAAAAGTGGCAAAATGGAAGTGGACGTGGTAATCAAACTCGTGGTGGAAGAGGCTTGTTCATAAGTGAAAGAGGAAATGGAAGAAGTACCAATCAAAGAAATAATAAGAACAAGCATGGATACAAGTGCTACGAATGTGGTGAATACAGTCACTTCGCATATGAATGCACAAAGCGAAAAAACAAGGAGAAAGAAAAGGAGCATGAATCTAATTTCATATATGATGATGAACCAACACTGTTGTAATACAAGTCAAGCAAGTTGAAGACCCTATTTAAATTATTTAGTTTAAGGGGGAGTATTGGAAGTATTAAACTAAATATTAGTTTGAGTCAAGTGTGTTTATATGTAAAGTCAAGGGTCTATACATGTAATTATGTCAAAGTAGGTTAGTTAAATAACTGTCAAATTAGGGTTATAAATAGCCTCAAAATGTTAATCGATATATGAACTTGCAGAAATAAATTCTCTCAATATAGTGCAAATTCATCAAATTCTTGTCTCTTGTTCTGTCAATTTTGTGTCTGGTTGCTAACAATTGGCATCAGAGCCATTCAAATAAAAAAGGCCTGTGAATAAAGAACATAGAGAGAGTCGATTGGGAATTCCGCAAAGGCGTGTTGGAATCATCACAACATCAAGTTCATATTTAATCCCAAAGGACCGGTGGATAAGCAAACCCGAATCACTTGAAGATTGTTGGCTAAGAACTACCGTTAATCAAAGCAATCAAATTAAAAGCATACCTTGTAAGACAAACGATTGAGCAAGAAATCCAAGTCAGAAAAGGAATTGGCACCCCATTCTCATAATCAAACCTGAATCGCCATAAAGGGGAGGCAAAAGACACGGTATCGCTGGAGAACGAAGTCACGAACATGGTGGGCGTTGGATTTTGATAGGAGGTTTTTTCTTGGAACCCTATTTTACTCCCCAAATTACATCACGTGAGGGGGATTTAAATTAGGAAATGATGGACAAAACCTTTCTAAATTATGTAGGTCTGTAAGCGCAAGTTTTGATTTACATAAAACAAGTAATCAAAAAAAACATAACACACACATACAATCATAAGTCAACGTACTGTGGATTTAAAAAAAAAAAAAAAAGGAGAAAGATTGAAAGAAAATTAAAGATTCCCATTTTTAGTCTTATTTGTTGTCTCGGTCAATTAAAAGATACTAGGGAAAAATATTTAAAGGTAAAATTTGAAAGATTTAAGTTTAAAGAATTGGATTTTTTTCTCAGGTTTGCAATTCTAAATTTTAATATCTGAAATTTACTCTAGAATTATTCATTGTTGATTTCTTATTAGAAATAAGTTTGAATTTGTATAAAAAAAACAAAAACAAAAAAAAATGCATGGTTTGTAGAAAATTCATTAGAAGTAGACTAGAAATTTTTAAACACAAATTTTTTTTTAAAAAAAAGGACCTTCGTGGTATAAATCCTTCGTGGTACAAAACCTTCATGGTATAAATCCTTCGTGCTATAAAACTGTTGTGGAGTAAATCCTTTGTGGTGCAATACCTGTGTGGTGACAAAACCTTCGTGGTGCAAAGACCTTCGTGGCGCAAAGACCTTCGTGGCAATAACCTTCGTGGAGAAAAGAAATTCTATAAAGTAAAAGCAAGATAGGGAGAAAGAAATCAAAGAAAGCAAGAAACAAAGAAAATATGACGGGCAAAGAAGATGATAAGAAAGATAGCACGTCCGTAGCCATTCGTGAACAAGGAAACGTGTCTCTGCAATGTGTCCAAAATTGACTGAAACAAACTACACGCAATGGGCAATTCTAATGGAGACAATATTGAAAGCATATAGTTTATGGGAAACGATTGTTTCATCAGACGAAATAGATGAGAAGAAAAGTAATACAACAAAAGCAATGATTTTTCAAACATTACCTAGAGACATTCTAATGCAAGTTGCGCAATATTCGAGTGCAAAAGAAGTATGGGATTCGATTAAAGTTCGATTCCTTGGAGCAAATATGGTTCAAAAGGCACGTTTACAAACATTAAGAAGCGAGTTGGAAGCGTTAAAGATGAAGGAAACGGAAACTGTAAGCAACTTTTCTGGAAAGTTGAGTGGTATAAGGGCAAAATTTAAAAGTCTTGGCACTACCCTTAAAGACAAGACAGTTGTAAGGAAATTACTCAATTCGGTACCAAAGAAATTCTTACCAATTGTGGCAACTATCGAACAATATTCTGAGATTGACAACATGCCGTTTGAAGAAGCAGTGGGAAGAATAATAGCCTTTGAAGAACGTCTTAAAAGTCAAGACGAACCTCAAGATAATGATCAAGGAAAACTCTTAATAGCAAGTGCAAAAGATCATCAAGAAAAGTGGCAAAATGGAAGTGGACGTGGTAATCAAACTCGTGGTGGAAGAGGCTTGTTCATAAGTGAAAGAGGAAATGGAAGAAGTACCAATCAAAGAAATAATAAGAACAAGCATGGATACAAGTGCTACGAATGTGGTGAATACAGTCACTTCGCATATGAATGCACAAAGCGAAAAAACAAGGAGAAAGAAAAGGAGCATGAATCTAATCTCATATATGATGATGAACCAACACTGTTGTAATACAAGTCAAGCAAGTTGAAGACCCTATTTAAATTATTTAGTTTAAGGGGGAGTATTGGAAGTATTAAACTAAATATTAGTTTGAGTCAAGTGTGTTTATATGTAAAGTCAAGGGTCTATACATGTAATTATGTCAAAGTAGGTTAGTTAAATAACTGTCAAATTAGGGTTATAAATAGCCTCAAAATGTTAATCGATATATGAACTTGCAGAAATAAATTCTCTCAATATAGTGCAAATCCATCAAATTCTTGTCTCTTGTTCTGTCAATTTTGTGTCTGGTTGCTAACAAACCCAAACACAGCGTAGTTATAGGCCATGAGCTCGAAAGCCAGTGCTTTGGGTCGACCAGCAAATGCTTTGTCGTTTTTGGTCAAGCATTCACGGGCTAACTCAGCATTGTTCACCACCAAAGCTTGGTGAACACCAAGCTTAATGGTGAAGATAGGGCCATATTTTTCGGCCATGGCACCTAGAACCTTGTGAGGGGGCTGAGAGCCACCCAGAAGGTGCAAGTGTCCTATGAGAGGCCATCCATTTTTTGCTTGAGGTGGGTTACTATTTGTCACTACATTTGCCCTCTTTGTTTTGATGATATAAATCACGAAAAGAAAAATACAAAAAGTGGTCGTTAGAGTTGTGGAAAACAAGAGAAGATTATTCATCATATATTTTGTTGTTGATGTTTGATTTTAAAACTTGTTGGTGGATATATAGAGACACTCACTAGATCCACACCCTCCACTAAATGCATCCATGTGACTCACGTGTGTGTGTGCGCGCAACATAGAATGTATGCCCGGCAAAATGGATGGGTTGGGTAACGGGTCAGAACGGGTTCGGGTCAGAATGGGTGCGGGTCATAATGGGTTTTAAGCAAAATCAGTTCGGGTCTAAATGGATTGTTCTTAAAAAACATCAATTTAATTTAACTTAAGATCGATGTGTTATAAGTAAACAAATAGTCCATTTGGATAATTTTTAGTAATTTTCTCATCAAATATGTTATTAATCAATCTTAAATGTTTGAATCTATTGCATTTGCATAGTTTTTTGTTACCCATCATGACCCGCATTGTATTTAAGTGATACCCATCTCAACCCATTCAATATTATGATGTTACCCATTCCAACCCATTATACTACAATTGTTTACCCTAACCAACTCATTTCCTTTGATATGGGTAAAAATTGACACCTCTAATAGAATGTATATACACACAATATGAGTTCATATCATTTCAAAATTTATATTTATTTTAGATTTAAGGTAACTTTTATTAAGCCTATGCATTTTAATGTTTTATAAAAAATTATTAAAATAAATTATTTATTCACTTTTCAAAAAGTTTCTAAAAAATAAACAAATTTTATTTATCTATATTATTCAATGCATCATGCACGCTTGTGGTAAACCATTAAAAAAATAAAAACGAATATAATATTTATTTTGATAGTTTTTTTTCTTTTAAGACAAAAATAAGCAGCTATATACAAAGTATGAGTTTTTATATTTCTGAAAAATATTTGTGAAGTTTATAATGATTCTAAACTTACACTATATACTACTACAAAAATGGATAAAAACGACCAAAACTTGCAACAAAATTAGCGTCTATATAGCGACATAAATCAAAGTGTTAGCAAAATTAGCAACCAGGTTAAAATCGGTTGGAAAATTAGGGACTAAAATAATAAAAGGTCGCAAAATTAGCGACATGTTAACTCTTATTCGGGTTCAGGCGCATATGAATTAGGTTTGATATAATGGGTCATAATAGGTGCAATGAGTTAATTTTTACTATAGTGGTTCATAATGGGTTTTCTAGTTTTTGGTGTGTTTTCTTAATTATAGGTGCAACAATTGAATTACAAAATAACACAACTACAACAAGAGAAAGAAACCAAAACACTAGAGAAATAAAAAGAAAGAGCTGAAAAACTAACAAAGTAGGGGTGAACAAAAAACCGAAAAAACCGAACCGGAACCGAATTAACCGAAAAAATCGAACCGAAAAAACCGAACCGAATGAATAACCGGGCAAAACCGAACCGAAAAAAACCGAAACCGAATTTTTCGGTTTGGTTTCGGTTTTTATAGTATGAAAAACCGAAACCGAACCGATTTTTAATATTTTTTAAAAATTAATATATATATATATATATGTTGCTATTTTCATACATATTTAACGAGAAAAAGCACACAAAAAAGTTTCTTTGGAGATGGTAAAAACTTAGATTAGATGAAATCTACCATTTTAAAAGGTTAAGATCGGAATTATTGCATATTTAGTTATTTACTTTTGATTTTTTTAAATGTAAGAACATGATAATAATTATTTTGTTTTATTTTAATTAGTTGGTGTTCAATCAATTAATTTATTAATTGTTAATCATGTTTGCATTTTCAATGTTGGACATAAGAGAGAACAAAAAAAAACAAAAAGAAAAGAAAAGTAAAAAAAAACCGAAAAAACCGAAAACCGAACCGAAACCGACAAAAAAACCGAAAAACCGAAAACCGAACGGTTTGTAATAAATAAAAACCGACTATGTCGGTTTCGGTTTTGGTTTTAGCTAAAAACCGAACCGAACCGAACCGAACCGTGCACACCCCTATAACAAAGTAACAATGAGAAAACAAATTGAGGAAAACAGGGATGCAAACAATGCAATAAAAGAGACAAATGCTAAAAGAAAAAACAAATTGAAGTCCTTGGTGAAAAACATAACAAAAAATTGATTTTTTGGGCAGTCATGGTTAGGGGTGTCGTTCGGGTTGGTTCCTCGGGTTGCTCTAGTGGGTTATTCGGGTTTTTGTAATATGAAATTGGAACCGGGAACCGAACCATATAACTTCGGTTTAATTGGTCTCAGGTTTCGGTTCTCGGGTTTGATCGGGTTGGGTTAAATGGTTCTCGAGTAATACTCGAAAAACTCACATTCTATTTTTCAAACAAATAAAATAAAAACATGTTTAACCAAAACATACATTTCCTTAAAAATTTCAAATATTTAACCATAATATAACCAAAACATGTTTAACCAAAATATACATTTCTTCAACAATCTCAAAACA
Source organism: Mikania micrantha (assembly GCA_009363875.1). Taxonomy (NCBI): domain Eukaryota; kingdom Viridiplantae; phylum Streptophyta; class Magnoliopsida; order Asterales; family Asteraceae; genus Mikania; species Mikania micrantha. The sequence goes on along the minus strand of CM018687.1, from coordinate 52,941,260 downwards.
TACAAAGGCTTTGAAAATCAAAGAATGAAACCACCCTTTAAAACCCTAGTTCGGGTTTTTCGGGTTTACCCGAACAAGCCTCGTGGGTACCCAAAGAACGAACCAATCTAAGTTTTCGGGTTCTGGTAATAGGCTTTTTCGGGTTGGGTATTTTCGGGTTCGGGTTTTTCGGGTTCGGGTATGTTTTTTTCAGGTTGGTTCTTCGGGTTTAGGTAAAAAAACACACCCCTAGTCATGGTACATTTTAATCTTTGTTTTCGTACATATCATTGAATATTTCTTATCGTACATACTTTCGAACACTTCTGTCGTTTTTTGTTTTGATTATTCGGATACATTTATGAATCGATACAATTTTGTGAATTTTATTATTGGATTTTGGGTAATGAAATTTATAATTTATGAAAATCTGAATCATTTTTTCATTATATTAACTTTTGCAACTAAAAGAGTCTGAAAAACAAAACTTGGTTGGTAATTTCGTTGCAAAATGCACGTTTGTAAAATGGGTCACTATTGATTTTGGCCACAAAATCAATTACAATGGATTTGGTAGCAACTTTGTTCGACAATATTTCAGGCTGCAAAAAGTTTCGTCAAATATTTTCAGTTGTGGTTCCAGTCAAAAATACTTTTAATCGTAGGTTTGGTTGCTAACAATGCGGTAGCAGAACCGTTGCAAAAATAATCGGTTCTAATATCAGTCTCTAAAATTTCAATTGCAAAATCCATATTATAGTTAAAAGAAAAAGTTGTATTTTAAATAAACAAATTAATTTTAATGATATTTAACGTAAACCACGTATTTATTTTCAAGACAAATGTAGAGATCAAATGGGATTTAAAGTTTTCTTTCCATATATAGACGCACAATATTTAAGTATATAAGTATTTAGAAAATCAAATAAAATCAAGATTTACATAAAAACAACTATTTTTGGTACTGCATTTTATTCTTTATTTCTTTGCACTAGATTTGGTGTTTTTATTTATGGCCGGGTAATCCACTTGCGTGGTAAACCCTGCCCCCAATACCCGACTAACCGGGGGAACAGGTAAACCGCAAGCGCAAGCACCCGGGTGGGTGGCCTTGTGGAGAAATTGTTACCCCCATGACTAGAACCCATGACCTCAAGGTTGATGGCTCAACACTCTTAGCACTATGCTATCTTCACAAGGTCAGATTTGGTGTTTTGGATTGCATTTTTGTATTGTATTCCATTTGTATCATATTTTAAAACATAGTACAAAAAACATCAAAAATAGATTACCAAGAAAACATAAATAGAACACAAAAAAAAAATTGATACATCAAGTGTTTATATGTTTGTAAGCAAAAACTTGTTTTTAGCGAAATATAATTGTGCATACATGCATGCATACATACATACATACATACATACATACATACATACATACATACATACATACATACATACATATATAATGCTACCTTTTAGAAACACAAATACATTAATAATTGGGAGGAACGTGGTAATTTTTGTAGAAAATAAATTTATAAAAAACAGTTGCAAAATATGATCTATCCGATTTGTGAAGATGAAACATTTTAATAATAGAGAAAGTCATGAAGATGATAAGAATACAAACAAGAATCTGAGATGTAATGTAATGTAATGACTAACACTGTAAAGCAATAAGATTCAATAGTCAACAAGATTACATTACCTACCTATTAAATGCTCAAACTCCATGAATAAGAATCCATAGAGTTTATGGGAAAGAACTCTCAAGATTACATTTGAAGAACACCCTCACCACTCTCTTGTCTGGTTGTTGGCAAAAATAGAGAATATTGTATGTTTATAATGTCAAATGACCTAAACCCTAAAGACAGTAAATACAACAAAATAATAATAAATAACAAATAAAAAATACTCAATTAAGCTCTATCATTTGATGTGGTCTTCGGATCTTTTGGTCATCAAGTGTGTTCGTAATCTTAAGTCTTTAGTGACTCGTGCAGTGACTCGTTGCTCCGTAATCAATAAATACATAATACTTCTTGTTTACATTCCATATATACACTAACCCGAACTGCTTTTCTACTCTAACTCATAGGTTTGTTTTTGTGAGATGAATATACTCTGTTGATCATTTCCAATCATTGTACATCAAATATATAAGAGAAGAGGAGCTATTATAAGAACTAATTAAGAGCTATACAAGGAAACAATTATGCTAATTATGTGCACAATATACACCGATGATTAGGTGATATAATCATCGGTTAACACTCCCCCGCAGTTTAAGCCGTAGGTTGACGAAGGCATAAGCTGGACCGAAAACACTGAAACAGACGCTTCGAGAGTCCTTTAGCGAAGACATCGGCATACTGATAGCCTGCTGGAATATGAAGTATGATGTCGACGGAGCTTAGCTATAAAACTAACTAAAAACCGACTCTAAAACTAGACAAAAAGTAATAAATCTAGACTCTCTAAAACCTAAGCTACCGACAGGCAAGTGTACCTATCGTATGTAGCAAGACAAAAGTAAGTCCGGATATCGAACCCACAGACTTCTACAGACTGTACTAACTAGACTTAAAGACTTATCTATACACAATTTAATTAAATAAAATATTAATAAGAAAAGGGGGTTTTTACTAAAAACTAAAATACTTGAAAGACACTTGGAAATAAAAACAAACGAACAAACAAAGATTAAACCAAAGGAAGAAAGACACTACCCAGGTTCGAATCATATACATGCTTGACAAGGTTATATCGGTAATGGAACTAATGTGATACCGGGATCTTAAAATACTAAACTCAAAGGAAACCTAGAGCACCCTCGACCCTTCTCAAGGATAGTCAACTAAGGTCCTATAAGCTGTTAAACCACCGGTTAAATGGATTCCCTTCACAGGTCATCCAATTATTTATGAAATACCCACTAGATTATCTACCTCACAGTACAATAATCTCAAAACACCTAAGGAATAACTGTTAAACAATCTACCTCACGGCGCGAAAGTCACAGTTCACTTAAATGCTAGGGATAACTTGGATTTTCCTATTGGACTCGATAAACATGATTTGCTAGACATACTAGAAAGATCTTCTCACAAAGGCTCTAACTAGAAATCCAACATCCAAGACTTATCGACAACTTCTCACCTCACGGTTATTAAAGTTAGTTGCACATCTTAATCATCTAAATCATAATAAAACATTCCTATGAATCACTCGGCCAAAGCAACTCATCCCCTAATCAAAAACACACAGTAATTGATTCTAGCATGCACCTATTTCGCGACAGACAATCGCCAAGACACATGAGGAACATAATATCAATCATTTAACAACCAAAGACATACATACACATCCAATATTCAAAACCAAATCTTTAAATCATAAATCCATCACATCATAATGTTCCAAAACCGAATCAAACCAAAATCAAACATGCATAATCATCTAACCTAGATAGTTCTAAGAGTTTAGCCAATAAACATCATATGTAAACAATCCATATTCTGTTTAAAGTCAATGAAAAAAACATAGGAATCGAATTAAAACAAAGAAACCGAATAAACCGAATGATGAACACCCGATGTCTTCAATCCTAAGCCTTGATTCTTCAATCCTTTGCTTCCCAAACCTCCAAAGTCACTTCTAGGTCGCCTCTGCCGTCTCTCCTCTGCCAAGATGCCGAGTGTAACCCTAAAAATACCTTCCCCAGCCGTTTTTATTGAAAGAACTCGATTTTCTGATTTTTTACCCGCGTCGCGTACCGCGACAATCACAGACCCACACGTCGCGTAGCGCGACGGGTTTCGCTACCCGACAAAATAGTCGGGTCAACCCGCAATGATTACTGAAGGGCATTTTGGTAATTTCCACCTGTCGCGTACCGCGACAGGGTTTCTTCAGGTCCTCGCGATACGCGAGGGGCATAAAAATCCAGCTTTTACTTTTCTTGATCTTCGGGCCTATTCTTTTCCAACCGGGAGCTCGTTTTCTTGATCTTTTGCTAAAAAATTGATATGTTTATTACCTGCGAGCATGAAGTTACCAAATTGTGAAGAACCAGCATCAATCGACTCTAAAGTTAAATAAAACTGTACAAAAACAATTAAAAACAAATAGAAAAACAGATGTGTTTTGCAACACATCACATCCCCACACTTATCTCTTTTTCGTCCCTGAAAAAGGCTTATGCAAAAATCTGGGATCATAGCTATGTAAAAATGGTTTCTACACAATTAACAAAGTCAATTCAAAATTCAATGCTTTGGAAAAGATTGCAAGTATCGTTATCCTCTTAAACCCATACTGATTATTCTTGTCCCTCAATAATGGTTCATTAAGTTCATGTTCTACATTTTATTTCATTTGACCCACACTTAGGAAATTTAAAATCAACTCGATCCTGAATTCTAGCTTTCAAGTCATCTTCACATATAAACAAACCAGAAATTCCTCAAATCAGATTTTTATGAATGAAAAAGATGGAAGCGTGAGCATTTCTCTTTTATTTATTTATTTTTTTTAATCCATTGAACTTAGCTTAGTGGTGTTTCAACCAGGCTGCAACCCGGCGTGTGACACATAAGTTTCTCATCCAACTTCATTTCTTTCATTTTTTTTTTTTTTCTTTTTTTTTTTACTCAGCTTATTTGGTGAAATGGAGGCGCCATAAGACTCGGATTTATTCTCATAAAAAGAGTACTTATGTGCCAAACAAAAATCAGATTTTCAAAACTCTCATTTGTTATTATGCAAAGATTCATTTACAACTAGAAAACAGTTTCATTAATTCCAAAATCCCAAGATGTTTCCCATGAAAATCATGCATTTAAGTGGTTTTATACCAATCTTAAAGAACAAACACAACCAGTTGAGCCTACCTACACATCCCATAACCAAAGCATGAAACCCAAACCAACAAGTCAACTATGAATGAAACCATAAAACCTAACTTTTCTATCATCTCCCATCATGCTTTTGCAACCAACTTAAACAAGGACAAGAAAGATTTAAGCCAAAGATGTAAAAACAAAATAAAAATTTTCAAAAATTTTGACTCAAAAACTTAAGTAAACTAAAATAAACTTGAAAAAAACTAACCACTAACACAAAACTAAACTAAGAAACTAAACTAAGTTTCCCATCCCCACACTTAAACTTTGCATTGTCCCCAATGTAGAGAATAAGGAAACTCAAAAGAAAAACTAAAAACTAAAAACTGAAAATGACTTAGCTGGTTGAAGTGAAGACTGTCGAGTGCCAATCTTTCCAAGAAAACTCCACAATCTACAAATCTGCTCCACAAGCTACAAACATACCATAATATCTACACAAAAACAAAGATCAAACAAGCATCAACCCGTCCAAAACAATATAATGATATCCATAATTAAGTCCAACCACAAACCGACTTTACCAGTTAACTAGAAGTAATAAAGACAAACAAATCAAACAAAGAAAACTTAAAAGCTAACTAAAAATTTGAAAAACATCAATTCAATGCAACAATAATGAATTTAGAAATTCACCTATGGTAGTGAACACGATGTATGAAAGGGAATCGGGAGAAAAATTTGAAAACTAGGGTTTTTAAACATTTTTTTAAACATTCCTGGACCCGTCGCGTACCGCGACAGTTTTTCAGATGGCCGTCGCGATACGCGACGAAAATTTGACCCGCGTAGTTGACCAAATTATCGCGTAGCGCGACAGAATGGCCCTGTGGGTGTCGCGTAACGCGATGGGGTCATTTTTCCAGAGAGTTTCTGGATTTTTCATGCCTTAGCCAAAATTTTCACCCCAAATCATTCCCAACCATCCAAAACCACTCTAAAGCTCAGAAATACATACCTGGTGACTCCAATTCATCATTATGGCATGAAATCGATCAAAAACCTGCAAAACACATTAAAACGCGCAAAAACGAAAGCAAACAAACGAAAATGAACACATGAAAAACTAAAATCTACAAACTATACACTTGGGAGTTTAACCCAAGAGTTCACAATCATCAACTCAGTTGGGGGAATCAAGGGAAACCTCCTCCCTTGCAATTAACTTGTGACCACGATCACCAACATCCCATGGTCCTCCTCCCACAACTTCATGCACACCGACTTCATCACTAGCCAAAACCACCCCCTCCATTCGATGGACTAACTCACCACCGGCTCTCATAGAATTTGCTACCTTCAAACAAACGATCTCATCACCCACTCTAAAAGTGAGTTTTCCTTCATACACGTCTATAATCGCCTTGGCGGTGCGCAAGAATGGGCGCCCAAGAATGATCGGAACTGCCGTGTCCGCCTCCATATCCATCACCACGAAATCCACGGGAAACACAAACTTATCCACTTTGACTAACACATTCTTCAAAATTCCCCGTGGACACTTCACCGACCGATCCGCCAACGACAAGGTCATGCGTGTGGGAGACAAATCACCAAGGGCTAACTTCTCGTATAAAGAATATGGCATCAGATTTATGCTAGCCCCTGAGTCCGCCAGAGCATACCTCCTCACATCGTCTCCAAATAAGCACGGGATAGTAAACATTCCCGGATCTGCAAGCTTTTCGGGAAGCTTGTTTAAGATCACCGCGGAACAACCCGCACTCAATGGCACGTTGGCGACCTCTCCTAAACGGTCCTTACCCTTCAACAACTCTTTCAGAAACTTCACATACTTTGGTATATGCTGAAGGGCTTCAATAAACGGGAGATTGATCTTGAGCTGTTTAAACAAGTCAAGAAAGTGCCCGTATTCCTTAGCGTGCTTTTGATTAGTTAAGCGCGCTGGGTAAGGAACACGGGTAAGATCAATCTCCGAAGTGGGCTTAAACATGACCGACTTACCAACTGCCGGCTTCTCAACGAGAGACTCACTGTTAGGTGCGGTACTTGCTGGGACTAGCCTCGGGGGCACCCTCCCAGGAGTCTCCATTTCAATCTCCTCATCCACCGGTTCCTCCTCATCTAAATCAACCGGTGGGATCACCTTCTCACTCTCCTCAACTTCCACCAACACTGGCGGTATGAACACCTCTCCTCTACCTCCTCCAGAACGAGTAGTGACCGCCTTAACGTGGGCGTTTGGGTTGGTTTGGGGCTGACCCGGGAACTGGCCCTGAGGTCGTTCATCCAACCGTGTGGCTATGTCACCAACCGTTCGCTGTAATTCCAAGAACGCAGATTGCTGGTTCTTGAGGAGGACATCATGTTCATGTAGGATCTTTTGTGTAGTGGCATCCTTAGCCACTAACTGAGTCAATAACTCCTCTATCCTACCCAAACCACCACCAGCACCTGAAGTGCTACCAGAACTACCACTCGGCTGCCCCTGCCCCTGGTTTTGTCCAGAATAACTATGATGGAAACCAGGGGGATTGCCTGAAGATCTATAGGTTTGGTTCTGAGAATTTCCCCAACCGGGGTTATGAGACTGACCAAACCTACCCTGTCCTCCTACATAATTTGCCTGCTCCTGGCTCACTAAACACTCAGAAGTGGCATGACCACCTCTGCATATCTCACACCTATCTACTCTCATCTTCAACTCCTTGACATCCCTAGCTAAAGACTCAAGAGCAGCAGCAACACTAGTGTCCGTGTTCACATGGTGAACACCCCTCATTGACGAGGAAGAACTAGTGATAGGAGTGGAATTCCTATTTGATGACCGCTGCTCATGCTCGGCCTGAGCGAAGCTCTCAAAAAGATCATTGCATTCAGCCACATCTCTCTTACCCATGAGGTGGCCTCCTGCAGATGTGTCAAATCGGGCACGAGTCTCATATGTGAGCCCATTGTAGAATTTCTCTACAAGGGCCCATTCAGATAAACCATGCTGGGAGCATCGGCTTAGAAGATTTTGAAACCTTTCCCACGCAAGATAGTAAGGCTCATCAGGGGCCATTCGGAATGAATGGATCTCATCTCTCAGGCGGGCGGCCTTAGCTGGTGGGAAATACTTTTTAAGAAAAGCATCCCGGAGGCTAGCCCAGGTGGTGAAAGTGCCTGGCGGATGAGAGTCGAGCCAAGTAGCTGCTCGCCCCGATAAAGAAAAAGGAAAAAGCTGTAGAAAGATCGCATCATTAGTGGCCCCTTGAAGATTAAAAGTACCACAGATACGAGTGAGCTTAGCAATGTGTGCGGGAGCATCTTCATCATCACGACCGCTGAATTGAGCATTATTGATAGCGTTCATGATATATGAAGGAATCTGCCATGAATTTTCATTCGGGATAGGTGGCAGTAAAATGGGGTTATTAAGCCCCGTGAAACCCGCAGTGGCCTGCTGGTGAACAGTCCGACGCTCAGCCATTGGTGGAACAAAAGACAAGCGTGGACTGGAATGGGTGGAAGAAGTAGAAGAAGAAGATGGTGATGGTGTGTGCTCAGAGAAATCAACAGAAATGGGAGTAGAAGCACTTACCTCGCTCGTAGAACCTTCAGAAAAGTTCCGCGAATCGCTCCTTGATGGCAATGAAAACTCAGGTGGCGGTCCGTGTGAGCGTAGGTGTGGCATACACTACCAAACCTGCAAGCAAAATAAAAACCAATCAAAAAGAAATAAAATAAAAAATAAAACTAAAAACAAACTAAAACACCAATATGCACAGATAAGAAAAAGAACTAGTAAGCGCAATCGACTAAGAAGTCCCCGGCAACGGCGCCAAAAACTTGATGTCGACGGAGCTTAGCTATAAAACTAACTAAAAACCGACTCTAAAACTAGACAAAAAGTAATAAATCTAGACTCTCTAAAACCTAAGCTACCGACAGGCAAGTGTACCTATCGTATGTAGCAAGACAAAAGTAAGTCCGGATATCGAACCCACAGACTTCTACAGACTGTACTAACTAGACTTAAAGACTTATCTATACACAATTTAATTAAATAAAATATTAATAAGAAAGGGGGTTTTTACTAAAAACTAAAATACTTGAAAGACACTTGGAAATAAAAACAAACGAACAAACAAAGATTAAACCAAAGGAAGAAAGACACTACCCAGGTTCGAATCATATACATGCTTGACAAGGTTATATCGGTAATGGAACTAATGTGATACCGGGATCTTAAAATACTAAACTCAAAGGAAACCTAGAGCACCCTCGACCCTTCTCAAGGATAGTCAACTAAGGTCCTATAAGCTGTTAAACCACCGGTTAAATGGATTCCCTTCACAGGTCATCCAATTATTTATGAAATACCCACTAGATTATCTACCTCACAGTACAATAATCTCAAAACACCTAAGGAATAACTGTTAAACAATCTACCTCACGGCGCGAAAGTCACAGTTCACTTAAATGCTAGGGATAACTTGGATTTTCCTATTGGACTCGATAAACATGATTTGCTAGACATACTAGAAAGATCTTCTCACAAAGGCTCTAACTAGAAATCCAACATCCAAGACTTATCGACAACTTCTCACCTCACGGTTATTAAAGTTAGTTGCACATCTTAATCATCTAAATCATAATAAAACATTCCTATGAATCACTCGGCCAAAGCAACTCATCCCCTAATCAAAAACACACAGTAATTGATTCTAGCATGCACCTATTTCGCGACAGACAATCGCCAAGACACATGAGGAACATAATATCAATCATTTAACAACCAAAGACATACATACACATCCAATATTCAAAACCAAATCTTTAAATCATAAATCCATCACATCATAATGTTCCAAAACCGAATCAAACCAAAATCAAACATGCATAATCATCTAACCTAGATAGTTCTAAGAGTTTAGCCAATAAACATCATATGTAAACAATCCATATTCTGTTTAAAGTCAATGAAAAAAACATAGGAATCGAATTAAAACAAAGAAACCGAATAAACCGAATGATGAACACCCGATGTCTTCAATCCTAAGCCTTGATTCTTCAATCCTTTGCTTCCCAAACCTCCAAAGTCACTTCTAGGTCGCCTCTGCCGTCTCTCCTCTGCCAAGATGCCGAGTGTAACCCTAAAAATACCTTCCCCAGCCGTTTTTATTGAAAGAACTCGATTTTCTGATTTTTTACCCGCGTCGCGTACCGCGACAATCACAGACCCACACGTCGCGTAGCGCGACGGGTTTCGCTACCCGACAAAATAGTCGGGTCAACCCGCAATGATTACTGAAGGGCATTTTGGTAATTTCCACCTGTCACGTACCGCGACAGGGTTTCTTCAGGTCCTCGCGATACGCGAGGGGCATAAAAATCCAGCTTTTACTTTTCTTGATCTTCGGGCCTATTCTTTTCCAACCGGGAGCTCGTTTTCTTGATCTTTTGCTAAAAAATTGATATGTTTATTACCTGCGAGCATGAAGTTACCAAATTGTGAAGAACCAGCATCAATCGACTCTAAAGTTAAATAAAACTGTACAAAAACAATTAAAAACAAATAGAAAAACAGATGTGTTTTGCAACACATCAAAGTACCTTGACTGTGCCAAGTCTGACTTTTTCACGAACAAAATGAATATGGAGCTCGATGTGTTTGGTACGTTGATGTTGAATCGGGTTGTCTGAAAGATATACTGCCAAGATTTTGTCACAATAAATAAGTGTAGCATGTGTGACCGGGACATGAAGCTCTAGCAGAAGATTACGAATCCATCATACCTCGGCAGTAGCGTTGGCGACGCCCCGATATTTTGCTTTGGCGCTTGAACGAGACACCGTAGCTTGACGTTTCGAAGACCAAGATATTAAGTTTTCACCCAAATAAACGCAATAGCCTGAGGTGGAATGGCGAGAGTCGGGGCAACCTCCCCAGTCCGCGTTCGAGTAAGCTGTAATCTGTGTCGGTGAGGACGGCGAGATGAGAAGACCGTGAGATACAGTGCCTTTGATGTATCGGAGGATGCACTTAAGGAACTGGAAGTGTGGTTCTCGCGGATCATGCATGAACAAGCAAACCTCCTAGACGACATAGGAAATATCAGGTCGAGTGATCGTAAGGTATTGGAGAGCAACGGCTAAGCTTCGATATAACGAACCATCTTTAAACACCAGGCCGGAGGTGGCGCTGAGTTTTGAGCCAGGTTCAACGGGTGTACTGACAGGTTTGCAAGCAAACAGTTTTGCACGAGACAATATATCAGTCGCATAAGTTGATTGTGATAGGAACAAGCCACCATTTTTGTCACACCCTCAAATTCCCACGTGCGGTGTCAGACCGTTGGGTGTGACGTGGCCAGAATCACAGCTCTCAGTCATATAGAACGACTTTATATGCGTTTGAAAAGTATGTTTGTAACAACAATATTAACCAAACTGATTAATCAATATGCAGCGAAATATCAAATGTATCTAAGCATTGAATAAGAGTGTCTAAGCAGCGGAAATTATAAGTTCAAATGCAGCGGAAAGTAATTACGATAGACACTACATTGTTTGATAAGACAAAATAATATAAAAATGGTTTGTTTCAAAATGACACAATATGAATGCATGCATGTCCTGTACGCGTTCCCTTAGGTGCATTCCTTATCTGTGCGCAGCTAGTTACCTGAGAATACATGTTAAGAAAAAGTGTCAACACATAGGTTGGTGAGTTCACAAGTTTTGATATCAATGCATAAGTATATGAAAGAATGTTTGTCACGAATCATGCTGTTTATTATATGTTTGTTCCGAGCCCTAGGCTCCAAATGTCAGATGCGTTTCTACCGAACTAGACTTGTTTGCTCTTGCCTCCGCCATGTCTATCATAAAAACAATGGCGCAATGGGTAGATATTACACGCGTCCCGACCTCCGGTCAGTATTGGCGCCGCGTGGGGTTCGTCATACCCAATAGTACTATCTAAACTCACCTCGTTGTGAATACATTAACGGTAAGACTGTGCGAAGACTTATGTTATGATACAACACTTAATGTTTGTCCAATAAACCGGCATACACAATATGTTTGTACAAGTAATAATGTTTGACTCAACAACATGTATTCTCCCCCTTATTTTGAAAGCTTGTAAAAAGTTTGAAAGAGGGGCCGTAAACTCACCTTAGTGATCATACAGATATGCGTAAGCTCCTGCTTCCTCGGCGAGTCGGTCACCGGTTACCTACATCGTATGGCTTACGTGAGTTCGTGTTCGTGACCATGTTCGTATTCGTGCTCGTGCTCAACAACCCTCGGTTGTTATGTTTGTCCATGTTTGTTCGTGCTTGACCATGTTTGACCGTGTCAAAGTCAATGACTCGTTGGTGAACCGTGCGTTAGTTATAGTTCGTGTAATATTAATTATCGTGTACGTAGTGCATTAAAACACGTAATTCACATTAATGTCCATTTTTAGTAAGTTCACAACAAATTACATTTTAACGGTTCTAGCATGCTCATTATTCCTAAGTGATCATGTTAACACTTAGCACGTTGTCACATATGATCAAAGGAACACATAAATCCATTTTTAGAAATTAAAGTTTCCTAAATTAGAAAGTTCTTGACATGTTTAATAGCAAAAATCATACATCCACATCATCTATCATCATCATAATGCAATTTCAAGTCATTTATCCTAAATAAACCAAGACTTATGATTCTACTTAATGAAATCTTCGAATAAAGTTTCTAAAAATAGGAAGTTCCATTTAGAACATCATTTTAACCAAACTAAATCATGCCATTGGTCAATAATCTTATTATTAACTATAATTCATCATTTAAACTATTTATTTCACCAAATTCATCATTTATCAAGATTATGCACAATTAAAGTTACTAAAAATAGTAACTATCTCCAAATATCAATATTTAGGCAATGCTAACATACTTACTATACCAACATCATCATCATTTGTCGCAAATCATCATTTAACCATGTTCATTTCACATTCATCATCATCTAGCAAGATTTGCCACACAAAAGTTACTATTAATAGTAACCTTGTTCAAAACAACCTAAATGACCATAAAAATCACGTTGGGCCTTGTACATATCCTCAACTATCATCAATAATCATTATTTATTATTCAAAATCATCTCAAACATCTTAGATCATACATGTCCATAAAAGTTACTAGTTTGGTGATATACATCCATACCCGTATCCCATACTCAAATATCATCAAAATACTCAAGTAAATCATTCTAAATCATCATATGAATCATCAAAAGACAGAATATCAACACCCAAATTCGTTCATGTATAGATTAAGTGATTGCATGTGGGTGTATGACCTTGCATGTGGGTTTTTAAGTGTGAAAAGTGCATATTAGTCATAAAAACTACCTTAGATAGCTCAAGAAGGTCAGGATAGAGCTTGGGCAGCTGCTAGATGCTCTTGGAATGGTTGAGAAAGGCTCCACAGCAGATGCAAACGGTCGGATGGTGCTAGGACGTCTCCCTTTGGCTTCTTTCAAGCTTCCCAAAGCTTCAACTCTTCAACAATGGCTTCCAATGGAGTATTCTTGAGGTTCCAAAGAGTTTACAGGTGATTTGGGAGAGGATAATACGTGAGGGTGGCGTCTGGGTTCAAACAAAATGATGGTAGTAGGATAGCAATGATGTACATTGGTTTTATAAAGATTTTTGGCGTCTGGACTGCGTCGCGTACCGCCAAGACTGCCCCCATGGGGTCTTGGCGTACCGCGATGGTTTTCGAGATTCAAATACCCCGCCCATCCTTCGCGTACCGCCAAGTCCCACTCCGGGGACCCCGTCGTACCGCAAAGGATCTCGGTCGAGCCTAAATTGTCCAATTTCGATCGTTTGACTCGTTTTTCGTCGTTTTCTCGACTATTGTTCATCGTTTATCGTTGTTTGAACCATTTAGTTAGATGTTTGATTATTTGTGAACTCATTAATGTTTAGTCATTCGTTTTGTTTAATGTTCACCAACGTTCGCATTTTATTCGACACGTGTGTGTGCTTTGATAATTCACCGAATTATCGTGTTTGCGTCTATGTTTGATCTATCATGCCACGTGTCACACTAAATTAAATTAATTCTAGCGCCACGTATGAAAATGTTAATTAAATAAACATTTAATTAAAAGAAAAGCTGACCTGGAAATTACGAGGTGTCACAATTTTGTTTTTGAACATTTATGCCGAGAAAATGGTGTAAGGTGCCTAAGTCTGTCATTTTGAACTCGTTAGACAGTGAGGCAATAATCTGATGAAGTAATGTATTGGTCTAAGCGGTCAGGATAATGTCATCAACATACAATAATAAGTAAGCCAATTGGGATCCTTTATGGTAGACAAACAAAGATGTATCACTTGTGCTACTTTTGAAACCACACTTGGAGATGTACGTGGCGAACCGATGATACCAGGAATGTGGAGCTTGTTTGAGCCGTATAGTGACAGTATTAGTTTACAAACATGCTTCGGGTGTGTGTCAGATATGAAACCCGGGGGTTAGAACATATAGACTGTTTCTTTTAAGTGACCGTTGAGAAACGTGTTTTTGACATCCATTTGATGAATAGGCCATGATTTTGATGTTGAAAGGCTAAGAACCGTCCAAATAGTTGTAGGCTTGACAACCGGACTAAATGTTTCATCATAATCAACCCCGATAGTTTGACTTTTCCCATTTACCACGAGCCGATCAACCTGAAATTTATGTTTAAACAACCACATGCATCTAATAATTCGAGCACCTATGGGTCTCGGAATTAATTCCCAATGGGGCATCATATTCGTTATGCATGGCATCTTTCCAGTTTGGATCAGTGAGAGCAGAAAGGTGTGATGTGGGTAGCGGAGACAATGGAGGAGAAGTTTGGGTGTTCAAGTTCAATGGTGTACGGGTTTTGACGATACCAGAACGAGACCGAGTTTGCATAGCATGAGTGGAAGTGGGGCCAAATGTGAGGGGGGATGGGGTCAATGCCAGAAGAATGGTTTGGTTGGATATTAGTAGTTGATGTTGATGTATTTGAGGTGGAAGTAATGGTGTATGGTGGGGTTGGATTTCGGTTTTGGATATGGGCTGTATTTGGAGAAGGTGGAAGTTGGTTCACGTTGGGTAAGGAGTTTGGTGGTGTAGGTGTAATTGGTGGGTCAGGAGTAACACCTGAGGGTGTAGGCTGGTGAAAAATAAGTGGCGATGGGTCAAGAAAGGAGTGGTCCGGTGTTGGGAAGGTATGGTGATGATATGGGAATGTACTCGTCAAAAATGACGCGCCTGGAGAAGATTGTTTTGCCACTTGAGATTTCAAGACAACGGTATCCGCGGTAGTTGGCGGGATATCCAAGAAAATACGCATGGCGTGGAACGGGGGCCTAATTGTGAGAACGTGTGGCCGAGGTGTTAGGATAGCAAAGGCACCCAAACATGCGTAAATGATCATAAGATGGGGTGCGATGGTATAAAAGAGAAATGGGTGTTTGATTTTGGTGAACTTTTGTGGGAAGAATGTTGGTAAGGATGGAGGCCGTGTGTAGGGCCTCGACCCAAAAGGTGGACGGGAGGGATGCATGCGTAAGTAGTGTGAACATGATATCGTTCAAGCGTCGAATCATCCGTTCAGATTTCTCATTTTGTTGAGACGTGTGGGGGCATGAAAAATGCAATTGAAGGCCATTTTTAAGTGCAAAATTTTTAAAGTTGGTGTTGTTGAATTCAACTCCTATGTCGCATTTAAACGCTTGGATTTGCATATGGAATTGAGTTTCAATAAGTTTGTGAAAATGGACTATTTTATCAAATGTTTCGGATTTAAACTTTAAAGGGTAAACCCATGTGTATTGTGTAAAATTGTTCGTTAAAACCATGTAATATTTATAACCGGCATGACTTAAAATTGGTGATGTCCACAAATCACAATGTATAATTGCAAATGGTAATAAAGTACGAGTAATAGAATCAGAAAATGACAATCGTTTATGTTTCGACAACCGGCAAGCATCACAAACAAAAGGAGCTTGCAACTTGTTACACGAAATAAAATTACGAGAACGAAGAAAATCCATGACAGGTTGCACGGGGTGTCCAAGGCGATTATGCCAAAACATGGAATCTTTATTAGCAATCCCAAAAGCAGTATGGAGGAAGCATTTTTGGTGAGTTGATAAAGGTCACTTTTGCTCTTGTGACGACTCAGGATCGTGCCATCCTTGAAATCTTTCAAAGAAAAACCAAAAGGATCAAATTCAATAGAAGTGAAATTATCAATATTGAATTTTCGCTCAGAGATGAGATTTTTAATAATATTAGGATTGAACAAAACGGTTTTTAGATTGAGAGGTCTTTTGTTTGTAGGAATGGTGGAGTTATACCCGATCCAAGAACTGGGATTTTATTGCCATTGCCCACAAATATTGACTCTATTGGTGAAAACGTAGAAATGGTTGAGAGTTTACCCTGATCATTCGTGACGTGGTATGAGGCACTGGTGTCAAAGTGCCACTGATCATTCATGTCTCCGTGGTCCACAGAAAGAGCTTGAACTGCTTCGGCCAACTGAGTGGGTTCTAGTGGGTCAACTTCAGCTAAATGAGCTAGGGCATGTGAAGACCCTTGAGATTTTTGTTGTTGCCGATTTCTATTATTTGATCGATGAAATTGAGGCCAAGGCTGAGCCCACCCTTGTGTGGGGTAGGGGCAAGGAAGTACCCAGTAAGGTGGCGGAGCCTAATATGGATATGAAGCAGGAGGATGTTGGACCGGAACGGATGAAGAATGGGGCTGAGTAGGTGCCTTCGTGTTGGACCGATCACGATTTTTGTTGCGGGACTTGTCACGGTGATTACCAAGAGAACGTCTTTATGGTGTTTCACGACCGTAAGATGCGCCGGTGATAGCTGCGGCAAAGGGGGTTTGTGGTACCGACTCTCGAGCAGCAAGACGACGAACTTCCGATCGTAGTTTTTCACAGGCGGTTTCCCATGGCGGAAGATTGCAATTGAGACTCGACCCGATGGCATCATATTCACGGGGTAAGCCTCTAGCAAGGTAGATGACCTGTTGGGTGTTATTAATCGGACAATCCATTTCCATCAACAGATCTGCAAGTAATCGAATCCGCTGACAGTAGGCTTCGATTGATGGCATGGATGCGAGTGTAAGGTTGGACAACTCGTGTTGAAGGGCGGAAGCCTGGGAACCCTTGTTGTTTAAGAACAAATTTTCCACTCGTTGCCAGGCTTCACGAGCAGTGGACTTATCTGTCAAAACACGATCAAACAACTCGTCCGATAAAGTCCCATAGATCCATTGCAGAACAACAGCATCAAGATTCTTCCACGCAAAATAATCAGGTGATGTTTCGACGGGGGCTGGAGTACCATCGATGTGATCTAACACATCGAAACCTTCGGCATGAAGACGAAACAATCTCTATTGGAACCCACAATTGAATGTGATGTGTATGTGTGTATGTCACACCCCCACCTCTGGTCACCTGTTGATGATGTCACTGAAACAAAATGATGTCACAAGTCTCATTCTAATGGTTGCGGAAGCATAGTGGTGATGTCTCTGAGGTGAGGTGTGGCGTACTTGAACCGATATCAAAGCACACAGATTCACTTAAAAATAAATATATTACAAGGGTTTCGTTGTTACATCAACTTAACAGCTAAATTCATTACATAATCTGATACATGGGACCCGTATCTAGTTCCTTTCGGACAGTTGTTCATTCACGAAGATACTACCCGTCGGTAAATATCTTAATGCCTCATTATCTTAATGTCTATCACTAACATTAAGAAGTTTTAATGGAAACAGGTACCAAACATTCACACCAGGGGAGATGCAATCCTCCCAGCAAATGGGTTGTCAGCCAATAGTACTATCAATGATTCCTGTTCGGCCCCACATGGGTTCACTAGATACAGTTCACGAGATGAGGACTTTTGATACTGTGATAGAGTTACTAAGGCAAAATCCCATGAAATCACACAAAAGTCACATGAAATCACACAGATATCAGTGGTGCATATCATATGTTCAGAAAACAGTTTGCAGAGTTACCCCGATGTTTGTAAGACAGTAAAAAGAAAAGGGGTTGTACGAAACTCACTTGATATCTCACAGCAATAGGAACACTCGCAACTGGTGTTAATGATGAGATTCTGCATTAGTTAATGTTTGATATGTTATTTATGCTCCAACTTACTCATTAAATCCTTTTGAACGTCCAATGTCAAAGACATTGCCTTGAAAGTCATCAACCCAATATAATATTTTTATTGATTATCTTAATATCATGTCATACAATGTATGATAATGTAGGAACCTACACTGATCTAGGTTCCTAATATTATGTTGATCACCAATTTGATTAATCAGAATACTCTCAGATTAGTCAAATAGTTAATGTTATTGATTATTATGCTAAAGCAGTTCCTAGACAGGTTAATGGCTTAGGAATGATCAATCCTTGTTATTGATTACCCAAATATCATGAAATATCGCAATGTAGTATTAAAATAGGTTTAATAACCATATTTAACATACTAATCAGACTGTTATCAGTAACATCAGATAATCGTTCCAATGAGTATGTTAATGATTGTGATTAGTTTGAAACACCCAACTTTCACGTTACATGTCAAAGATTAATCAAACTAATCACCTACATTGTCACAACCAAATGGTTTAAACCCTTATAACCATTGTTATGATTTCATGCAAATCGGGCATTACAACGGATCAAAACAAGGATTTACCCGTTAACAGTTCGAGTTTGTCTTTTATAATCAATCCTAGCCATCATCTAGGCAATAATCAACAACCCTAACTATATCATTACGTTCAAAAACAAGATTTAATCATTCATTATCAAAATAGAAGGGTAGAATGAACCATTACCTAATCTGGAGAAGTTCTGCGGGTAAAAAGATGATCTGGACTCGTAGAAGCGTTCCTAGATGCGATCTAAACGTCCCAGAGACTTTAAAACAGAGATTTGATGTGTTGGATGATGAAAATTTTGAAGGTGGTGCTGGTGTCGTCGTTGAGAAGATAAGAATGAAGATGATGATGAAAATCTGATATTTTAAGCAAGTTGGCGACTTCTCCATCTGTCGCGTACCGCGGAGATAAGAAAAGCGGACTTCGCGTACCTAGGGATGGCAAAAAAACCCGAGCCCGACGGGTTTACCCGAAACCCGCTACATATGGGACGGGTATTCCCAAACCCGATGGGTATTGGGCCGGGTATGGGATTCATTTTAAAAATTTTCGCAGGTATGGGACGGGCTTGGGATTTGTTCATATACCCGTTTACCCGGCCCGATTACCCGATTATATATACCGTGTACCCGTCTCGTGTACCCGATTATAAATACCATTTATATACATTTGAATTCATAGAACTTGTTTGTGACACCCCGTAATTTCCAGGTCAGCTTGTTATTTATTTAAATGTTTATTTAAATGCATTATGTACACGTGGCACTAGAAATAGAGTAATTTAGTGTGACACGTGGCACGACAGTACGAACACTGGCATACGACAAGATAATTCGTGGAATTATCGACGAACAACACACACGTGTCAAAACACACGAACGTTGGTGAACGCCTAACACATTGTGTAGCACAACACTCGAAACTTCACGAAACACTGTCACAAGTCAATTATGGCTAATAATTGACCAATAGAGTCCAAACGACGCTCGAACGATGTTCTACAGTCGAGAAACGGGCAAGATTGGGCCAGAACAACAAAAACAAGCTTATTGGGCTTAAAATTCAAGCCAGGCGGTACGCCTGACCCGGGAAGCCCGCGACAGGCGATGCGCGCGGGTGGAATTTGAGCGCCTCGCCTGTACCGGATCCGCGCGTAACGACACATCATGCCCACCAACGTCAGGCGATACGCCTGACACCCCTGAATCGTTTAAAATCGTCTTGAGCAGCGCAAAACCATCATTTCATCTACTCTCATCATTTTTCTCGACCACACACGCCACCATTCGACCATAACCGATCCAGGAGCTCTGCTACACCCTTCTTCAACCTTTAGAAAGCCATTGGAAGCCATTGAAGCCACCTTGAAGCTTGAAGAGCTTGAGGAGAGGAGTTGGAGGCCACACCACCACCATCACCATCGTTTTTCTGCTCAAACCTGCTGTCCAGGAGCTCAAGTGACTGCTCTCATCATCATCTCAGGGTCTTTGAGGCTTTGGAAGGTAGATTGATGTTCTTTGTAGCTTAAAATGCATTATTTTCACTTCTACACACACATGCAAGTGCTAAATCCCACATGCAAGCACTTTGAATACACATGCACGAGATTATGATCTGGGTTTGTTGATTTTAAGGTGATTGGTGATGATCTATGATGTTTAAATGGTGCTTTATGACGATCCATGATGATGTGTTTATATGTATTTCATGATTTGGTCACAAATGAGTGATTTACCCACATGCATGTACGATCTATGATGGCTAGAATGATTTTCAGTAGTTAAGCATGTTTCTTGATGATATTGGATGATGATTACATGTTTAGATGATGTTAAAATAGTTAAAACAATGATTTTTATGAATCTTTCTATATTTAGAAACTTTTTTAGTACAAGTTGGTGAAATGGTGTACTTGATGAACATGCATGTACTTGGAATTGCTCTTAGAATGTTAATATGATGATTAGAATGTTTAAAATGTGATCTCGATAATGTTTATGGTCATTTTTGACAAAGTTACTATATTTAGTAACTTTTCGGGTCAAAATAATGATAGGAGACTCTTCCACCATATTTGTATGATTAAAATGATGCTATATTGGTTAAAATGAGGATTGTTAATGTGAAAATGGTTTAGAAATGTTAAATGGTCATTTTTATGCAAAAATCACAAAGTTACTATTTATAGTAACTTTATTTTTCGAAAGACCAATTTGTCAACATGTTGTATGATTTGAGCGTGCTAAATGACTTATTATGTTTTAATATGATGGTTAGATGCTAAGTTAGATGGTTCCCGATGTCACGTATGCTAAAAATGGAAACTTTCCATTTTAGGAAACTTTTGTGCACTAACATGTTCTAAACGACTTATGTGAAACCGTATGATGATGTGCTATGTGTTAACATGATCCCGTAGGACTACTGAACATGCTAGAACTCTAAAACCGTTATGCTTTGTGAACTTTCTAAAAATGGAAACTTACTATAAATAGTAAGTTGTCCATAAACGCGACCTACGCGTTGTGCACACGACAAACACTTACACGATGGCTACACGATTCACAAACCATCACACGGTTCACCAACGGGTCGTTGACTTGACACGGTCAACCTTGGTCAAACACGGTCAACCTTGGTCAAACACGGTCAACCTTGGTCAAACACGGTCAACTTTGGTCAAACACGGTCAAACATGGTCAAACACGGTCAATATGGACCAACACGAGCAAACACGGTCATTGTGGACCGACACGGACAAACATGAACAACCAAGGGTTGTTGGACACAAACACGAGCACTAACACTAGCACGGTCACTTACACGAACTCACGTACGGTCTACGATATAGGTTGCCGGTGACCGACGTGCTACACGACAACTCGGGAGCTTACGCTTACGTACGATCATATCACTAAGGTGAGTTTACGGCCCCTCTTTACTCTTTTTCAAACGCTTTTAAATAGGGGGAGAATACTAGTTGCATCGAGTCAAACATTATTGCTATTACAAACATTTTTGTGTATGCTGGTTTATTGGACAAACATTAAGTGTTGAACTCGTAACAAGCCCTCACAAAGTCTTACCGTTAATGTACAAACAACGTGGTAGATTTGGATGGATCCATTAGGGAATGACTAACCCCACGGGGCACTATGTTGACTGGATGTCATAACCCGTGCAAATTCTAACCTAACTTGCTATGCATACGAGGCATAGCGGAGGCAAGGACAAACAAGTCTAGTTCGGTAGTGACGCACTGACACTTTGGGCCTAGGGCTCGGTACTAACATTGATAAACAGCATGACACACTTTCATTACTATATGTATATCAAAACCTGTGAACTCACCAACCATTGCGTTGACACTTTTCAAACTTGTATTCTCAGGTAACTAGCTGCGTATGGAACAGGATGCACGTTAAGGGATGAGCTTTAGGAACAGCATGCATTCTGTTGTTTCTTTTGAAAACAATTTAACTTTCAATGTTCTAAACAAAGTTGTATTAAACTATTTACATTTCCGCTGCATGTTTTCAAACATATTTATTTCCGCTGCTATGATAACTTCTATTCCGCTGCAATCTATTTTGTTATGTGTATGTGTCAAACATGGGATTTGTAAACGCATATAGAGGTGTTCTATATGACCTTGAGTTGTGATTCTGGCCACGTCACACCCACGTGGACTGACACCACGAGTGGGAAATTGGGGGTGTGACAGACTGGTATCAGAGCCTTGGTTATAGAGAACTAGGTTTGCATATAGTAAACTTAGACTATAGCCATTGCTCAACTTTAGACACTACACTTAGAACTTGCACATTGATGATATTATTGCTTATGTTAAACTATTACTTACTAACGTGAAACTTACAGGATGGCCGACAGCAACAGCAACGCTAACAGGAGCGCAGCTAGACCCACGGGCACAGATGATTTGGCGGCAGAGAGTCGGCGACGGATCGATGATACCATAGCCCAGGTTGACGTCGAGATGGATAGGCGGGCCAGAGACGCGGCACGGGCCCGACCTTGGGGATGGCTTCCCACCATAATCCTGGGATGGATCATCGGGGAGAGAGTACCTCCATACCGTTTCCCTGGTGATACCACCCCAGGACACCGACTGCCACCACTTGGGGTACCACTGGAGCAGGCCTTCGCGGCCCACGTTGCTTACACCCGACGAGAGATTGGGAGGACTAGAGAGCTGTCAGACGAGGTCCGAGTTCTTCGCGAGAAGAACGATCGATTGGAGAGGCAGAACGAGAGACTGGAGGGACGCAACGACAGATTGGAGGCACAGGTGGAGACTCTACGCCTCCAAGTGTCCCAACTGATGACCCAGCACGGACAGATCATTGATGTCATGCAGGAGCATGATGTACGCATCACTGAGAATCGGACAGACATAACCGAGACTCAGGCGATGGTGCAGGCTAGTGATGCCATGCTTAATGCATGGGCTGCACAGTTCATCGAGGAACCACCACAGGATGATGGACCTGAGTTCGAGGCCGAGGACCTCGAAGAAGAGGACCTTGATGAGGATCCTAATGAGGATCCGGAGGAGGATGATGATGACGGAGACGCTGCTAGTGATATTTCACATGTCTATATGGATTCGGACTAGAGGACTATTGTATTTTGTACTTTCTTATTTTGGCCTAGACGAGCGGGATGTGCTCGAAGAACTTATTATGTATTTCCTTTTGAAATCATTGTACTTCAAGCTTATTATTAATGAGAATTATGTTTTGTCTTACTTATTACATGTTGACCATGATTGCTTGATAACATAACCTCTGACTTGACAGCTAACATGACATCTGATCTGACATCTGACATGACATTTGACTAACACTCTAACATGTGCTGATTAAAACTCTATCCCTTATGTATAGAACCATACATGGCGGGAAGAGGACCGTACGCGCGTCCTGCTAAACGGACACTAGATGCCGCTGTGATAAAAATGATGGTTGACCGTCGGGTCAACAAAGCGATCGCTGACTACGAAGCCAGTCGCCAGCATAGCGAAACTAGCGGAAACAACAACGGTACTAACACTTGCCTGACGCGACTAATATAGCGTAGCTAACACAATACTAACACACGACACTGGTTTCTGACAAACAGGGTCAAACAGCAGCAACGGGAGAGGATGTTCCTTTAAATCTTTCCTAAACTGCCACCCACACAAGTTCAAGGGAACTGAGGGAGCTGTCGGAATGCTCCGCTGGGTGGAGAAAGTGGAGTCTGTATTCGCCATGTGCGAATGTGCTGAAGAGAACCGGGTGAAGTTCGCAACTGGTACACTGGAAGGACCAGCACTCACATGGTGGAATACCCATGTACAAACCCTGGGGTTGGACGGTGCCAACTCCATGCCATGGGCTGATTTCACCCGACTACTGCAAGAGGAATACTGTCCTTGTGATGAGATTCGGAAACTGGAAGCCGAATTCTGGGTGCACAAAATGGTCGGCTCTGAGATCGAGCAATACTGCACTCGATTCCATGAGCTGTGTAAGCTATGTCCGGCTATGGTGACGCCGGAGTACAAGAAAATCGAGCAGTTCATCAGTGGGCTGCCCGAACAAATTCAGAGCATGGTGACTGCGTCTGACCTCACCACTATCCAACCTCTGATCAGGCTGGCTCATAAACTGACTGACCAAGCTGTAGCTCAGGGCAAGCTACCAAAACGAGGCGAGCATGTGAAGCCTCAAGAAAGCCAGAAGAGGAAGTGGGAACCCAGCCACCACCAATCTCATCAGCCCCAACAACAACAACGATCTGCACCTGCCAGAGCATTCACTGCCACCCAACCCGATGACAAGGGAAAGGGTGTGTATCAAGGAAAATACCCGCTATGTAACCGATGCTCTTATCACAACTTCGGGCAATGCGAACGATATCGTTGCTTGAAGTGTGGACGACATGGCCACATGGCCAAAGACTGCAGATCCAAATTTCCCAGTAACAACAACCCTAACCACAACCAGAACAACAACCAGAACACCTCCAGAGGGTGTTATGAATGTGGAAAACCAGGCCACATGAGGAGGGACTGCCCTCAATTGAAGAAGGCCGGAGGAGGAGCGGCCAAAGGAAGAGCATTTGTGATCGGCTCGGGAGAAGCCAAGGATGACCCAAACATCGTAACCGGTACGTTTCTTTTAAATAATGTTTATGCTAGCATATTATTTGATACCGGTGCCGATAGGAGCTTTATATCTAGTGAGTTTAGCAAATTACTAGATATTACCCCAACGCCACTAGACTACAAGTATACCGTAGAGCTAGCCGACGGCAAGCTAATTGAAACACAACACATCTTTCGAGGATGCGTCATGGTATTGGCGGATCATGAACTCGAAATCGATTTAATGCCTGTGACTCTTGGAAGCTTTGATGTGGTCGTTGGAATGGATTGGCTATCCGCTAACCAAGCTGAAATCGTATGCAACGAGAAGATCGTACGAGTGACGTTGCAGAACGGAGAACAGATCTCGATTCAGGGGGAAAGACGGGGAGTACCTCTGAACATCATATCATGCATGAAGGCGAACAAGTATCTGCAAAAGGGATACACTACCATACTAGCCCTCATCACGGAACAACCGAAGAAAGAAAGGAAGATTGAGGACATCGCCGTAGTCCGCGATTTTCCCGAAGTGTTTCCCGAAGACCTACCTGGACTACCTCCGAAACGACAAGTCGAGTTCCAGATAGACCTTACACCTGGAGCAGCACCGATTGCCAAAGCTCCATACCGACTAGCACCGACTGAGATGCAGGAACTGTCTAACCAGTTGCAGGAGCTGTTAGACAAGGGATTTATCAGACCGAGCTTCTCACCTTGGGGAGCACCGGTCTTGTTCGTAAAGAAGAAAGACGGATCATTCCGTATGTGTATCGACTACAGAGAGCTGAACAAGGTGACGATCAAGAATCGATATCCCTTACCGCGAATAGACGATCTGTTTGACCAGTTGCAAGGGTCAAGCTACTATTCGAAGATCGATTTAAGATCGGGTTACCACCAACTAAGGATACAGGAAAACGATATCCCTAAGACTGCCTTTCGAACCCGATACGGACACTACGAATTCTTGGTTATGCCCTTCGGACTAACCAACGCACCAGCTGTATTCATGGATCTCATGAATAGAGTGTGCAAACCTTACCTTGACAAATTCGTAATAGTGTTCATCGACGACATTCTGATCTACTCTAAGAATCAGGAAGAGCATGCCGAACATCTAAGGCTAGTCTTGGAACTATTAAAGAAAGAGCAATTATACGCGAAGCTTTCAAAATGCGACTTTTGGATTCGCGAAGTCCAATTCCTTGGACACGTGGTTAATGAGCAGGGAATACACGTAGACCCAGCCAAGATTGAAGCCATCAAGAACTGGGAAGCACCCAAGACTCCAACTGAGGTGCGGCAATTCCTTGGACTGGCCAGGTACTACCGGAGATTCATTGAAGGATTCTCGAAGATTGCCCAATCATTGACGTCCCTGACCCATAAAGATAAGAAATTCGATTGGGGAGACAAACAGGAAGCTGCATTTAACTTGTTGAAGCAGAAACTATGCACTGCACCCATCCTATCTTTACCGGAAGGATGCGATGACTTCGTGGTGTACTGTGACGCCTCCAAACAAGGACTCGGTTGCGTACTGATGCAACGCGAGAAGGTTATAGCCTACGCTTCACGACAACTGAAGGTGCATGAGAAGAACTACACGACTCATGACCTTGAGTTGGGAGCCGTAGTGTTCGCTTTGAAAATCTGGCGACACTACTTGTATGGCACAAAATGCACTATCTTTACCGATCATAAGAGCCTACAACACATCTTCGACCAGAAAGAGTTGAACATGCGACAACGAAGATGGGTTGAACTCATAGGTGATTACGATTGCGCCATCAAGTATCATCCAAGCAAAGCCAATGTAGTGGCCGACGCGCTGAGTCGGAAGGAGACAACGAAACGCGTGCGTGCCCTGCAGCTCACGATTCATTCTGAATTACCAAATCAGATACGAATCGCACAACAAGAAGCTCTGAAAACAGAGAATCTCACTCTTGAAGCCATGCGTGGCATGGATAAACAATTGAAGGTAAAGGATGACGGAGCTTACTATCTAATGGATCGGATTTGGATTCCACGCTACGGAGGATTGAGAGGAGTAGTGCTGGACGAAGCACACAAGAGCCGGTATTCCATACATCCGGGCTCTGACAAAATGTATCATGATCTGAAAACAACTTACTGGTGGCCAAACATGAAAGCCGAAATAGCAACTTACGTGAGTAAGTGTCTAACGTGCTCAAAGGTCAAAGTTGAGTACCAGAAGCCATCAAGGTTACTTCAACAACCGGAACTACCAATGTGGAAATGGGAGCAGATTTCCATGGATTTCATCACTAAACTGCCAAAGACGGCAAGTGGTTGCGATACCATCTGGGTTATCGTAGACCGACTGACAAAGTCTGCGCATTTTCTACCCATCAAGGAGACTGACAAGCTAGACAAACTCACCCGGATTTATTTAAAGGAAGTGGTCACTCGACATGGAGTGCCAATCTCAATCATATCTGATCGCGACAGTCGATTCACGTCGCATTTCTGGAAGTCCTTGCATAAGGCTTTGGGCACGAGATTGGACATGAGTACCGCTTATCACCCGCAGACGGACGGGCAAAGTGAGCGAACGATACAGACACTGGAGGACATGCTCCGGGCATGTGTCATTGACTTTGGTAGTAGCTGGGAATCTCACCTACCGTTAGTCGAGTTCTCATATAACAATAGCTACCACACTAGCATTCAAGCTGCACCATTCGAGGCACTTTACGGACGTAAGTGTCGATCACCCATCTGCTGGGCGGAAGTTGGAGACAGCCAACTGACTGGTCCAGAACTGGTGCACGAGACAACTGAGAAGATCGTGCAAATACGCAAACGAATGGCAGCAGCTCGGGACAGACAGAAAAGCTATGCCGACAAGCGACGCAAACCGTTGGAGTTCCAGGTGGGGGACAGAGTGTTACTCAAGGTCTCGCCCTGGAAAGGTGTCATTCGGTTTGGCAAACGAGGAAAGTTGAACCCTCGTTACATTGGACCTTTCGAGATCACCAAACGAATAGGCCCTGTAGCCTACGAACTGAACCTGCCAGTTGAGCTGAGCAGTGTACACAACGTATTCCACATCTCGAATGAGAGGCCCCGAACCCCTCAGTTTGGCAAAACATCAAACCGATAATACTTAAACCATAATTACATTATCATAGCAGCGGAATGTAGGGTAACAACATAACTATCATAAAGATCTAAGCAAACTTTTACACATTAAACATAACCCACTCTTCTAACAGTCATATAGTACAGCCAGTCTATGCCAGGGATAGTCTTCAACGTATGCCATGAGCCTTCCTGGTCTCCTTTCTCAAACTATTCAACCTGATATGCATGTAAAACAAGTCAGCTTTATGCTGGTGAGTTCTAAGTTCATTTCTTAGAAAAATCTTTATTTATTCATGTCATCACATGACACAATTTAAATACATAACATACCTGTTCTCATATCATACTTTCATCACCTACATATCATCATAACATACTTACATAACATACATATTATCATAACATCATTCATATAGTGAAGGAACTTCACCGTTAACTGCTGACCCTAAAGTCAAACAGGCTTGTGCAATCACAAGGCTCTTAAACTACCAACCCGCAGCTGGTAACTCATACATGTATAAGATTTCTTTAACACTATCAACGCGCAGCTGATAACTCAAGCATGCCTAAGATTTCTTTAACTGAACTGGCGACACACAGTCGGCAGGCCTATGTTTCCACAGGACTCTTTAACCATCAACCGAAATTGACGGCTCATACCGGTACAAGACTTCTTAACATACATCATAACATGGTTTAAATCATTTAAACCATCATAATCATAAACGGCTCCTTTCACCGTAGTGTTCAAGTTTTGCCCAACCGCAGCCAGCAAAACCTCATTTCCTACTCAACCTCGGTTGAGTCCTTTTAAAAATCATTTCTCTCTCTCAACCGCAGTTGAGACTTTAAACATTCTTTATATCTCAACTGAGATTCTTAAAATCATTTACTTTAAATCATTCTTTAACTATAAACGTTCTTTTCCTGAAAACATACTTTAACTGATTATAATCAGGTTACAATCACTTTCATACATTACTTTATACATACATACAATCTTTTTCATAACATAACTTTATAACATGCATATCAGCCCAAAATGATAAAACATTTAAAACAGGGCTTTAAGAACTCACCTGTTGTCTTGCTGTAGCAAGATCTCTCGTAAACTGGTACTAACAGTATAATTCTGCATCAGTTTACCCTTAATAAGTCATTTACGTTTTAACCTACTGATTAGATCCTTCTGAACGTTCAATGTCAAAGACATTGTCTTGAAAGTCATCAAATAGTTAATATTGTTGATTATAATGCTAAAACAGTTCCTGAACAGATTAATGGCTTAGAAATGATAAATCCTTATCATTGATTACCCAGATATCATGAAATATCACAACATAGTCTTAGAATAGGTTTAATAACCATGATTAACATACTAATCTGACTGTTATCACAAACATCAGATAATCGTTCCAATAAGTATGTTAATGATTGTGATTAGTTTGGAACACTCAGATTTAACCTTTGCATTTCAAAGATTAACCAAACTAATCATTTACATCATCATAATCAAATGGATTAATCCATTATAATCATAGTTGTGATTTCATGCAAACCGGGCATTATAACGGCTCAAAACAAGGATTTAACCGTTAGAACATCGTGTTCTTCATTTCTAATCAATCCTAGCCATCATCTAGGCAATAATCAACAATCCTAACTATCTTATTACGTTCAAAATCAAGATCTAATCAATCAAAATCAAACTAGAAGGTTAAAACGAACCGTTACCTGATCTGACGAATTTCTGCGGTTAAAACAGCGATCAGGACTTGTATATATGATTTCTGGGATGATCCGGATGTTTAGAAACCTCAAATATGAAGATTGGAGATGTTAGGAAGGTAAAATAACGTCTGGAGGTCGAAGAAAGTCGATATTTGTAACTTTTACGCGTTCTGGTGGTTCTTATCCAACTTTGGCCGACATAGTCCCTGGGCGCATAGCCTGACTCTGGAGGGTTGGGAGTTAGGCTATGCGCCTAGCGTGTTTTTCTTCCAATATTTGATTTAAACTTCGTTTCGCGATTCCGGGAGCATACGAACTCCGTTTTGCGCACGGTTTTCGCCCACGTTCATTATTTTTCACATACTATCAATCCCCAATAACAAAAGTTACTAAATCCTCGTGGATTTCAAGCACGATCAAATGTGCTCACGTCATAATTGCCGAATTTTTTTTTTTCGTACGCAGTCGTCACAGTTTCCACAGTAACCGAAATCTCGTACGTTTACTATTAAATTTCTAAATTTTCGGTTGTTACAAATCTACCCTCCTTACAATAGGTTTCGTCCTCGAAACCTGTTACATTTCAAACAAATGTGGGTAGATTCGTTTCATCTCGTCTTCAGTCTCCCATGTAGCCTCAGATCCTTTTCGGTGCTTCCATTGAACTTTAACTTGTCTGATCATCTTGTTACGTAACTGTTTCTCTTTCGTATCAACAATTGCAACTGGTTCTTCTATGTAATTCAACCTTTCATCAACTTCAATATCATTTAAAGGCACATATGCTACATCATCCGCTAGACATTTTCTCAGATGTGAAACGTGAAATGTCGGATGAATTCCACTCAGTTCATCGGGTAGATCTAATCGGTAAGCTACCTTACCGACCCGTGCCATTATTCGAAAAGGTCCAATGAATCTCGGACTCAACTTTCCTCTCTTCCTGAATCGAATAACTCCCTTCCATGGTGAAACTTTTAACAATACTTGATCACCTACTTCAAACTCTATTGGTCTCCGTCTTTTATCGGCATAGGACTTTTGTCGATCCTGTGCAGCTTTCATTCGCGCTTTAACTAGTTGAAGCTTTTCTGTCAAATCTAACACTGCAGCTTTACTTCCCACTTCTTTCTGTCCTACACCTCCCCAACATACCGGTGTCCTACAACGCCGTCCGTACAATGCCTCATATGGTGGCATTCCAATACTAGCATGGTAGCTATTATTGTACGAGAATTCCACCAATGGTAAATGATCATCCCAGCCACCACCAAAATCAATAATACAGGCTCTGAGCATATCTTCTAAGGTTTGGATAGTCCTTTCAGACTGTCCATCGGTCTGAGGATGATACGCAGTGCTAATATTAAGTCTTGTACCCATTGATTCATGGAACTGTTTCCAGAATCTTGAAACGAACCGCGTGTCACGATCTGACACTATAGAAACTGGAACTCCATGTCTCATAATTATTTCTTTCACAAATAGTTCAGACAGTTTCTCCGACGTATAAGTCTCCCGCATAGGCAAGAAATGAGCACTTTTTGTTAACCGGTCTACAATCACCCAAATAGCATCATGACGTTTCGCCGTAAGAGGCAACTTAGTTATAAAATCCATGGTGATGTGTTCCCATTTCCATTCAGGGACTTCTAAAGGTTGCACATAACCATAGGGTTTCTGATGTTCAGCTTTCACTTGTGCACATGTCAAACATTTGTTTACGTACTGCATTACATTAAACTTCATACCTGGCCACCAATAATCCTTTCAAAGGTCTTGATACATTTTCGTTGCACCAGGATGAATAGAGTAGCGTGACTTATGTGCTTCGTCTAGAATCCTTGACCTGATGTCCCCATTTCGTGGAACCCACATTCGACCAAACCGGATCTTAATACCAAACTCATTTTCTTCTAAATTCTTAACTTGACCAAAAATTCTTTCGAACCCAATATTTTCTTCCTTTAGTCCTTCCTTCTGCGCATCTTTAAGTTCATTCAGAAAGTCTGGTGTTATCACCAAACTGTAAGACTTAACACATATAGCAGAGTGTTCTGTTTTACGACTTAGAGCATCAGCCACAACGTTGGCCTTGCCCGGGTGATACAAGATCTCACAATCATAATCCTTGAGCAGTTCAAGCCATCTTCTTTGCCTCATATTCAAGTCTTTCTGTTCAAAGAAGTATTTTAAACTTTTATGATCTGTGTAGATTGTACATTTCACTCCATATAAATAATGCCTCCAAATTTTTAAAGCAAATACCACAGCAGCCAATTCCAAATCATGTGTTGGATAATTAGCTTCATGGGTTTTCAATTGTCTTGAGGCATATGCTATTACCTTTCCCCTTTGCATAAGTACACAACCCAAACCCAGATAAGACGCATCTGAGTACACCACCATGTCTTCATTACCATCCGGCAGTGTTAAAATAGGAGCTTCGGTTAATCTCTTCTTTAGTTCTTCAAAAGCTTGAACCTGAGTTGGACCCCAATCGTACTTTACTTCTTTCCTCGTCAATTTTGTCAACGGTGTAGCAATCCTAGAGAAATCCTGAATAAATCTTCTGTAATAACCTGCTAAACCGAGAAAGCTACGCACTTCCGTTGGTGTTTTCGGAGGATTCCATTTCATTACCGCTTCTACTTTAGCTGGGTCCACCATTATGCCTTCTGGACTAATAACATGACCTAAAAATTGTACTTCCCGTAGCCAAAAGGCACATTTAGAGAATTTAGCATAAAGCTTTTCTCTTCTTAGTATTTCAAGAACTTCCCGGATATGACACGCATGATCACCTTCACTCCTTGAGTATATTAATATATCGTCAATAAACACAATCACTGATCGGTCTAACATAGGTCTGCACACCCGATTCATTAAATCCATAAACGCCGCAGGAGCGTTTGTTAATCCGAAAGACATCACAAGAAACTCATAGTGTCCATAACGTGTGCGAAATGCTGTCTTCGGAATATCTTGTTCTCTCACCTTTAATTGATGATACCCTGATCTGAGATCTATTTTAGAAAACCAACTTGCCCCTTGCAATTGATCAAATAGATCGTCAATTCTTGGTAACGGATACTTATTCTTTATTGTGAGCTTATTCAATTCCCTATAATCAATACACATCCTCATACTTCCGTCCTTTTTCTTTACAAACAACACTGGTGCACCCCAAGGTGACACACTCGGTCGTATAAAACCTTTGTCTAGAAGGTCTTGTAGTTGGGTCATTAATTCTTTCATCTCTGTTGGGGCCAGACGGTACGGTGCCTTGGCGACAGGTTGAGCTCCTGGCACAACATCAATTTGGAATTCGATTTCCCGATCAGGTGGAAGTCCTGGCAAATCCTCAGGAAATACATCAGGAAAGTTACACACCACGGGTACGTCTTCCAATTCTTTTACCTTAATTTCTTTATCAATAACATAAGCCAGATAAGCCCCACACCCTCGCCTCATAAATTCACTTGCCTTAATCATTGAAATGACTTTAGGCGCATTAAACATTTTATCCCCATAAACCGTTACTGAACTCCCATTAAGAGCTGTTAAGAAAATCATCTTTCGTCGACAAACGATGTTAGCCTCATATTTGGCCAACCAATCCATTCCCAAAACTACATCGAAACCTCCTAACGTAATCAGAAACAACTTAACAGGGAATCTATGACCTTCTATATCAATGTAACAATCATCCTCAATGGCCTCCGTTACTCTAGTAGATTTACCAAGAGCAGTTTCTATGTTAAAGGCATTTTCTATCTTTTTAACATTTGCACACAGTTTATCACAAAAAGTAATAGCCACAAAGCTCATACTTGCACCAGAATCAAATAGCACTGAAGCAGGGATATCATTAATCAAGAATGTACCTGTCACCACATCCGGGTCTTTGGCTGCCTGATCTCTGGTCATAGTAAAGGCACGAGCTTTTGCCTTTTGCTTCTCCCCTCCCTTGCTACTTTCAGGTTTACTGGCTTCAGTAGGTATTGTCTTTGGTTTAAAACAATTCTTGCTCATGTGACCGATCCCACCACAATTGTAACACTTTAATATGGTTGGACAATTATACGAGAGGTGTCCAGTTTTTCCACAACGGTAGCACAAAGTAGTCCCCAGGCGACATTCTCCCCCATGCTTCCTTCCGCACTTGGTGCACGTTTCAAATTCTTCTACTTTAAGCTTTTTCATGGGGAGTCCCGGTTTACCATTTCTATTTCTTTTGAATCCCGGTGACCACTTTTGCTTCGGTTCTTCCTTTGTTGGTTCAGCTTCCACAACATCATCCCAAACAATGCCGCTGATTTCTACTGCTGATTCAAAAGTCCTAGGAGCATGCGCCTTCACATGTGTTCGGACTTTAGGTGGTAACCCTTCCACATATAGCTTCAATCTGCGTTCCTCCGTATTTACCAAATGAGGAACCAGTCTTGACATTTCATTAAATTTTGACGTATATTGCCGATGGTTCATACGTCCAGCTTACAAAGTCAGAAATTCCCGTTCGATTTTATCAATTTCATTCTTTGGACAGAAGTGTTTTATAACTAATTCCTTCAAGTCCTCCCATTTAAAACCCTCCACATCAGTAGTGGTCTTTGACTGCTTAACAGTGTTCCACCAATGTAGAGCTTCTTCAGTAAATGAGTGAGCTGCAAATTTCACAGCTTGATCTTCCCGGCATTCACTGATAGTAATAACCGCCTCCATAGCCGAAACCCAATGACAGGTGGCCACAGCATCCTTCTTACCATCAAATGAGGGTGGATTGCATCCTTTGAAGGCCTTGTAATCACAACCCTTCCGTTTCTCTGACGTAAAATCACCGTTCTTAGTTCCGGTGATCACAACTTCCTCTTCTTTGGTGCTGTCATTAGCTCCTTCAGACTTGTCTTTCAAAGTATCCTTCAGTATTTTTGTAACCAAAGCTGGTAGCTTATCATCCAAAACTTTACAGACCTCATCAGAAATAGCCTTCACTACGATAGGTTCTAGAGTAAACTCATCTTCATCTTCCGGTCGCTCGTCGTGCTCGTAGTCGTCTTCATTGACGGGTTCTTCATTCTCGATATGCGGTTCTTCAGGTTCCTGTGGTTGCTTCCTTGGTCTACCCCTTTGTCCAGCCATTTAACTATCTACAAGATGCATCAATTGGAGAGTCAGTACAGGTTTAGTTTAGCACGAAATAAGCTTTGTAAATCGTTAATGACGTTGATCAGGTGTTATTAACCATTTACCTAACTCATAGGCTCTAAACGTTTCCCATCACGTCACCCCAAAGTGCATGACTCTAACTATCTTTCTAACCTTACACCTATGTCTTAACTCATACATAATATTCAGCTCATGGCATCAAACTACCCTTGACTGGCATTCTTATCCTTCAGTCCCATTTTCAGTTTAAGTCTAGTCATTAGGGATGACCAGATCTCTCAAACTATGGCTCTGATACCAACTTGAGAGGCCCCGAACCCCTCAGTTTGGCAAAACATCAAACCGATAATACTTAAACCATAATTACATTATCATAGCAGCGGAATGTAGGGTAACAACATAACTATCATAAAGATCTAAGCAAACTTTTACACATTAAACATAACCCACTCTTCTAACAGTCATATAGTACAGCCAGTCTATGCCAGGGATAGTCTTCAACGTATGCCATGAGCCTTCCTGGTCTCCTTTCTCAAACTATTCAACCTGATATGCATGTAAAACAAGTCAGCTTTATGCTGGTGAGTTCTAAGTTCATTTCTTAGAAAAATCTTTATTTATTCATGTCATCACATGACACAATTTAAATACATAACATACCTGTTCTCATATCATACTTTCATCACCTACATATCATCATAACATACTTACATAACATACATATTATCATAACATCATTCATATAGTGAAGGAACTTCACCGTTAACTGCTGACCCTAAAGTCAAACAGGCTTGTGCAATCACAAGGCTCTTAAACTACCAACCCGCAGCTGGTAACTCATACATGTATAAGATTTCTTTAACACTATCAACGCGCAGCTGATAACTCAAGCATGCCTAAGATTTCTTTAACTGAACTGGCGACACACAGTCGGCAGGCCTATGTTTCCACAGGACTCTTTAACCATCAACCGAAATTGACGGCTCATACCGGTACAAGACTTCTTAACATACATCATAACATGGTTTAAATCATTTAAACCATCATAATCATAAACGGCTCCTTTCACCGTAGTGTTCAAGTTTTGCCCAACCGCAGCCAGCAAAACCTCATTTCCTACTCAACCTCGGTTGAGTCCTTTTAAAAATCATTTCTCTCTCTCAACCGCAGTTGAGACTTTAAACATTCTTTATATCTCAACTGAGATTCTTAAAATCATTTACTTTAAATCATTCTTTAACTATAAACGTTCTTTTCCTGAAAACATACTTTAACTGATTATAATCAGGTTACAATCACTTTCATACATTACTTTATACATACATACAATCTTTTTCATAACATAACTTTATAACATGCATATCAGCCCAAAATGATAAAACATTTAAAACAGGGCTTTAAGAACTCACCTGTTGTCTTGCTGTAGCAAGATCTCTCGTAAACTGGTACTAACAGTATAATTCTGCATCAGTTTACCCTTAATAAGTCATTTACGTTTTAACCTACTGATTAGATCCTTCTGAACGTTCAATGTCAAAGACATTGTCTTGAAAGTCATCAAATAGTTAATATTGTTGATTATAATGCTAAAACAGTTCCTGAACAGATTAATGGCTTAGAAATGATAAATCCTTATCATTGATTACCCAGATATCATGAAATATCACAACATAGTCTTAGAATAGGTTTAATAACCATGATTAACATACTAATCTGACTGTTATCACAAACATCAGATAATCGTTCCAATAAGTATGTTAATGATTGTGATTAGTTTGGAACACTCAGATTTAACCTTTGCATTTCAAAGATTAACCAAACTAATCATTTACATCATCATAATCAAATGGATTAATCCATTATAATCATAGTTGTGATTTCATGCAAACCGGGCATTATAACGGCTCAAAACAAGGATTTAACCGTTAGAACATCGTGTTCTTCATTTCTAATCAATCCTAGCCATCATCTAGGCAATAATCAACAATCCTAACTATCTTATTACGTTCAAAATCAAGATCTAATCAATCAAAATCAAACTAGAAGGTTAAAACGAACCGTTACCTGATCTGACGAATTTCTGCGGTTAAAACAGCGATCAGGACTTGTATATATGATTTCTGGGATGATCCGGATGTTTAGAAACCTCAAATATGAAGATTGGAGATGTTAGGAAGGTAAAATAACGTCTGGAGGTCGAAGAAAGTCGATATTTGTAACTTTTACGCGTTCTGGTGGTTCTTATCCAACTTTGGCCGACATAGTCCCTGGGCGCATAGCCTGACTCTGGAGGGTTGGGAGTTAGGCTATGCGCCTAGCGTGTTTTTCTTCCAATATTTGATTTAAACTTCGTTTCGCGATTCCGGGAGCATACGAACTCCGTTTTGCGCACGGTTTTCGCCCACGTTCATTATTTTTCACATACTATCAATCCCCAATAACAAAAGTTACTAAATCCTCGTGGATTTCAAGCACGATCAAATGTGCTCACGTCATAATTGCCGAATTTTTTTTTTTCGTACGCAGTCGTCACAGTTTCCACAGTAACCGAAATCTCGTACGTTTACTATTAAATTTCTAAATTTTCGGTTGTTACATCGAACCTCAAGAAGTGCCTATCTGATGAGACACTTGTTATTCCTCTCGAGGAAATACAAATCGACGAACAACTGAACTTCGTTGAGGAACCGGTGGAGATTATGGACCGGGAAACCAAGAAGCTCAAGCTCAGCAAGATTCCAATAGTGAAAGTGCGATGGAATTCGCGACGAGGACCGGAATTCACGTGGGAACGTGAAGACCAGATGAAACAAAAGTACCCACACCTGTTCGCGGAACAGACCAACACTGACAACACAAGTTGAAT
This sequence comes from Mikania micrantha, assembly GCA_009363875.1. Taxonomy (NCBI): domain Eukaryota; kingdom Viridiplantae; phylum Streptophyta; class Magnoliopsida; order Asterales; family Asteraceae; genus Mikania; species Mikania micrantha. The sequence goes on along the minus strand of CM018687.1, from coordinate 52,903,622 downwards.
TTCGGGACGAAATTCTTTCTAACAAGGGGAGGATGTGACACCCCGTAATTTCCAGGTCAGCTTGTTATTTATTTAAATGTTTATTTAAATGCATTATGTACACGTGGCACTAGAAATAGAGTAATTTAGTTTGACACGTGGCACGACAGTACGAACACTGGCATACGACAAGATAATTCGTGGAATTATCGACGAACAACACACACGTGTCAAAACACACGAACGTTGGTGAACGCCTAACACATTGTGTAGCACAACACTCGAAACTTCACGAAACACTGTCACAAGTCAATTATGGCTAATAATTGACCAATAGAGTCCAAACGACGCTCGAACGATGTTCTACAGTCGAGAAACGGGCAAGATTGGGCCAGAACAACAAAAACAAGCTTATTGGGCTTAAAATTCAAGCCAGGCGGTACGCCTGACCCGGGAAGCCCGCGACAGGCGATGCGCGCGGGTGGAATTTGAGCGCCTCGCCTGTACCGGATCCACGCGTAACGACACATCATGCCCACCAACGTCAGGCGATACGCCTGACACCCCTGAATCGTTTAAAATCGTCTTGAGCAGCGCAAAACCATCATTTCATCTACTCTCATCATTTTTCTCGACCACACACGCCACCATTCGACCATAACCGATCCAGGAGCTCTGCTACACCCTTCTTCAACCTTTAGAAAGCCATTGGAAGCCATTGAAGCCACCTTGAAGCTTGAAGAGCTTGAGGAGAGGAGTTGGAGGCCACACCACCACCATCACCATCGTTTTTCTGCTCGAACCTGCTGTCCAGGAGCTCAAGTGACTGCTCTCATCATCATCTCAGGGTCTTTGAGGCTTTGGAAGGTAGATTGATGTTCTTTGTAGCTTAAAATGCATTATTTTCACTTCTACACACACATGCAAGTGCTAAATCCCACATGCAAGCACTTTGAATACACATGCACAAGATTATGATCTGGGTTTGTTGATTTTAAGGTGATTGGTGATGATCTATGATGTTTAAATGGTGCTTTATGACGATCCATGATGATGTGTTTATATGTATTTCATGATTTGGTCACAAATGAGTGATTTACCCACATGCATGTACGATCTATGATGGCTAGAATGATTTTCAGTAGTTAAGCATGTTTCTTGATGATATTGGATGATGATTGCATGTTTAGATGATGTTAAAATAGTTAAAACAATGATTTTTATGAATCTTTCTATATTTAGAAACTTTTTTAGTACAAGTTGGTGAAATGGTGTACTTGATGAACATGCATGTACTTGGAATTGCTCTTAGAATGTTAATATGATGATTAGAATGTTTAAAATGTGATCTCGATAATGTTTATGGTCATTTTTGACAAAGTTACTATATTTAGTAACTTTTCGGGTCAAAATAATGATAGGAGACTCTTCCACCATATTTGTATGATTAAAATGATGCTATATTGGTTAAAATGAGGATTGTTAATGTGAAAATGGTTTAGAAATGTTAAATGGTCATTTTTATGCAAAAATCACAAAGTTACTATTTATAGTAACTTTATTTTTCGAAAGACCAATTTGTCAACATGTTGTATGATTTGAGCGTGCTAAATGACTTATTATGTTTTAATATGATGGTTAGATGCTAAGTTAGATGGTTCCCGATGTCACGTATGCTAAAAATGGAAACTTTCCATTTTAGGAAACTTTTGTGCACTAACATGTTCTAAACGACTTATGTGAAACCGTATGATGATGTGCTATGTGTTAACATGATCCCGTAGGACTACTGAACATGCTAGAACTCTAAAACCGTTATGCTTTGTGAACTTTCTAAAAATGGAAACTTACTATAAATAGTAAGTTGTCCATAAACGCGACCTACGCGTTGTGCACACGACAAACACTTACACGATGGCTACACGATTCACAAACCATCACACGGTTCACCAACGGGTCGTTGACTTGACACGGTCAACCTTGGTCAAACACGGTCAACCTTGGTCAAACACGGTCAACTTTGGTCAAACACGGTCAAACATGGTCAAACACGGTCAATATGGACCAACACGAGCAAACACGGTCATTGTGGACCGACACGGACAAACATGAACAACCAAGGGTTGTTGGACACAAACACGAGCACTAACACTAGCACGGTCACTTACACGAACTCACGTACGGTCTACGATATAGGTTGCCGGTGACCGATGTGCTACACGACAACTCGGGAGCTTACGCTTACGTACGATCATATCACTAAGGTGAGTTTACGGCCCCTCTTTACTCTTTTTCAAACGCTTTTAAATAGGGGGAGAATACTAGTTGCATCGAGTCAAACATTATTGCTATTACAAACATTTTTGTGTATGCTGGTTTATTGGACAAACATTAAGTGTTGAACTCGTAACAAGCCCTCACAAAGTCTTACCGTTAATGTACAAACAACGTGGTAGATTTGGATGGATCCATTAGGGAATGACTAACCCCACGGGGCACTATGTTGACTGGATGTCATAACCCGTGCAAATTCTGACATAACTTGCTATGCATACGAGGCATAGCGGAGGCAAGGACAAACAAGTCTAGTTCGGTAGTGACGCACTGACACTTTGGGCCTAGGGCTCGGTACTAACATTGATAAACAGCATGACACACTTTCATTACTATATGTATATCAAAACCTGTGAACTCACCAACCATTGCGTTGACACTTTTCAAACTTGTATTCTCAGGTAACTAGCTGCGTATGGAACAGGATGCACGTTAAGGGATGAGCTTTAGGAACAGCATGCATTCTGTTGTTTCTTTTGAAAACAATTTAACTTTCAATGTTCTAAACAAAGTTGTATTAAACTATTTACATTTCCGCTGCATGTTTTCAAACATATTTATTTCCGCTGCTATGATAACTTCTATTCCGCTGCAATCTATTTTGTTATGTGTATGTGTCAAACATGGGATTTGTAAACGCATATAGAGGTGTTCTATATGACCTTGAGTTGTGATTCTGGCCACGTCACACCCACGTGGACTGACACCACGAGTGGGAAATTGGGGGTGTGACATTGTTTCTTTTTTAATCCTTTTGAACTTTAGAAATTGTTCATATAATTTGTTTCTTTTTTTATCTTTGTTTTTTTTTGTGGCAACTACAAAAATATTTTTGAACCATTTTGTTAATAATTGTTATTTTTTGGTTTATCTTGAACAATGATAATCAACTTATAACATTTTGAAATTTCATGTTATTTGATATATTAATAGTTTATTCTTGGCATATTTAACATATAGTTTTTTGTTATAAAAAAATAAATTTATTATTAGTTACCCGATACCAGACGTGTTTTAAGCCAGTTATTCTCAACGAATATATTTAGCTAAACCCGCCGGGATACCATAAACCCGCCGGGATACCCGATACCCGACGGGTAAATACCCGATAGATACCCGATGGGATTTGGGACGGGTATGGGACATACTTTTATAATCGGGTATGGGACTGGGATTACTCAAACCCGTCCCAAACCCGGCCCATTGCCATCCCTACGCGTACCGCGAAGAAATCCGGAAAATCGCAGATATTTTGCAATCATCGCGTACCGTGAAGAACCCTTAGCTCCTCCTTAGCGTACCGCGAAGACCATTTTTTTCCATTTTTCAACAGAAACTTCGTTTTGCGATTCCGGACCATCCGTAACTCCGTTTTGTACGCGGTTTTCGCCCATGTTCCTCATTTTTCGCATACTATCATCCTGCAATAATTAAAATTGCTAAATCAACATGGATATCAAGCACGATCGAAGGTGCTTACGTCATTGATGACGTAATTCTTCGAACTCAATTGTCACAGTGTATAGAAATGAAATTCACAAACAAACTTGCATTATATTTTAACTTCATGTTTTTTTGTTCTTTACAATATGAGGCTATTTATAGCCTTAAGTTTAACAATTACAAGGTAGTTATTTGACAGTTAAATAACTAAATCTTCAACTATTATTTGACCCAACTAAACTTATACTTGACCCACCAAATTACATACATTATATATTAGATAACTTTGACCCGTTATGCCGATTATTAATTTCAAACAATCTCCCCCTTAATATTGGCATAACGAAATAGATTTATTCTTCATAGTAATGTTGGTTTTTCATCAATTATGAGATGCGATTCTTGGTCCTTCTCCTTTTCTAGCCTTTCCTTTCTCTTGAAGCATTCATATCCGAAGTGACCATATTTACCGTATTCATAGCATTTAAATTCACTTTTGTCATTGTTTCCATATTCAAGACTTCTTCCACGTCCTCTTCCTCCTTTAAATGAGCCTCTTCCACCACGAGTTTGATCACCACGTCCTCTTTCATTTTTCCACTTTTCTTGATGATCATTTGCACTTGCTATTAGGAGTTTTCCTTGATCATTATCTTGAGATTCATCTTGAATTTTGAGACGTTCTTCAAATGCTATTATTCTTCCCACCGCTTCTTCAAATGGCATGTTGTCAATCTCAAAATATTGCTCGATAGTTGCCACGATTGGTAGGAATTTCTTTGGAACCGAGTTAAGCAACTTTCTTACAATTATTTTGTCCTTAAGGGTAGTACCAAGACTTTTAAATTTTGCTATTATACCACTCAACTTTCCAGAAAAGTCATTTACACTTTCATTTTTCTTCATCTTTAACGTTTCTAACTCGCTTCTTAATGTTAGTAAACGTGCCTTTTGAACCATATTTGCACCAAGGAATCGAACTTTAATCGAATCCCATACTTCTTTTGCACTCGAATATTGCGCAACTTGCATTAAAATATCTCCAGATAATGTTTGAAAAATCATTGCTTTTGTTGTATTGCTTTTCTTCTCATCTATTTCATCTAATGAAACAATCGTTTCCCACAAACTATATGCTTTCAATATTGTCTCCATTAAAATCGCCCATTGCGTGTAGTTTGTTTCTGCCAATTTTGGACATTGCAAAGATACGTTTCCTTGTTCACGAATTGCTACGGACGTGCCATCTTTCTTATCGTCTTCTTTGCCCGCCATACTTTCTTTGCTTCTTCCTTTCTTTGATTTCTTTCTCCCTATTTTGCTTTACTTTCTAAAATTTTTTTACTCCACGAAGGTTTTTATTGCCATGAAGGTTATTGCCACGAAGGTCGTTTATCCACAAAAGTTTTTTTTTTGTATTATTGTTTTTTTTCCACCAAGGTTTTTACCACAAAGGATTTTGTTCCATGAAGGATTTACACCACAAAGGATCTTCCTTACTCTTGCTAATCTTTTAAAATATAAGATTTTCTAATATGTTTTTTTTTAAAATTAAAACATAATTTTAATTTTCTAAAAGAAATTTGTATGACAAATTATTAAAATCTCTTATGTTTTAAACATTTTTTTTCTTCAGTTTATTTATTTATTTTTATTTTATTAATTTTTTTGATCGGTCTCTTCCAGAAAAAAACAATACAATAAAGAAACATGTTTTCGATTTTTGGGTGTTCGGTTTGACTTTGGGCCAATTTTTATCTGGTTTTTAGTTTTGATTTTTTTTCTATTTATTAAAATGCCTGCTTCCAAATAAAAAGATGAACGTGCTCTCCTTCTTTCTTTTTATCCAGGTAACTTTGAGATTTGGGGAAAAAAATAGGGTTTTAAGAAAAACCTCACGATTAAAAAAATCGAATACGCACACCGTTACTTTTTGCTTCAGATTTCCGGCGATCCCTTCTCCTTTGCCTCCTATCGTGATTTGATTCTGAGAATGGGGTTTCAATCCTTTGCTGAATCGGACTCGCTCAATCCTTCAAGATATGTTTTCTGTGATTTTCCTTCTTGTTTCAAATCTTAGTTCTTTAATATTGGTGTTTCAACAGCCCTTCGTTGAGATGTTCTTGGAATTTTATGTTTTGATTTGAATATCATACGGTCCTTTCGTCGATGGTCTTTTGTGATTTAGTTTTGATAATCCACAGGTTCTTTAGGATTTGATGAAGTGTTCTTGTTATGATGATTTCGCAGAGGCTTGAACCTGGCTCTGATGCCACTTATTGGAACCCACGATTGAATGTGATGTGTATGTGTGTATGGAAATGAAATTCACAGACAAACTTGCATTATATTTTGACTTCACGTTTTTTTGTTCTTTACAATATGAGGCTATTTATAGCCTTAAGTTTGACATTTACAAGATAGTTATTTGACAGTTAATTAACTGAATCTTTAACTACTATTTGACCCAACTAAACTTATACTTGACCCACTAAATTACATACATTATATATTAGATAGCTTTGACCCGTTATGCCCAATATTAATTTCCAACAATCTCACCCATGACTGGTATGAGAGTTTGACGCCGTCGAGAACACGGATGCGTTGCTGGATGTTGGTGACGGTGTACGCCGGGTGAAGGGACGGTGGTGGGTTGTTTGTTTTGTCGGCCATGGATGCTGTCGGAGAAAAAAAATCGAAATTCAAAGATGGAGATTAGGGTAATACCATGTGAGATTATGAATATACTCTGTTGATCATTTCCATTCATTGTACATCAAATATATAAGAGAAGAGGAGCTATTCTAGAAACTAATTAAGAGCTATACAAGGAAACAATTATGCTAATTATGTGCACAATATACACCGATGATTAGGTGATATAATCATCAGTTAACAGTTTTATGCTTTCTAACCGGCCCGAACTACTTTTTACCTGCACTCATAGGTTGTTTTGTGGATTCAACTAACCCGACCTATTTTTTACCAAAACCTTTGTTTATTAACCCATTATTTGCCCCCTGCGAGAAAATTTTTTAAATTTGTCAATGATCACCACAATCACAATGATCATTACAAGACGTATTTGACATTCCTACAGCTTAATCACATTTTTTTTTCTTTTGTTTTTATAGATTATGGCTTGTATATATTGATAACTAGATTAGTAACCCGTGTATTATACGGGTTGAATTAAAAATATATAATAAATATTTATTAATAAAATTTAGACAATATAAGAAAATTTTTTGATATAAAATATGACTAAAATTATGTATAATTTAATGCATAATTTTATAATAATTTGAATTTTTAAAATGTTTTAAAAAACTATTTTTAAAAATTGTATATTTTATAATAATTTGGATTTTTAAAATGTGTCTTTAATATTAATATTTTTAATGTATTAAAAAATATGTTTCTTAGTTTAAAAATGTAAAAAAGTATTTAATATTTAATATTAATTTTAATATAAGGTGTATTTAATATGAGAGAAAGGTGGGAAATTAAAGTGGATGTACTTTAAAAACACGCCATGTGTCTCTAAAAATTTTGATTTATTAGAATAGATATATATGATCTCGAGGGATTATTGCACGAGTAAACGGTTGGATGGCTAATCTTACTATTATAATAAACAAAAATCATTTTTGACACTTGTCATGTTTTTAAACCAATATTGCCACATGTCTTCATTTTATCATCTAACTCAACTCTCTTTCATATTAAATAATTTTATTAACTCTCTTATTAAATAACTAAAATATTAATGATAATATTTACTTTTTTAATGTTAAAAATGGTTTTTAAATAAATTGAAAATCAATTTAAAAAAACACATTAAAAAAATAAAGTATTAAATTTTTTTCTAAAAATAAAAGATTTTTAAAGACAAGAAATATATGTTACATTGGTATTTATAATTTTTTTTTCTACAAATTAAGTTATCTAAAAAAATATTTTTTAAAAAAATGAAATAAACTATAAAACAGAGATTTTAAACAACATGATTTTTATAAAAAAAAAATAACATTTTTAACACGAAATGCTTTAAAAAATAATTACTTTAAAAACTAAAAGTTATAAAAATGATAGAAAAAATTGAAGTTTGGGACATTTTGTTTAATGATATTTTTAAATTAGCCAATTAGGTCACTTAACTTTAATAATTAAAAAATGAGTACCTTACATTTTTGATTTTGAAACTGATAGCTTTTAACTTTAATTAGTTTAAAATTTTCAGCTCTTACAATATAAGGAAGTTGAGTATCAATTCTTTAATTATTAAATTTTTTAATTGATATTTTAATCATTTAATATATTTAATAATACTTAATTTATTCATTTCATTTTAAAACACTGTTTTATAATTAATTTTTATCAATAGTTATTGTATATTAAACCCCGTGTAATACACGGGGTAATAATCTAGTTAATTATATATAATGTGTGTTTGTGTTTAATTATTATACTTGTTTGTGGTTGATTATTTTTTATTCGGCTGTTTGTTGTTATTGCCATCTTTTACGAGCGTGTTCAGTGACAATTTCTTGAGAATTTATACCACTTATGAAAGAGACATCAAACACTACTTCGGTGATTTCATTTCATTGTTAGATTTTATTTTTGTTTTTTTCCCTCTTTCTACAAACATCAAGGGAAGTAATTCAAGTGGGGGACATGAGATTTTATTTATTTTTATCTTTATTTGAAAAGCAAATTTCATCAAACCTAAAGAAATATAAAATAACAACTAAAAAGTTATTAAAATCTAAAAATAGAATAAAAGATTTTTGAAAGTCTCGATTATATTCTAGTAAAGTAAAAACACAATTAGACGGTTGGGTACGGATTTTAAAGTTCTTTAAGTTGGGTGATAAAAGTAAGCCCAATTAGGTTGTTTACTAAATTAACTGAACTATGATGCGTGATCAACGACGGAATACGTAGAGGCGTGAGTTTGACTGTTTGTTAACTAATGGTGCTATTTGAAAGTTCGAATAATTATGCATTCAATGTTAACATTCAAACAAACATTCATTAGTTCCAAACAATATTCATTACATAACTCAATTCAAAAATACTACACAATAAAAGCCTAAACAATTTTTAAAGATTAATCTAGGTTCACTAAAGTTTATCCTATGTTTTCACTATGTCTTCACCTTAATTTGTTATATATGTAAAATAGATTTTTGGGTCAACTATATGAATATATAGTTGTTAAGTATAACAAACAGTTTAAATAAATGTTTAAAAATAAATGATGCATTACAATTAGGCTATCTAGAATTAGAATCTATGCTTGTTATAAGTTACATGTTTGCATACACTAGTACAAATTAGGCTTTTTGGGGCGGTGAAATACAACATATGGGGCGGTTTATAGACCGCTCTATATGATTACGCTTCAAAAAATAGAACTTTTTTTAGGGCGGTGAAATTAACCGCCTCAAATAAAAAAAAACGGCCTCAAATAATGCTCAATCAATATTTTATGGGGCGTTTTCCTTTGGTTTTTGGGGCGGTTTGCATTATTTTTTGTCAGTTTTGTGGGATATTTTTTTGGGGCAGTCCTATGGGATGCTTGTTGGCCGATTTGTATTATTAATTAGCTTTTTGGTTCTTGAGTTTGAAGCTCCATTTCAATCCCAGTACAAGGATGATCAACTACAAATCTTAGCCCTATAAACCCAAATATGCAGTTGAATTCATATACAATCACATTTACAGAAACGAATATTAAACAATACTTGAAGTCTTGAACAGAAAGCAACATCAGAACATTTATATAAAAGCATGAGATATAAAGATTACAGTTCATGAATATGTTGCTATAAATGAAGTTCCACAAATGCTAAACTAAATAACAAAACTAAATCAACTCATGGATTATCACCACTATTTGAGTCCCCTTCATGCTCTGTCACCCTGTTCGTTACAAAAGGAACAAACCTGCATGAGAATTAAAAGGTCTTTATTCCTTCCAATCGAGTAAATATATATTCTAAATATTAGATAACATACAAGTGTATCTTAATGATGGATTCTCACCACTATTTGAGTCCCCTTCATAGTAGCATAAGCCTTACGTTCATGCTCCATCACCCTATTCGTTATAAAAAGAAAAAACCCATTTGAGGATTTTGGCAAGATGATCGTTTAGACGTGATTTCAGTTCACTTAGCAATTCTTCATTTGCATTCAAAACAGAGTTCCATAAGACGTACGATTTCCACACTACCGTCGCTCACATCAGCCATCGCTTCACGCCACCGTCGCTCCAACCAGCCACCTCTTCACACCAGCCATCGCTTCATGAAGATCGAAGGAGAGCCAAGGCAGTAGTTATACAAAAATCGAATAAGATTAAAAGAGAACCAGGAGTCACAAAAAGTTCGAGGGAGATCGAAAGTAAAACGGTTTTGGTGGGAAATCTAAAATTTTTATTTTTTAAGGCAGTCTTGGTTAATTTGTAGCTGGTTTTTGGAGCGGTTTTATATTGTGTAATTTGAGGCGGTTTTGAAAAACCGCTCCAAAAGATATTCATCGCCTCACATAAGATTTTTTGGAGCGGTTTTCAGTTGAAACGAGCGATTGGTAACTTTAAACATATTTTATGAGGCGGTGTTAGAGTGAACCGCCCTTTAAAAAAATTTTAAACCGCCTCTTATAATGGTTTTTCTACTAGTGATATAAGATGAATACAATAACAATAATGTCTCTCAACAAGTGTTAATAAATTGAACTTAGTTAAGACAGACCAAGTCTTAAACTAAATCATGGAAAATACAAGTTGCAATAGATGAATGTCTCTCAAACCAGTTTCAATAATAGCTTAATAACTAATAGATAATGTCTCTGAAACAGTTTCAACACTAGCATGATAACTAGTATTTCAACGTGTTTGCAATAGATAATACATAAATATGAATCATATAAGGCCTTAACAAAGTAGGCATATACACATAGAAAGGATTCTAATTAAATAGAACTTAACTCTTTGCATCGTATGGTTTTGATTTTAGATAAACATGTTTAGAGTAAGTATATGTAACATCCCCAAAATATGAAAAATGAAAGAGGAAATATGAACATATTCACATGTATTGATTAGCTAGTTCAATAAGCTTGATAGAGCTCTAAGTCAAAGATCACACGACAACCTAAATTTTAAAAGAATAACTTAGTGCACTTGGTATTTCTAAAGTTCAAGTATCGTGTTCTAAGTTTATGGCATTCTGTGAAATATATCTATTATGATTGAAGGATAAAGTTTGGAATATTTGTTTATTTATTTATATAAATATTCATAGAAGCTTGTTAAATAAATAGATAAAATATTATGTAATAGTACTCCATCTATTACATGAGTTGCTTTTTCTATTGTTCCATAGAATAAAGATATTTATTTAGAAGTATTTTAATTAAAACATATCTTATGAATGTATAAATGTTCATCTAGAAACATTATAAAATAATTTAGAATAATTAAACAAAATTATTCTATTTTTTAGCTTTTGGTCGTTTAATGATTTTTGGATATAAAATAACATTTATGAATAAATACTTTATTTAAATATATTAAAGGTTATAAATTAATTGTTTAGAATAATAAAAAAAATTATTCTCTGTCTTATTTATGAAACCTTTTAAATGTTTGACTTTAAAATACAAGTTTTAGATTTTATAATATATTTTTATAACATTAATCAATTCAAAATATATGTAAAAGAACTTTCTAAACTGTATAAAAACTCAGATATTTTTCTGGAATTATTAAAAGTTTAGCAGTTTATAAAAAAAATTTTAGGATTTTTTAGAAGTTTTATTATTAATTTTTTTTTTGTTTTTAGAATTTTATACCTCCTGGTTTTGTTCACATGCAATTACCGATTGCATTGCTCCCTGGGATCGATAATATGATCGTTCCAGTTAGATAAATCATATAAGTTGCGAAATCTTCATTTTCAATAAGAACCCTAGAAAGCTTCCGATTAAATTCATCAACATGATGATTGCATGCCCTTGATTTTATAGGGCTTTGGTAATATCGTGTAAAAACGTACATAATCCATCTAAAACTTACTAGATAACAATTCAAATTCGATGTGATGGTGCTTCAAAAGCCAGCCGAGCTTGGTAGATCTTGATTCGCAATGAACACGTTTGTGAGGGTGATTGAGTTGCACAGAAGTTTCGTGATAGCCAAAGGAGTTTAGTGGTATGGTTAATTTCAGTTTTTATATTTATTTTGACCAAATTAAGATTTTGAGTTGATTATGTCTTTTAGGACATGATTTCGTATTTACGTTGATTGCCAGCCCAAATTGATAATTGCCCGTGATTAACACACTTCGAAAGTTACCTAAAATGCTATCAATCGAGATGTACACACATTGATTGGGCTGGTAGCCATCAGGTTGCATAAGACTACACGCAGCGGTCAAGCCGCGGGGCCAGCGTCTCTGCTCCCCTCCGCGGCCTCACGCGGGAACACCGCCCCCCTGCGTAGCGGCCCCCCCACGACCCTCCCACGGCCCCCGCTTCCCGTTGATGATACTTGAACCTGATTGGTTGGTTTCAAATGTTGTGGGCCCCCTATTTTTTAACGGCTACAAATAAAAAATAATAATAATAATAATAAAATCAATCTTTATATAAACCACGCATTTCAACCATTTTACACACTCATTTTCATTCAAAACTCTCTTAATTTTTATACATTTTTTTATAAAAATGTCATCATCCTCTACGGTGTTCTCATCTTCTGATAGCGAGGGTATTGATCTTTTTATCTCGGCTTTGTCTACCATGGCTCAAGAAAACGCTTCTCAGATTCCTCGGCCTATAATTAGAAGAATTCAAATTAATCGAGACAGGGAAGCGGGGCATGATATGTTGATGCGTCATTATTTTGGGCCCGAACCGTTGTATAATGAGACGTTGTTCAAGAGGCGTTTCCGGATGCAACGACCTCTATTTGAACGTATCGTGAACGATCTGGAGGTTGCGGATACTTATTTTCAATTGAGATGGGATGCTCGCGGCAAGCGAGGATTTACACCGTTACAAAAGTGTACGTCGACTATTCGACAATTGGCATACGGGAGTACGACAGACTTAATGGACGACTATTTACAGATGTCTGACATCACTTCCAGAGAGTGCCTTTATAATTTCTGTAAGAATATCCATCGACTCTATGGTCCTAAATATTTGCGCAAACCAAATTATAATGATGTTATGAATTTGTATGAACACCATGAAAATTATCATGGGTTTCCCGGTATGCTTGGTAGTATTGATTGTATGCACTGGGATTGGGAAAATTGTTCGGTTGCATGGAGAGGACAATTTATGAGAGGCGATCACGGATTGTCACACCCCCACCCCTCGTCACCTCATGTATGATGTCACTGAAACGGTTGCGGAAGCACAGTGGTGATGTCTCCGAGGTGAGGAGTGACTTACTTGATCCAATATCACAAGCACACAGATTAACTTAAAATAAATACATTACAGGGTTTCGTTATTACAATTTACATTACAACATTAACCTATTTAACTACAATTTTTGTGAGGTGCATTCTTTCCGAAGTCACGGTCTACCTGCAAAAAGGTTTGATTTGGAAACGTCAGCACAAAGCTGGTGAGTTCATACAGTTCAAGTTTCACAATATGATATGATATGATATGTAATATAAGTTCACAAAATGTTCAGTTCAAGATAACCATGGGACCCGTATCTAGTTCCTTTCTGACGATATTGTTCTACAAGATACTACCCGTCGGTACATATCTTAATGCCTCATTATCTTAATGTCTATCACACCATTAAGAAGTTTTGGAAACAGGAAACAAACATTCACACAAGGGGAGATGCAATCCTCCCAGCAAATGGGTGGTCAGCCAATAGTACTATCAATGTTTCCCCGTTCGGCCCCACATGGGTTCACTAGATACAGTTCAGAAATGAGGACTTAAGTTCTGTGATAGTGTTCTGTTCTCAGGGCAAAAATCCCATGAAATCCACAAGTTCCAACCCATCACATGTAATCACACAGATAACAGTGATACATATCATATAGTTTTGAAAAGTTTTACAGCGCTACCCCGATGTTTATAAAAGATTAAAAAGAAAAGGGGTCGTACGAAACTCACCTGGTAGTATAGATGCAGCAGAATATCTCAAAACTGATAATAGAGAAGTGATTCTGCATTTATTTATATTTAATGAGTTATTTATGTTCTAGTTTACTGATTAGATCTTTCTGAACGTTCAATGTCAAAGACATTGGCCTAAAAGTCATCAAACTGATATTAGTTATGTAATTAGTTAATTTAATGTTATATCATACAATGTATGATAATGTAGGAACCTACATTGCATTAGATTCCTAATACAAAGTTGATGACCCTCTTGATTAATCAGAATAATCTTAGATTAACCAAATAGTTAATGTTGTTGATTATGATACTGTAACAGTTTCTAGATAATTTAATGGCTTAGGAATGATCAATCCTTGTTATTGATTACCCAAATATCATGAAATATCACAATGTAGTATCATAAGAGGTATAATAACCAAGTTTAACATACTAATCTGACTGTTATCGTAAACATCAGATAATCGTTCCAATGAGTATGTTAATGATTGTGATTAGTTTGAAACACTTGGATTTAACCTTGCATTTCAAGGATTAACCCAACTAATCACCTACATTGTTATAATCAAATGGATTAAACCATTATAACTACATGAATTTAGTTCAGACATGATTTCAGTACACACAGATCACACAGATATTCGTAGTTATACTCAGTCCTGTTAATTCAAAAACATGTTAAAATATTTCACAGCTCACAATACTGTGATATAAATATTTGATTACCCATGTTTTTGATAAATTCAGATTCAGGACATTGATAAGTTCTCACATTGATATGTTCCCATACAGATATACGTTCTCATACATGTTCCATGATATATTCTCAGTTCATGTACTAGATTTGTTCTCATACAAACAATAGATATGTTCTCGTTTAGATATGTTCTCGCATAGTATGGCTCTCGTACTGTACTTTAGTAATAGATATATTTGCATACAGTATTGCTCCCGTACTGTATTTCAGCAAAAGATATGTTTTTAACCATGTTTTTGATATACAATCACTCAGGACCTTGAAATGTTGCCACAAGGGACTTTGATACGTTGCCACAAGGGACTTTGATACGTTGCCACAAGGGACTTTGATACGTTGCCACAAGGGACTTTGATACTTTGCACAAGGGACTTTGATACTTTGCCACAAGGGACTTTGATACGTTGCCACAAGGGACTTTGATACGTTCCCACAAGGGACTTTGATACGTTCTGACATTGATATGTTTTCGTATTGATATGTTCTGATATTGATATGTTTTCGTATTGATATGTTCTGATATTGATATGTTTTCGTATTGATATGTTCTAATATTGATATGTTTTCGTATTGATATGTTCTGATATTGATATGATCATAGTTCACACAACACCCAAATAGTACATTGCACAGATCGATACACAAAACACCCATTTTATTTCATCATTATCATTATTTGTTTTATACAGACTACCAAAACAACACAAGACACTACAACCAAAGAAAGAAAAGAACAGAAAAGGAAACTCCCCCATCTACACACTGATGATCTGAAGATCCCAGAATGATCTTCTGTACATACTCATCGCATAAAGTATGATAAGAAAGAAAGTATCATGGCCACTATTGCCATGACTACTGCCAGGATCATCATCCTGGTCTCGGTACTCGCCACTCCAAACCATGCCAAAAACTCTGTCGCTCTCTCTTTCATCCATCTCCATCCCTCAGTCATCCATGCCACTTGCCGCCAAAATGCAGCAAGCATAATCTGTACCCAAGTCATCCTCAATCTATCATCAATCGCGGTCCTCCATGCTCGAGTGTCGGTGTCTAAGGCCTTCACATGATCCATCAGAGTCAAGTGAGAAGTGAGGATCTGTAATATGGTCATACGTGTATCCTCAACCGTAGCCTGACACTGCTGTAGACTCTGCTGTGTCCCCTGCAAGTTCTGAGTAACTTGCTGCAACTGTGCTCTCAGCTCTGCCTGATGGGAGGATTCTCCCATCTCGTGTGTGGCATGAAACTCGTCCCTGGGAGCCAGCTGCTTCCGGGGAGGTAGTCCTGTGGTCTTGCGGGCTTGACCCCGCATACGCCGCAACCCGTCCCAAACGGGTACTCTAGGAGGTGATATACTCTGCATTCGATCCGCAACGGGATCAGTCAGAGGTGAGTGAGGAGGACTAGGTATGATAAGGAGTGCTGGTGGTGGTGGTGTAACTGGTCTAGGCTCTAATGGTGAATGTGGTAATGCTGGTTGTGCCTATGGCACTACAGATGGAGCTCGTGAGGCTGCAGTCGATGCCTCCGAAGAATCTGAATCCGGTGCTGAGCTAGAGCTCGGAGTACCATTCCTCATATCATGAGGAGCTAGCTGATACTGTTCGCCTCGATCTGCCATCACTGTACAATAAAAATCTCTAATCAGTATCATGAAAAATATATTGAATAATAACATTCAACATACACATGATATGAGACGTCCTCCTATCTTAACGCAACTATTCGTCATTACTATTGTTAGTGTTTTGCTTGAATTAAATCAAACTAGAATGCACACGTGTTGCAAATTTCAGTTATGCTGGCCACTCATAACTGGAATTTGTACCACCTGATTATTCTGGCTTCATTTAAAACAAGTGTTGTTCATTATTAATGTTCGGTGCTCTCTGTATTACTATACGAGCCTATGGTTATAGTCTAGGTTTCTAAGTCAACCTAATTCTCTATAACCTGTGGCTCTGATACCACCCTGTCACACCCCCACCCCTCGTCACCTCATGTATGATGTCACTGAAACGGTTGCGGAAGCACAGTGGTGATGTCTCCGAGGTGAGGAGTGACTTACTTGATCCAATATCACAAGCACACAGATTAACTTAAAATAAATACATTACAGGGTTTCGTTATTACAATTTACATTACAACATTAACCTATTTAACTACAATTTTTGTGAGGTGCATTCTTTCCGAAGTCACGGTCTACCTGCAAAAAGGTTTGATTTGGAAACGTCAGCACAAAGCTGGTGAGTTCATACAGTTCAAGTTTCACAATATGATATGATATGATATGTAATATAAGTTCACAAAATGTTCAGTTCAAGATAACCATGGGACCCGTATCTAGTTCCTTTCTGACGATATTGTTCTACAAGATACTACCCGTCGGTACATATCTTAATGCCTCATTATCTTAATGTCTATCACACCATTAAGAAGTTTTGGAAACAGGAAACAAACATTCACACAAGGGGAGATGCAATCCTCCCAGCAAATGGGTGGTCAGCCAATAGTACTATCAATGTTTCCCCGTTCGGCCCCACATGGGTTCACTAGATACAGTTCAGAAATGAGGACTTAAGTTCTGTGATAGTGTTCTGTTCTCAGGGCAAAAATCCCATGAAATCCACAATTTCCAACCCATCACATGTAATCACACAGATAACAGTGATACATATCATATAGTTTTGAAAAGTTTTACAGCGCTACCCCGATGTTTATAAAAGATTAAAAAGAAAAGGGGTCGTACGAAACTCACCTGGTAGTATAGATGCAGCAGAATATCTCAAAACTGATAATAGAGAAGTGATTCTGCATTTATTTATATTTAATGAGTTATTTATGTTCTAGTTTACTGATTAGATCTTTCTGAACGTTCAATGTCAAAGACATTGCCTAAAAGTCATCAAACTGATATTAGTTATGTAATTAGTTAATTTAATGTTATATCATACAATGTATGATAATGTAGGAACCTACATTGCATTAGATTCCTAATACAAAGTTGATGACCCTCTTGATTAATCAGAATAATCTTAGATTAACCAAATAGTTAATGTTGTTGATTATGATACTGTAACAGTTTCTAGATAATTTAATGGCTTAGGAATGATCAATCCTTGTTATTGATTACCCAAATATCATGAAATATCACAATGTAGTATCATAAGAGGTATAATAACCAAGTTTAACATACTAATCTGACTGTTATCGTAAACATCAGATAATCGTTCCAATGAGTATGTTAATGATTGTGATTAGTTTGAAACACTTGGATTTAACCTTGCATTTCAAGGATTAACCCAACTAATCACCTACATTGTTATAATCAAATGGATTAAACCATTATAATCATGGGTATGGTTTCATGCAAACCGGGCATTACAACGGATCAAAACAAGGATTTAACCGTTAAAACTTCGTGTTCTTTGTTTATAATCAATCCTAGCCATCATCTAGGCAATAATCAACAATCCTAACTATCTCATTACGTTCAAAATCAAGATCTAATCAATCAAAATCAAACTAGAAGGTTTAAATGGATCATTACCTAATCGGACGGATAAAACAACAATCAGAACTTGTATACACGTTTTCTGGCTTCAAAGATGCGATCTGGTGGCTTCAAGATGGTGTTTTGATGGTGTATGTGTGTGTGTTTTCGTCTGGGAACGGAGCAGAAGCGAGAAGAAGAAGAAATAATTCTTCTTGCATGAAATCTGATGAAATAGATCAGATCATTGCACCGCCACACTCGTCGCGTACCGCGACAAGATGCCCAAAAAGTCTTCGCGTACCGCGAAGAAATCCGGAGATCTCAGATTTCTTTCCTGCATCGCGTACCGCGGAGGAAGTTCAACTCCTCCATCACGTACCGCGACGAGGCCAGAATTCCAATACTTAGAAATTTTTCTTCGTTTTTCGATTCCGGGCAATCCAGGACTCCGTTTTGTGCACGGTTTTCACCCACGTTCATCATTTCTCATCTACTATCATTCTGTAACAATTACAAGTATTAAAACAACATGGGTTTCTAGAATGATCAAATGTACCCACGTCATTGATGACGTAATTCTTGTGTACAACTGTCACAGTCTCCTCCTGTTAGAGAAATTTCGTCCCGAAATTTAGTGAAGACTTATATTATGACCATCGCTTATGAGAATAAATGTGGGTAATTTGATTTCATTTGATCTTCACGTTCCCACGTATATTCAGGTCCTCGCTGCGAGTTCCACCGCACTTTAACAATTGGTATGCGGCTACGTTTTAACACTTTCGTTTCTCGATCCATTACCTCTACTGGTTCTTCACTGAACTGAAGCTTTTCGTCAATATGAATCTCTTCGAGAGGTACGATCAATGATTCATCAATTAAGCACTTTTTCAGATTAGATACATGAAAGATATCGTGAATGTTGCTGAGTTCAAGAGGTAATTCAAGTCTGTAGGCTACTGATCCAATTCGTTCAAGAATTTTAAACGGCCCTACAAATCTTGGTGAAAGTTTACCTCTCTTTCCAAATCTGAAAATGCCTTTCCAAGGTGATACTTTTAACATTACCCGATCACCTATTTGAAATTCGAGTGGTCTACGGCGATTATCAGCATAACTCTTTTGACGATCGCGAGCAGCTTTGATTCGTTCCTGAATGAGTGCGATCTTATCCGTTGTTTCCTGAATGAACTCTGTGCCGATGATTTGACTTTCACCTATCTCTGACCAACAGATAGGTGATCTACACTTCCGTCCATAAAGTGCTTCGAATGGAGCGCATTGAATACTGGTATGGTAGCTGTTATTGTATGAGAATTCAACAAGTGGAAGATGAATATCCCAGCTACCTCCAAAATCAATCACACAGCTTCTGAGCATGTCTTCAAGAGTTTGATTCGTTCGTTCAGTCTGCCCGTCAGTTTGTGGATGATAAGCTGTGCTCATATTGATTTGTGTGCCCAGAGCATTCTGAAGAGTTTGCCAAAATCGTGACATAAATCGACTATCTCTGTCAGAAATGATAGAGATCGGTACTCCATGTCGAGATACAATCTCATTAACATAAAGTTTAGCGAGTCGATCCATAGAATAATCTTCTCGGATGGGTAAGAAATGCGCAGATTTCGTAAGGCGATCAACGATAACCCATATAGAGTCATGATTACGTGATGTTCTGGGTAATTTAGTAATGAAATCCATAGAGATCTGATCCCATTTCCACATGGGAATCTCAGGTTGTTGCAATAACCCAGAAGGTCGTTGATGTTCAGCCTTAACTTTGAGACATGTTAGACATCGATCCACGTATTCAGCTATGTGTTTCTTCATTCCAGGCCACCAGTAAAAGTCTTTAAGATCTTTATACATTTTATCAGCACCTGGATGAATAGAATACCTGGATTTATGCGCTTCATCCAAGATAATAGTTCGAGAATTACCGAATAGGGGAACCCACATTCGGTTTTGAAATACAACAGTCTATCAGCCTTAGTATCGAGTTTCTTATCTAATCCTCTCAGTCCCTCAGCAGAATAGTTCGTTGCTTGTAAAGCTTGTTGCTGAGCTTCTTTAATTTGAGGAATTAGACTAGTTTGAATAGTCATACCTAACGCTTTCACACGTAAAGGCTTGACTCGTTCCTTGCGACTTAAAGCATCAACTACAACATTTGCTTTGCCTGGGTGATAACGAATCTCACAGTCGTAATCGTTCAACAGTTCAACCCATCGCCTCTGTCGCATGTTCAACATTTTCTGATCTAGAATGTGTTGGAGACTTTTGTGATTAGTGTATATAATACACTTGGTTCCGTATAAATAATGTCTCCAAATCTTGAGTGCAAACACTACTGCACCAAGTTCTAGATCATGTGTGGTATAATTCTTCTCATGTACTTTCAACTGCCGAGAAGCGTAAGCAATTACCTTATCCTTCTGCATTAGAACACACCCAAGACCTTGACGTGAAGCATCACAATACACTGTGAAGTTATCAGTACCTTCCGGTAGTGCCAAGATAGGTGCATTACAGAGTTTATGTTTCAACAGTTGGAACGCCTCCTCCTGTTGAGAACTCCATATAAACGGTTGATTTTTCTGTGTCAATGTAGTCAGTGGCAAGGCTATCTTTGAAAAGTTCTTGATAAACCGACGATAATAACCTGCCAACCCCAAGAATTGACGTATTTCAGTCGGGGTTCGTGGTGTCTCCCATTGTTTCACCGCCTGAATCTTACTGGGATCCACTTGAATACCGTTTTGATTTACTACATGACCAAGAAATTGAACTTCTCGTAACCAGAATTCACACTTGGAGAACTTGGCATATAATTTTTCACGTGCCAAAAGTTCTAGAATTAATTTCAAGTGTTGAGTATGTTCTTGTTGGTTTCGAGAATAAATAAGAATATCATCAATAAACACAATCACAAACTTATCCAGATAAGGTCTACATACTCGATTCATAAGATCCATAAAAACTGCAGGTGCATTGGTTAAACCAAACGGCATTACTAAAAATTCGTAATGTCCGTATCGAGTTCGAAAAGCAGTTTTTGGAACGTCATCCTCATGAACACGCAACTGATGATATCCAGATCTTAAATCGATTTTTGAAAAATAAGTAGCACCTTGTAATTGATCAAATAGGTCATCGATACGAGGTAGTGGATAGCGGTTCTTGATTGTCAGTTTATTGAGTTCCCTGTAGTCAATACACATCCTGAATGAACCATCCTTCTTTTTCACAAAAAGAATAGGTGCTCCCCAGGGTGAGAAACTAGGTCTGATAAAACCTTTGTCTAACAGTTCTTGCAATTGACCTGAAAGCTCTTGCATTTCGGATGGCGCAAGCCGATACGGGGCTTTAGCAACAGGTGCTGCACCTGGAATCAAGTCGATTCGAAATTCAACTTGTCTTACTGGGGGTAATCCTGATATATCCTCAGGAAAAACTTCAGGAAAATCCTTGACTACTGGGATATCTGTGATTTGTTTGGGTGAAGAATTGTGCTCAATCACATGTGCTAGGAAAGCATAACAGCCTTTCCTTAAGAACTTCTGAGCTTGCATACAAGATATGATACCAAGTTTTCTACCTGCTTGTTCTCCTTGAACTATTAGTGTATTACCGTTAGGTAATGGAATACGGATCACCTTGTTTTGACACACAACTTCCGCTTGGTTATTAGAAAGCCAGTCCATACCAACAACGACATCAAAGCTCCCAAGCTCAATAGGAAGTAAATCAATATTGAAAAGATGATCATTCAAATTCAAGGAACATCCTTGAATAACATTGTTTGTTTTGATCAACTTGCCGTTAGCAAGTTCAATAACATAAGGAGTTTCTAGATCTACCGTAGGTAACAAAAGTAATGATGCAAATTCAGATGAGATAAAGCTCTTATCTGCTCCTGTATCAAACAGAACTGATGCGTATAGATTATTGAGAAGAAACGTACCAGTGACAATGTTTGCATCATGTCTTGCTTCGGTAGCACCAATCTGAAAAGCTCTCCCCTAGCTTCATTCCCTTGATTGGTGTTGTTGTTGTTTGGACAATTTTTCATGAAATGATTAGGGTTCCCACATTTGTAACATGATCGATTGTTTTGAGTGGTTTGTTGTGGTGCTTGGTTTGATGGTTGAGCAGGAAAGTTGCAATATTTAGAGTAGTGTCCTACTCGGTTACAATTGGCACAAACAGGACATGGTCCTGTGTGATGGAAAGGACACTTATTGCATTTGGGCGCCTGCCCAGTATAAACTTTCCTCTCCGGAATTGCAGCACCATAGTTTTTCATAGTTGGCTTGCTCTGGGTGATCTCAGCCGGAGCTTTCGCCTTGGCTTTGCCAAACCACTTTCGTTTAGTACCTTTTGAAACATTCGAGGTACCGATATCACTACGGCTGTGAGCCGTCGGAGGTTTCAACAACAAAGTACCACTCCTTACCGCCTCATTGGTAAGCTTAGTGGTTAACAGAATTGCATGTTTCAGAGTTGTAGGTTCAGCTGCAGTTACCATTCCCCGAATCTGGGGAATCAAACCTTTAATGTACTTCTCGATTAAGGCTGCTTCCGTAGGAAACATATCGGGAAGCAAGCAATTGAGTTCATGAAAACGATCGGTATATGCTAGACAATCAGCACCGATCATGGAGTGATTCCAGAATTCCTCCTGGAGTTTTTGAATTTCAGTGATGGGACAGTACTCTGATTTAATCAGAGTTTTGAAATCATTCCAGCCCATCGAGTCAACTGTGGCTGAACCCAAAGTCTTGGCCTGGGTATTCCACCAGGTCAAAGCTGAGTCTTTCAGAGAACATGCAGCATAAGACACCTTATGCTCCTCCAAACACTGACTGATTTTGAGTTTGGTTTCCATCTCCTCGATCCACCTTAAAAGAACAGCCGCTCCTTCCTTGCCAGTGAAAGTAGGAGGGTTACAGGAAGCAAAGTACTTATATGTACATCCTTGCTGTGGTGGATCAGGAACAGTTGTTTTTGTGATTGTTGCACCGGTGGTAGTATGAGTTTCAGCGTGACCACCAGTAGCATTATGTTCAGTATGATCGTGTTCCCCACCCGAACCTGCGGTGATAAGTGGTTGGTGTTGTAACAGAACACCACAAGCAGATAATTGTTCACGCACAATTCGTGCTATCATAGCTTCGTTTGTTTCAGATCCGCTTGTACCAGCAGGTGGAACAATGCCTGCTCCAGAGTTCACTGGTGGAGTAGTATTCGTTTCCAAGTTCCTAGGTGGAACCACATTCGCTTCCGGATTAACATGCGGATCCGGATTTGATTCAACATTCAAAGGTGGAATTTGATTCTGTTCAGGGTTTGTAATGTTCTGAGTAGCTCTCTTAGCTGGTCGACCTCGTTTAGGAGCCATTATTCTGCTCACAAGCAGACAAAACTCAGGTCAGTTCAAGAACATTAAAGATATAACCCGTTTTATCACATAAATCCAATCATATTCAGTTACACTGAAAATTTATATTGAAATGTGAAGATAAGAAATACAGTATAACTACATGAATTTAGTTCAGACATGATTTCAGTACACACAGATCACACAGATATTCGTAGTTATACTCAGTCCTGTTAATTCAAAAACATGTTAAAATATTTCACAGCTCACAATACTGTGATATAAATATTTGATTACCCATGTTTTTGATAAATTCAGATTCAGGACATTGATAAGTTCTCACATTGATATGTTCCCATACAGATATACGTTCTCATACATGTTCCATGATATATTCTCAGTTCATGTACTAGATTTGTTCTCATACAAACAATAGATATGTTCTCGTTTAGATATGTTCTCGCACAGTATGGCTCTCGTACTGTACTTTAGTAATAGATATATTTGCATACAGTATTGCTCCCGTACTGTATTTCAGCAAAAGATATGTTTTTAACCATGTTTTTGATATACAATCACTCAGGACCTTGAAATGTTGCCACAAGGGACTTTGATACGTTGCCACAAGGGACTTTGATACGTTGCCACAAGGGACTTTGATACGTTGCCACAAGGGACTTTGATACTTTGCCACAAGGGACTTTGATACTTTGCCACAAGGGACTTTGATACGTTGCCACAAGGGACTTTGATACGTTCCCACAAGGGACTTTGATACGTTCTGACATTGATATGTTTTCGTATTGATATGTTCTGATATTGATATGTTTTCGTATTGATATGTTCTGATATTGATATGTTTTCGTATTGATATGTTCTAATATTGATATGTTTTCGTATTGATATGTTCTGATATTGATATGATCATAGTTCACACAACACCCAAATAGTACATTGCACAGATCGATACACAAAACACCCATTTTATTTCATCATTATCATTATTTGTTTTATACAGACTACCAAAACAACACAAGACACTACAACCAAAGAAAGAAAAGAACAGAAAAGGAAACTCCCCCATCTACACACTGATGATCTGAAGATCCCAGAATGATCTTCTGTACATACTCATCGCATAAAGTATGATAAGAAAGAAAGTATCATGGCCACTATTGCCATGACTACTGCCAGGATCATCATCCTGGTCTCGGTACTCGCCACTCCAAACCATGCCAAAAACTCTGTCGCTCTCTCTTTCATCCATCTCCATCCCTCAGTCATCCATGCCACTTGCCGCCAAAATGCAGCAAGCATAATCTGTACCCAAGTCATCCTCAATCTATCATCAATCGCGGTCCTCCATGCTCGAGTGTCGGTGTCTAAGGCCTTCACTTGATCCATCAGAGTCAAGTGAGAAAGTGAGGATCTGTAATATGGTCATACGTGTATCCTCAACCGTAGCCTGACACTGCTGTAGACTCTGCTGTGTCCCCTGCAAGTTCTGAGTAACTTGCTGCAACTGTGCTCTCAGCTCTGCCTGATGGGAGGATTCTCCCATCTCGTGTGTGGCATGAAACTCGTCCCTGGGAGCCAGCTGCTTCCGGGGAGGTAGTCCTGTGGTCTTGCGGGCTTGACCCCGCATACGCCGCAACCCGTCCCAAACGGGTACTCTAGGAGGTGATATACTCTGCATTCGATCCGCAACGGGATCAGTCAGAGGTGAGTGAGGAGGACTAGGTATGATAAGGAGTGCTGGTGGTGGTGGTGTAACTGGTCTAGGCTCTAATGGTGAATGTGGTAATGCTGGTTGTGCCTATGGCACTACAGATGGAGCTCGTGAGGCTGCAGTCGATGCCTCCGAAGAATCTGAATCCGGTGCTGAGCTAGAGCTCGGAGTACCATTCCTCATATCATGAGGAGCTAGCTGATACTGTTCGCCTCGATCTGCCATCACTGTACAATAAAAATCTCTAATCAGTATCATGAAAAATATATTGAATAATAACATTCAACATACACATGATATGAGACGTCCTCCTATCTTAACGCAACTATTCGTCATTACTATTGTTAGTGTTTTGCTTGAATTAAATCAAACTAGAATGCACACGTGTTGCAAATTTCAGTTATGCTGGCCACTCATAACTGGAATTTGTACCACCTGATTATTCTGGCTTCATTTAAAACAAGTGTTGTTCATTATTAATGTTCGGTGCTCTCTGTATTACTATACGAGCCTATGGTTATAGTCTAGGTTTCTAAGTCAACCTAATTCTCTATAACCTGTGGCTCTGATACCACCCTGTCACACCCCCACCCCTCGTCACCTCATGTATGATGTCACTGAAACGGTTGCGGAAGCACAGTGGTGATGTCTCCGAGGTGAGGAGTGACTTACTTGATCCAATATCACAAGCACACAGATTAACTTAAAATAAATACATTACAGGGTTTCGTTATTACAATTTACATTACAACATTAACCTATTTAACTACAATTTTTGTGAGGTGCATTCTTTCCGAAGTCACGGTCTACCTGCAAAAAGGTTTGATTTGGAAACGTCAGCACAAAGCTGGTGAGTTCATACAGTTCAAGTTTCACAATATGATATGATATGATATGTAATATAAGTTCACAAAATGTTCAGTTCAAGATAACCATGGGACCCGTATCTAGTTCCTTTCTGACGATATTGTTCTACAAGATACTACCCGTCGGTACATATCTTAATGCCTCATTATCTTAATGTCTATCACACCATTAAGAAGTTTTGGAAACAGGAAACAAACATTCACACAAGGGGAGATGCAATCCTCCCAGCAAATGGGTGGTCAGCCAATAGTACTATCAATGTTTCCCCGTTCGGCCCCACATGGGTTCACTAGATACAGTTCAGAAATGAGGACTTAAGTTCTGTGATAGTGTTCTGTTCTCAGGGCAAAAATCCCATGAAATCCACAAGTTCCAACCCATCACATGTAATCACACAGATAACAGTGATACATATCATATAGTTTTGAAAAGTTTTACAGCGCTACCCCGATGTTTATAAAAGATTAAAAAGAAAAGGGGTCGTACGAAACTCATCTGGTAGTATAGATGTAGCAGAATATCTCAAAACTGATAATAGAGAAGTGATTCTGCATTTATTTATATTTAATGAGTTATTTATGTTCTAGTTTACTGATTAGATCTTTCTGAACGTTCAATGTCAAAGACATTGGCCTAAAAGTCATCAAACTGATATTAGTTATGTAATTAGTTAATTTAATGTTATATCATACAATGTATGATAATGTAGGAACCTACATTGCATTAGATTCCTAATACAAAGTTGATGACCCTCTTGATTAATCAGAATAATCTTAGATTAACCAAATAGTTAATGTTGTTGATTATGATACTGTAACAGTTTCTAGATAATTTAATGGCTTAGGAATGATCAATCCTTGTTATTGATTACCCAAATATCATGAAATATCACAATGTAGTATCATAAGAGGTATAATAACCAAGTTTAACATACTAATCTGACTGTTATCGTAAACATCAGATAATCGTTCCAATGAGTATGTTAATGATTGTGATTAGTTTGAAACACTTGGATTTAACCTTGCATTTCAAGGATTAACCCAACTAATCACCTACATTGTTATAATCAAATGGATTAAACCATTATAATCATGGGTATGGTTTCATGCAAACCGGGCATTACAACGGATCAAAACAAGGATTTAACCGTTAAAACTTCGTGTTCTTTGTTTATAATCAATCCTAGCCATCATCTAGGCAATAATCAACAATCCTAACTATCTCATTACGTTCAAAATCAAGATCTAATCAATCAAAATCAAACTAGAAGGTTTAAATGGATCATTACCTAATCGGACGGATAAAACAACAATCAGAACTTGTATACACGTTTTCTGGCTTCAAAGATGCGATCTGGTGGCTTCAAGATGGTGTTTTGATGGTGTATGTGTGTGTGTTTTCGTCTGGGAACGGAGCAGAAGCGAGAAGAAGAAGAAATAATTCTTCTTGCATGAAATCTGATGAAATAGATCAGATCATTGCACCGCCACACTCGTCGCGTACCGCGACAAGATGCCCAAAAAGTCTTCGCGTACCGCGAAGAAATCCGGAGATCTCAGATTTCTTTCCTGCATCGCGTACCGCGGAGGAAGTTCAACTCCTCCATCACGTACCGCGACGAGGCCAGAATTCCAATACTTAGAAATTTTTCTTCGTTTTTCGATTCCGGGCAATCCAGGACTCCGTTTTGTGCACGGTTTTCACTCACGTTCATCATTTCTCATCTACTATCATTCTGTAACAATTACAAGTATTAAAACAACATGGGTTTCTAGAATGATCAAATGTACCCACGTCATTGATGACGTAATTCTTGTGTACAACTGTCACACGGATGCCCCTTGATTATTCTTGAAGCAGTTGCTTCACATGATTTATGGATTTGGCATGCATATTTTGGCATGCCCGGTGCGAATAACGACCTAAACGTTCTAAACTCGTCGCCGTTACTCAATGATATGGAAAACGGTGTGTTTCCACAATCATCGTTTTTTTTGTAACGATAACGAGTACGCTCACTGTTACTATCTTGCTGACGGGATTTACCCAGAATGGCCGGTTTTTATGCAAACAATAACATGTCCAACAACCTTTAAACGGAAAAGGTTTCAAGTAGCACAAGAGGGTGCAAGGAAGGATATTGAGCGGGCTTTTGGTGTTCTTAAAAAAAGATTTCATATTATAAAAAATCCGCCTAGAGCATGGCATCCTAAAAAAATTAGATCCGTTATGTATGCATGTATCATAATACACAATATGATACTTGAATGTGAGGGCAAGTCGATTAGCCCGTTTGTTCCCGATGAAGACGAACCGCCATCTCCTTTTGACATTGATGACCCGCGTAGAGATAACCAAATTTTGGCGTTGCGAAACAAAAGCATTCACGAGTCGTTAAAAGCCGATTTGGTCGAACATATCGAAAGGGTTCGCACCGATATTGTCGTTCGTAGCATCTAAGCCGACTAGTATATTTTTAATATGTTATTGTTTTTTTAATGTAATGTGTGTTTTTTTGTAAAATATTGAATTATTTTTAAATTAGAGTAATGTTTTTTATTTAATTTTAATTGTTGATGACGTGGAATAGGGGGGAAGGGTTTTCAGTGGGGTGACCATTGTGGGTGTTAAAGGATTCAGTGGGGTGATGACGTGGCAGGAAATTTCAGTGGGGAAGGGTTTTCAGTGGGGTGACCACTGTGGATAGTCTAAGGGTTTGGTCGGGTTTAGGAGTGTTCAGAAAAACCGAAAACCGTTTAAAACCGATAACCAAACCGTATCCATAACCGAAAAAACCGAACCGAATTCTGAATTCGGTTTGCGGTTCGGTTAACGGTTTTAGATATTTTTTGAATTCAGTTTGTTCGGTTTATTCGATTAACCGATTAAACCGAATTCATAATTAAATTTATTATTTTTATTAATAATATAATGTTGAATTCGGTTTATTCAGTTAAATTCGGTTTAATCGGTTGAATTTGGTTTATTTGGCTCGGTTTATTCGGTTTTTAACCGGTTTATTTGGTTTTTAATCGGTTTGTTCGGTTGAATTCGGTTTGTTCGGTTATAACTGAAACCGAACCGAATTGAATTTGGTTGAATTCGGTTCGGATAACCATATCTCGAATTCGGTTCAGTTCGATTAATGGTTAGGGGGGGGAAATTTTTGAAAACCGAATAAACCGAACAAACCGTTAACCGATCTGATGAACACCCCTAGTCGGTTTGGATCTACCGGTCGGGTAGGAAAGATAGAATGTTAGGGTTATTGGCAGTTTTGCCCCCTCATGATGTGGGTTTTTATCCTTTACACTTGGACTTTAATAACATTAAACATAAGTTTAAAATGTAACACAATAGGTCCCTCTAATTACCTAGTTTATTATTTTATGTGTTAAAAT
The DNA here is from genome assembly GCA_009363875.1 of Mikania micrantha. Taxonomy (NCBI): domain Eukaryota; kingdom Viridiplantae; phylum Streptophyta; class Magnoliopsida; order Asterales; family Asteraceae; genus Mikania; species Mikania micrantha. Next base: position 52,874,060 of record CM018687.1, on the reverse strand, counting down.
CTTTAGAAAAATTTATAGACTTTACAACCAATTGTTTTTGTATAACTTTATAATTTTTTACATATTAATGTTATTTAATTCTTAATTAATTTGCATTTTATATTATTTTTCATATGTTTATGTGCCTGTGTATTCTTTTCTCAGATTATTTTTTTATTAAAAGTTTGCAAAAGTTTATAACAAAACTTTTATTCTATTTTTATAACTTTATATTTTTATAAAGTTTGTGAATTTATCATGTTCTATTCCATTATTACTAATTGAAATAATTAATTAAATTAATTCAACGTATTCTTGTTATGTATACATTTATTTATAGATATCCTAGAAATTTTATTACAATTTATTTTGTAAACATTAAATTTGTTTATTAAACCATAATGAAATTTGTTATTGTGTTTTAGTTACATACATATCTTGATATAAGCATGCATGTGTGTGTGTTTTATTTGAAATACAATTATCTAAAAAAAATTTCACGTACTTTGTTTCATTTTAAATTGACACAATTAATGTTTGAATTCGAAACAGAAAAACCTTAGTGGTTACAGCTTAGAATAATGAAACATTGATTGATTGTTGAAAACTTCTTATGCTTATATTGATAATAACCTTGATTCACACATTTCCAATGACATTTTGAGCACTAACAATCTTTATTTATAATCATTGTTTTTGTGTGTTTAGCTAGCATGTTATATTGGTTAATTAAAGTTGTGCTCGTATGTATTTTGAGACTTTAACTAATATTGACATAAAAAGTGATTTAGACATTTAGGTTTTACCCATAATCACTTAGCCATTTTTCTTTCTTGCTTTTTCTTTTTCTTGTTTTTTTTTTTAACTTTTAACCCATTTGTACAACTTACCATATAAACATCTTTTTGAGCTTAAATATTTTTTTTGTTTACGTATTTTACCTAAAAGTATTTATGAAACAAATTACATATTTATGAAATAATATCAATATTAAAAGTATTTGAGTAAAAAATCTCGTGACACATGTGAAAAGTCCCAATATCAAACAAATTAAAAACAATTAAATAATAATGCATAACTTCACATATAACAAGATTTGTGTATTATGTTGCAACTGCAAGAAACATATGCTTGTTATAAAAAACATAGGGTTGAATCAAATTAAAAACAACAAGATGTGCTTATTATGTTACAACGGAAAGAAACATATGCTTGCTATGGCAAACCTTAGATTGGTTCAACAAACAACGCTAATGCATGGGGCTTGAACATGTCCGGCTTACCATGCTTATCTCCATCCGTATACATGAAATGCCCCATTCTAGCAAGGTTTGTTGCGCATTCAATGAACTCACGAGGCAAGCCAGAACCAATTGCATTTTGACGTTCTTTGTTTAGTTTCTTCCATGTCTCCGCAATTAACCTTTTTATGTATCCTCTTGCTTCCACTTCACTAGCACCAGTTTCATGCATATAACATTGGATTGATTTAGGAGCATCGCCTCTTTGTAGCTCATCCTAATACCAACAAAAATTACAAGTTTACATCTATGTCGTATGTGAAACTACTTAATTTGTAGTAGATATATATGAGTTTGGATATATGAATAAAATATGTATATGTTAATAAGTTAAGTTAAGTTTACTGATGATGTGCCCATATCGTTAGTAAGTCGCACAATAGTGCATGCGTTGCGAATCAACTTTTCAGCTCTTTCTATTTGTTGCAACGAATCTTTAGAAACACTGGTTAAAGTTAATATATATGCATGCTTGATGATTGGTAACGCTCCTATAGATATGTATGCATTGTCCAGGAACTCGTTTAACGTTGGTGTGTATCCGCTATTGAACCATCTTGCTTCTTTTAGGTAAGAGTTGCATAACTCCTGCCACTGGATGCATGTCCGGTTTAAGAATAAATCATCAAAGAGATATTGTTACCAAAAGATTAAAGAAAAATTCATCATAGCTAGTTTGGATAGTTACCGCCTTTTTTAGGTAAGGAAGAACGAAGACCCCTTCATTTGCCAATATGTTATATGACATCTCGTTTATCTCGTTATTGAGCAAAAAGAAACAGATCTTCAAATAATCTGGAAGTTCAGTGATCTTGTCAAGATCCCAACTGCAGAAGGAGTTGTATGCCAAAACATATGAAAATTGCAAGCTAACTTTGAAACAAAGAGCAAGAAAACACATGTGGAAAGAAAACAAGAGCACCAACCTGTTCACAATGTTGGTGAATTGTTCTAGTTCTTGTAAGGTACCATAGACGTCATAGACATCATCAATAGTCGTAATCATAGCGGTAACCTTTGTCAAATCTCCCCTTTCTTTAAATCCAGGCAAGTAATTCTTAGTGGCACCCCACATAAAGCTCTCCACCAACCGATCCCGAGCAAAGTTGAAGTTGCCCCAACATGTGTCTTTCCACCATCTGTATAAACAAGTGTGCAATGAATGAATTCGGTGTTGTAAGTTGTAACTCAGTCACATCATGAATGTTTACACATAGATCTATTATTTTACTTAATGAGGTTATAAAATATTGGAGATCTTCCTTGGTCATTTATGCATTTGACATAGGGATGAGATCGGTACAATGCCAGTACTGAAAATAATGGTACTAAAATTCTAGGAAAGTGGGTACCGATGCCGGTGTTAAAACTTTTTGTTAAGATGAAAATAAAAAGTATTAATCTTCAAATTATTGATGTTATTATGTCATAATTGTTAAAAACATATATGAATATGAATCCATCATATGAACACATTGTAAGAAAAATCAAATTTACAAAACGAAGTACCGCAAACAGAAAAATACGAACACATCGTCCTTTGGATTTCTATAGTATTTTTTATATTTAATAATTAAAATAATAACCAGGTTTTAACGCATTATGGTAAATATTTTTTAAACTACACTAGATTGGTAAACAATCAAATTCAATACAAAAACTATCTATGTTCTGGTAGCGGTACCGATTCGGGAATTTTCGGTATTTTACCGGTATCGGTTAGTGCTGATACCGAAATATGAGATAAAAAGTATAGTTACCATAACCGAATCTACTGGTACAAAATCGGTTCTCATCACTAATTTGAAACGTTATGTAATATTGGGATCATGGATTTTCGAGATCTGATTGTTTCATACTCATAAATGAAAAAAAGTTGACGGGTGTTATGTTTTCATATTGCCACGGGCAATTGATTAGGTTGAGATTTATATACGCCGCAACTTGTCTTAATTGCAAGATGCAAAGTCAACACCAGTTGTATCTGGTCAATAATATGAACTCGTATTTATATTATAGCCGCAAGGTTTATTTTTTTTTTTCTAACAGCACTAGGCCAAATCCTAGGGCCTTTTTTCGCTAGCAATTTTTAAGTGATATACTTGGCTTTTTAAGAACATCTTGATCTCCTACCCCACAGGGTAAGGTTGTTTCTCGGGTTTTGCGTTTTTGGGGCCGGGTTATACGTTGGGGCTTTTGGCATTGAAAATAAACCCGATTACACAGTCATTTTACTTATTTGTATTCGATATTTCGGTTTTGGTAATCAGGTTATTCGGGGTTTTCTTAATTTGTTGTCATAGAGTTGTTTACTGTGATGTTATAGATTCTTTGGAAAGTTTTACTACTTTGAATTAATTTCCATATTTACGTTTGGCCCCTTGTATACAATAACACAATTAATTTTCTTTTAGTATTCACGAATGCATACAATAACACAATGTATTCGAGTTTACGTTATGGTTGTCACGTTGTAAATCGCTAATTTTCGTTAACCACATATAAATTTTTCGAGTGGTTACTTGTTCACTCTAGGTGAACGTTAACTTTTATTTATTTTATTTTAATTTAAAAATTATATATATTAAAAAAGGAAGCTAATTCACATTTTGACCATCAAACTTTTATTTATTTTATTAGAACTTAAAAATTTGCACAAAAAAATTATGATTATATAATGGAGTATGCTTTAGGGTTTTACGACAAATAGTTAGTTGTTGCGATTGTTTTCATATCTGCATTTTTATATTCGTAAGTCACCATTGCAACAACACACGAGTTTATCGCCGCAATAAGCGGCTGGTAAAAACTAGTTAGTTAATATCTAAAGTTGGTAAACAATTAGAAGACATTGTTTCAAGTTATGGTTGTGTCATTTTGTGAATCTACGTGTCCTTTTTTTCATCGACTAACTATTTACACGTTAGTTAACTGTAAAAGAATATTAGTGTGTTAGGTTCTTTAATTTCAAAATCCATTTTAGGGTTTCATCCCATGTTCTTTGTTCTTGATCCAATTTTATTGTCTTGTTATATACTATCTACTCTTTCTTATAAGAGAAAAAAAATATAAAAAAAGATGATATACCGTGAAGCTTGTTTCAAATCCTCTTGGTAAACTGCTTGCACCATGTTGAAGTCTAGTTTGGCAAGCTCAAGTACCATGGGATTCATGCCATTTCTTCTCTCATACACTTCAATAAACCACTTTGTCTCCACCCGTGGAACCATCCAATGAAGCGGAAAATCTAAGGCATGATTTATCAGCGACATGATATATTTATCTGCAATCTTTTCTATACTTTGTTTAAGGAATTTTTCTGTGAAAATCCTTGCATTATCCAAAATGCTTTCATTCTCTAGTGAAAGATAAGTAGCCTCATACAAGTTTAACATACTCATGATATCTTCATTTAAGTGTCCCTTCACAGTTCCAGTCTCATCTATGTTGTCCTTGAATATCTCTACTCAAACAAAACTAAATATTTAGGATTGTGAATCAAACAATGACTAATAAAAACATACATATCCTTAATTATAACTATATATACCTTGAGGGATAGAATATCCATGTTGTCTCAAGAGTCGAAAACCAACAGATTTAAGATTTAAGTCTATGTTACCCCATTCTTCATGATTTTTGAAGCAATTGGAATATATATTCTCCAAGACATTGCATATCTCACTCGTGAAATGATATGAAATGCCGAGTCTTTGCAAATCATCAATCAAGTTGAGCATACCTAATGGATTTTCCACCATTTCATTTCCTTTGCAAATCATAGTCCTTAGTACTTCCTTTAGAGTTTGTGATCTAACCACGTACTTCTCTCCCTATACATCCACAAACATGCTCATGTATTTCTAATAAAGTTAATAAAAAATTACCTTTTAAAAGTTGATCAAACTAAAAGGGTTAATCTTGATGGGTTAAAATTCATGTAAGAGATATTGGTTATGAAGTTGAATCCCGGTAATGGCCGGCTCACTGAAAGTTGTAGCAGTTGTTAATGTTTTTGTTTAAGTCAATAAACACAATATTAGTAGTGGATGACTTTAATTAGTTTTACCTATTTTAAGTTGCATGTGAAGTGGTACACGATGTGTCTATTTAATATTTTTGCAATTAATGAAAAAAGGAAAATAGTTGAGATTAATTATTGATGAAATCCGGAAACAATTGCTAAAATGTTTCTTAGCATACGCACCGTAAATGTGCTTGAAAGTGACTGGATAAAATCGTATGACCATAACGAAGGTGAATAGCTTGCTGATCTTCTCTTAGGGATTTCCATGGTCGTTGCATCCTTAAGATTTGATCGTGGTGAATATAGTAGTTTTTTACTCGCAACACTATTTCTTGGACTTACGGAACCATTGCAAAAGAGAAATGAAGAAAAAGATGTGCATATTGTTGCCATTTTTACAAAATATATTGTTTTGTATGATTTTTTAGGGTTGTATACAGAAGGGAATTTATAGAAACACTTGCTTGATGTCATCCATTATAGACATTCAACCACTCAAAGAATATTTATCCATGATTAATGTCTTTCATATCATATAAAAATTGTACTTTAGCCCTGCAATCACGTCATGTCTTTCAATCATGTCATACCTTTCATTAAACACTCAAAGATACATTTAATTTTGGGCTTAGTTATTCACACACCCAACTGTTTTATTTTAAAACCACACCGACCGTCTAATCTTGTACGTCTCGTGTAAGCCTATACGAGAGGTATAACCTCTCTAACACCCAATGATTTGACATTGATTGGTACGTACTACGTCGCGTCTAGGACCTATATGAAGTGTATATAAGTTCAATCATTAACACTGACAAATTCTGGAAAACAATGATTGCCCCTATACGTCTCGCAAATTCTTGCATCTTTGATATTAAACACCTTCCTAATTATCATTGGGCTTATAGCCTAGTGGTACTTCTTGACCACCAGCAATGGAAGGTCTTGGGTTCGAGTCTCGCCTGAAGCAAAAAATGTTCTGGGTGACCTAGGGAGTTTTCTCAGTGTGAGTTTCCTCCTAGATGGTGTGGCGGTCCTCGATTCAGCACTCGCCAATGCCCGGCTTTAAATGTTTCCAGGAGTTGGTAGCGGTCTGTGGTCGCAGCGTGTGGGTTGTCGGGTCCGAGGACTCGTTTAGCTGTTCAAAAAAAAAAATTAAACACCTTCCAATCGCTACCACTACAGCCACGATAATCATTACGAGATGTATTAGACACTTTCCAACCGCTTCACCACATTTTTTTCTTTTTCTTTTGTTTTATAAATCATGGCTTGCATATATTGATAATATGATCTTGGGAGATTATTTTACGAGTAAACAGTTGGGTGGTTGGTTATTTGTATTTGATGTGTGGTTTGTTTATTTATTATACCAGCTTGTTTGTGGTTGATTATTTTTTATTCTGCTGTTTGGCATCTTTTACGAGCGTGTTCAGTGAGAATTTCTAGATAATGTATACCATTTATGTAGAGATATCAAACAATATTTGAGCGATTTCAGATCAGTTGCATATCGCACAAAATTTAGATTATTGTTTGTCAGAAAGTACCGGTTTTCTTCTTTCTTTTTCTTTCTTTTTTTCCCCCTAATTATTTTGTTTGTTTTTTCAGTTTCATTGTTATATTTTATTTTATTTTTGTTTTTTCTCGTTTTTCTATAAACATCAGGGAATGTAATTCAAATGGGGCACATGAGATTCTATTTATTTTAATCTTTATTTGAAATTTTTTTATCAAACCTAAAGAAAGATAAATAAACAAATTAAGACTAAGCAATTATTAAAATCCAAAATTAGAAAAAAAAAAGATTTTTGAAAGTCTCGATCATATTGTGCTAAAGTAAAAACACAATTAGACTGTGGGTACGAGTTTTAACTTTTAAAGATCTTCTTTAAGTTGGGTTATAATTAAAGTAAACTCAATTAGGGTTTTTACTATATTAACTGAATTATGTTGTTTTTTGAATAATGAACCTTGATTGATAGTTGAAAACTATTTTTGAATAACGAACCTTGATTTATACACGTGTAACGACGTATGTAATACATCTATACATTGTATGTAATATTTATACACATTTATACACGTGTAATGACGTATGTAATACAAATACATATATGTAATACAGATTCACATGTGTTACATATACACATGTAATGTATATAGATAACACACACTACAAGGATATGGGCATATAGGGATGACAACTATCGCGACTACAAAATTCGTCACCAAAAGTTGAGTAATAGACGACATGTCGTCGCTAAACCGCCAGAATTTTTTTCCAAGTTCCGTTACCATATGTCTATCAATAATTGGTTAGTCAACGTTGAAAAAGTAACTTTTCTTTAGCGACGACAGCCGCAAGAGGCTCAATTAAAAATTAATTTTCCATTTTCTTTTAAACCAGGAAAATAGGAAAAGGGAGGGAAACTTTTCACTTCAACAATAACGACGACATGTCGTCGCTAAATATTTCATTTTTTATTATTCATTTTCTATTAAACCGGGAAAATTAAAAAAAGGTGATTTTATTTGGACACCCCACTTTTTTATTTTAACACCTCTGTGGTTCAAGACGGCCGTACTGGGCAGTACGGCCCGTATTGAGTACAGACAAACATTTCAGAGAATTCCTTGGAATCAGTGAAACATTCTGTAGGATGGGTCGTACTGCCCAGAAAGACTTATTTTTTCAAGCCATTTTGGGTGTTAAGCAGTTTTTGAACTTGATACGACCCGTACTGAGCAGTACGGGCCGTCTTGAAGTTCTTTATTTTATTTAAACTTAATTTACGTATTTAAATAATTTTTAACGATATACGTTTAGTACGTGAATTATTTGAACGATATACGACTATTATGTTGATTAAACGTCATAATCTTGTTACGTTATCATTTTTAATGATATTGATTATTTACGAAATCGTTTCAACAAAATATTTCATTTTATGATTACTTTGTTTACGTTAATTTAAATAATTTAAACGATGCAAATTGTCACGCAAATATTAAACAACACAAACAGAAACAAAACAGAACAAACAGAAACAAAACAGAACAAACAGAAACAATACAAATGATGAAAGAAACATACATATATACACAACATAAGTTTTACATACAAGGAAACAAAATACAAAAATACAAAAGTAACTACGAAACTCCAGATGGTCCAGCGGACGATCCGTCTTCTGCATAGACGTGTGGCTCCGGGAACGATTGTAGTTGTATTCGTATAACTCTGTTGTCGGAGAGTTACACGAATTCGCTCATCGACCTTTGAATTTCTTCCAATCTGCATCCGAAAAGTTTGCCTTGCAGTGTTTGGCAATATTTTCGTCTATTTACCATCTGGAAAGATATTTTGCAGCTTCTGGAAACACCTTACGACACGCGCTCATAACAGCAAGGTCTCAATCTGTTATGATCATACGTGGCTCCATACATTTATTCAACATACTCTTAGCCATTTCCAAGACCCAGACGTAGTTTTCCTCACGCTCTATGCTTACGAACGCATGAGCAATACTAAATGTCTGGTGTGTGGAAGTCACGCCAATAATTTGAATAAATGGAAGCTTGTACTAGTTCGTTTTGTACGTTGCGTCCATCATCAGTACGTGCAGAAATGCACGCCACCAGCAATACGATTTTGGATGACAGAAGAAAATGTCTTCCACGATGTTTGTTTCAGGATCCTCCCGGGTATAGCAAACGTACCCCTGACTGTGAAGCACGTTTTCCAAAACCTGCATCAGAGTATCACCGAATTTCTTCTTGTTTTTTATTTTCTGTTGTAAATTGTATACATCTCTAGAGATGGATACATTTGCAGGGTTATGTTTCTTTATGCTCGAAAGAATGTTACGAGGATCCATGTGTCGCTCGGTCAGATTCTCAACCATATCTTCTTCCTCCTGAGTAAACTTCTAACATATGGATGACCCTCTAGATTGTGAGCAGGTTTGTGATTGTGATTGTCGTTTATCACCTGCAATTTCCAGGATTCACGAACTTCGTTGTATAACCCTATTAGTTGAAACGGACAACCGATTTTCTTGCTGCTCGACCGTCTAAGGATTGCGATGCTATTGTGCTCGCCACCACGGTCACACATGAGCGAGACTTTGATTACACTTCCTGTTGTCTTTGATTTCTGCGTTCTTCTTTTGACTACAATGTAACCATTGTCTAGTGCTCTACTTTTCACCCACCCTAGCAGCGCTTCTTCGGACATAAACTCTTGACATATAAATATAATAATAAATACCGTAACTGGGTAGCGATAATATACAATCATCAACATTTATGTTTCATTTAAGTTACCTCTTTGGTTTCCCAGTTAATGTTTGAATCCGCCGGCTTTTCTTCATAATACTCCTCTGGGTTACTTTGTTTACTGTCATCATACACGAACCCATAATCGTTTTGTTGATCATACGATGCTTGACTACCAAAACCGACATCAGCGTTAGGTCCGGCATCCAGATCTATCGTGTCATATGAATACTCAACAGGAGGCTCTTCATTCAAATCTGACATGTAATAGTTGAAAAAACTCCCATCCCAGAACGACATCGTTACAAATCTGAATTATCTTGAGATATATTCGAATTTGAAAACTTATGCCTTCGTTTGAAACGATTCAAGCTTATATACAAATTTCAAGTTGGTTCAATACGGCCCGTACCGGCCTATACGGCCCGTACTGAGTCAAATCAATGTCCTTCCATGTTAGCATTGTCAGAAATAAAAAGCAAGACGGGCCGTACTGACCAGTATTGCTTTCAAATGCAACTAAAACTAAACTAAAAACTAGCACTTTGCACGTTGATTCCCTGACAACGGCGTCATTTTGATCGATTTGTCGTAGGTCAATCAAAAACAATTTATAAATAGGGACTTAGCTACCTTTGACTATAGCAAGGGTAAGTAAGGTCGTCTCCACAGGGAATCAGTGGAAAAGTGCTAATTGTCACTACAAACTAATTAATCTAATAAAAATGAAAACTTTAGATTGAATTGAATTAAGGGAATGGTTTAAAAGAAACTAACTTTGAATTTGATTTGAAAACAATTAATGAAAAAGATAATCACTTCCGGTTTTTAGGTTGTAAGATCCACAATGAATGTAAGTTAAACCTAGGTTGAAATCATATAAAATTGATGTTGTCAATCAATTCGATTAAAGTGATAAAGATGGAACGAATGTTTAAGATTTGCTCAATCACAAAATTACCAATAGACGTAAGCATCGCATCACACGACTACCAATGAGTAAACGATGCAAGAAAACCGAATCACTGATGGTAACGCAACAATACGAAAACATAAATCTATTGTTTAAATCAACCAAAAAGAAATCATATCAAGTTTACAATCAAAAACCTAGATTCAACATTCAAACATTCTTTCACTTACAACCCTAATCAACCGGAAGCGATTACGAAGAAACTAGCCTTGCCTCATCGCGATTTGATCTTCGATTGTTGATTCTATTGATGAATTCTTGGATTGAATCTTGAATTGGAGGGTTGGATCCACTCAAAAACTGTAAAAATCGTCCCAAATTGGCCCCAAAAACCTTAACTTTCAACTTTTTTGGATTGTGGCTTGAAAATAGGCAAAATAGGGTTAAAATCCCGTTTTCTGCTTTTTGGGCGTAGCCTACGCCCACTTTGGGCGTAGCCTACGCTGGGCACATCTGAATGGTGGACAATTTCTGTCAACGCTGCATTTTTCGGCGTAGCCTACGCCCAGTCTGATCTCACCAGTAGCTTCGTCTCGTCGAGAAACTCAGTTTTCATATATTATGGATTCCGTAACTCTTCCTCTAGCTCAAGATATGCGCTTCCGAACTTCTGAGCTTTTCTCGACAGTTTCTGATCCATCTGTGCATCTTTTAGCACCCCCGGGCATCCCTCTAACATGTTTTTACCTACAGTTCACAATTGTATTTCAAAGTATCATTGTTCCACATAAAATGCACATAAAAATGCAACTTTGAACTGTTAAAGCACCTGAAAATCAAATACACATCAATATACATATATATTATTTACGCTTAACGAAATTTATTATTTCATTTGACATTTTTTTTTGAACAGAGAAAATAAAAGAAAGGTTTTATTTTAGTTGTGTGGTTCCACGTGAGGTACAAATATCTCAAACAAAAGGCAAAAAATCATTTTCTAGCCAATGGTGGCTATGTAAACATTGAAAAAGCCAAAAATTCACCTCCAGAGTATATGGATCAATCTGAGTGGTTCAACTCATTGATAACCTATTTAAACCTTATGCTTACATGAAAAGATCTGAGAAAAATAAAGCAAACCGATCAAAACAACGATATCTAAGTTATCATGGGAGTGAATCATATTCACAAAAGCGATGGACTGAGGTTAGAAACTTACGCATTAATAGACATATTAGAACGAAACTAAAACTTTTGTTATTTACAGATGGAGAAGCACGGGACCACAATCATTGTTGATGGCCGGAAGAATACACATTATAAACTAGGATTATATTGGGCAAATGATTTGGCAGAGCAAGACTGGGTTAGTAAAAACTTGGTTTTTTATTACTTTGTTATTGCATCTTAGGCATTTCTGGCTGGGTTAGACGTACCAGTAATTGACTTTGATTAACGAGGAGAGCCATACCTTGTCTTTGTGTGCATTTAGGCATTTTAGGAAATGTTGTTTATGCTTACTTTGAAATTTTAACCCAAACTAGCTTTAATAAGGTTAAGTGTCAAAGTTGTGTGTTAATTCGTCAAAATAACCCAAACTAGCTTTAATGAGGTTAAAGTGTCAAAGTTTTGCTTTAAACGGGACAAAATAACTTAAACAAGCTTTTTAATAAGGTTAAAGTGTCAAAGTTGTGTGTTAATTGGTCAAAATAACTCAAACTAGCTATAATAAGGTTAACATGTCAAACTTTAGTTTAAACGGGTCAAAATAACTTAAACTATCTATAATAAGGTTAAAGTTGTGCTTAAATGGATCAAAATAACTTTAACTTGATTTAATAAGGTTAAAGTGTCAAAGTTGTGTTTTAATTGGTGAAAATATCCCAAACTAGCTATAATAAGGTTAAAATGTCAAAGTTTAGTTCAAACGGGTCAAAATAAGGTTAAAGTCTCAAAGTTGTGTTTTAAATTTGCCAAGTAAGGTTAAAATGTTAAAGTTGTGTGTTAAATGGGTGAAAATAACCTAAAATATCAAAGTTTAATAAAAATATTTACTTCTAATTAATTCTATTGTTTATTATAGCAAAGGATTCAAAACGAAGCAAGAAGGTTGGGTGACAACTCAAGTTCGGAAATTTACGACGAATATGATGTGATGAAACACGCCTTAGGTGAAATGCGTGGACAAATTTATGGAGTGGGTAGAGTTGTTAAAAGTGTACCTGCTAAAATGTTAAGTTCTTATTCCACTCAATATCAAGGATGGTAACAAAACTGAGAACAACAAATGAGAGAGCAGGTGCAACAAGAAGTCTAAGCCCAAATGAACGAAAACTTGCACAAGATGCAAGCGGACTTGCCAGACAATTTGAAGAAATGCGCCAATCGTTTCAACAACAAAAAGATTCCCAAAATGAAGAAGAAGAAAGTGAGAGTGATTAGGTTCCATCTTGACAATGAATTCTTAAAAATAATTCCATGTTTGTTTGTAATTTTATTTGATGATACTTTTGGATGATTTGGTTTGAATGATGTAGGATTGAATGTTTAAACTTTGTGTTTGTATGATGTATGTTTGAATGCTTAAAAATCTATATTTGAATGTTTTGGCCCGTTTATGAATTTGGGTTTTGTAAGATTTTGTAAAAATCTGGGAAAATAAGAAAATATAGCAAAAATTTTGAATGTGCAGATACACATATAGCGACGATATGTCGTTGCTATTGAGTCGTACCAAATTTGCCGATAGACGACGACATTTGTCGATATATGTCGTCTCGTTTGAATTCAATATTATTTATTTAAAAAAATAATTTATTGAAAATATTTTTAGGACGACCTGTCGTCCCAAAATATCGTCTTCTTTGAATTTAATATTATTTATTAAAATAAAAATTAATTTATTTAAAATATTTTTTGCGATTAAATGTCGTCGCTAAAATATAATTAAAAAGAGAGAATATTCATTGCTCACATGGAAAAACATTTTCGATTTTTTTTTTAATTTTGGGCAATATATAGCGATGACAACAGAAAGCTATAGAGACGAGACTGTAGCAACGACTATTTTGGTGACTAAGTGTCGTCGCTATAGCCTCAAAAGGCCTATAACGACCACATGTCGTTGCTATATGTCCCCGTGTTTTTATTGTTTTAGGCGCCTTTTACTGTAGTGACATGTATATTCTTTGTAGTTTCTTATATCTATACACACAATGTAATGCATATAGCGTGTAATGTAGCTACACACGTGTAATGTAATGTAGCTACACACATGTAATACATAACACATGTGCTACATATACACTACGTAATGTAATGTGGCTACACACGTGTAGTATATCTTCATATATCCCACAAGTTAAATCATTATTTTCATGTGTAGGTCGTATTCTCCATTACATAATAAAATTGTGCATAACATTGAAACCTGATTACTAATTATTAAAATTGTCTAAAATTAGCACTTGCAGATTACGAACACATAACACATGTAATAACATATATGTTATCTGTCCCGTTAATAATATATCTTGAGTAAAGACATCTACACACATGTACATGTATATGTGTGTGGATATATATGACAATTATTAACTGATAATACATACAAAACATATGTTTACAAAAAGATGGTGGTTCCTCTTTCCCAGCAACCAAAAGTGTGTTAAAACCAAAAGAGATGAACCACCATATTAGGGAACAAACTCCCAGCATCAAAAGAAAGTTTGTTCATAGGCACAAGACAAACTGCCACCATACTTGCTCACTATGGCCGGCTTCATCATTTAAACCACAAATAAGAGTGTCATGATAAACAAATATACACATGCATGATACATAAAACACCTGTTACATACATGAGATTTAATATTAGCAAAAGCATATGTTTCATTAATACATAAATTACATATTTAGATACAAAAGATGGTGGTTCATCTTTTCCCACCTACCAAAGTGTGTCAAATACCAAAAGAGATGAACCACCATATTAGGTAACAAATGCCGACATCAAAAAAGAAGGTTTTGTTCATCGACAAAAATCAAGAAAACCCATAAAAAAAGCACAAGATAAACAACCTATTAATCAAAATTATGCTTGGTCACTATGGCAAGCTTCATCGTTCATAGAACAATTACCAGTGTCATGGCAAACAAGTTCCTGGCTGGTACGACACTTTCTGAAAGCTTTCTTGCTTTTAATAGTTCCTGTCTCGTGTCGTCCAACAACACGACGCTTTTTACTACGAGAACCTTTGTTCCTGATTCCTTCTTGAGTGGAGAATATAACTTTAGAATCATCAAAATTACCACCAAATCACGTATCTCATATAACCTAGACCTTGTATCAGCTTCAGTCTTGAGTTTTTCAAAAATATCCTGCTTTATCTCTCTAATTTGCTAAAAAAAGGAATCAAATTCTTCAATATCACACCTTAAGTTATCCATACATTGTGTAACTAAATCCATCAATTCATTCCTCTTCAAAGACATTTCACTCTAGTCAGCACCAAGCAACTTGTCGATGCTAAACAAATTCTTTGGTAGAAGATTCTTTGTCCACTTCCTAATTACAAACTCATTAGGGATCTTTTCTACATTCTTATACCTGAAGACACAAAATACATGTCGACAAAGGTAACCAATACAGGTGAAACCCATACAGGTACAAGATAGCATCTTTTTAGGAAGATGAATTTCAACCTAATAAAACGTTAAAAAAACATTATACTAAATATATACATGTGTAGGTATCATAAAAAAAATGAACATATAACTGCATACAATATGTACCTTAAATTCATTGATTATATTGGACCGTTTGTCAGCATGATGGACTGTGAAAGTTTTAACACCATTAGGAGTTTTCTCATAATTAGTAATAAAATATAGCATCATACCCTTGATAATTTTTTTTGCATTTTTTTTGCATTTCCAAAAAAATCTCAGCGGTATGTTTTTTTATTTCTAGAGGAGTGCGGAATGATACTGTTGTAGTTTTAGATTTATGCTCGACAACCCTCTCCTTGTAACACTGATGATCAAGGGATGTGTCAAAGCATAGTAAGAACTGTACCAAAGTATTACCATTTCCAGAATTCATTTTGAACGAAGCGTTTGAACTCTCACACCTCGATGTTGTTTTCATCAGACAACACATTTGGATGTCCCTAAAATAGGCTGTCACACCCCAACCGACGGCGGAACACGACGGGGCGCGATTGTGAATGCTAAACAGCTCATGGTGCTATGTTGTAAATTTCAATAGTTAAAGCATCAATATTAAATATTTAACAACCAAGAAAAAATTTACATTAAATTGAACAAACATCCATTACTTAGTTTCAAAATCAAAATTACGTAACTTTAATAAGTCTAACATTGTTTAGGGGTTGTTTGTTTGCATCTGAATGACATTAAGAGGTTACCTCTGAATGGTTCATAACCTCTTAACCATTCAGACTTAGGGTTACCTCTTAACCATTTAGAGGTTATGAACCATTACCAACCTCTTAACCTTTCAGACTTAAGGATACTTTTTAACCATTCACATACTATGAACCATTAAGAGGTAACCTCTGAATGGGATTAAGAGGCTACCAAACATGACCTTAAATTTAAAACTAGGTCTACTAACATGAAACCTATCTTATGTCTTCGCCAAAGCATCCACTTAACATGTTACAAATGCAAAATGAAGATTTTGTCAACCATTTGCATAGTTGGTGAGTAACCCATACATTTTATATAGTATATATAGATAACTTGTGAGGCCCCGAAACCGGGCGACCTCACAGCGGTTGGTTTTCATCATAACACATAGCTCTTAAACTCAAAACTTTCATAAATATGCGGCGGAATTTAAACATTTGTCAAATACAAGATATAATGAAATATAATGTATCAAAACATGTGATTGCCCAACCACCGGACTTCAGATCCAATACCAGAGCTCCATGCATCCGAATCTCTCAACGTGACATACATGCTAAATCAAGTCAGCTTACGCCAGTGAGTTCTAGTTTTACAAATCATCGTAATCGTTTTAATAAATGAAACATCATTTTCATAAAACATCATTTCATACACATAACCATAGCACATAACCATTTACATCATCATAACCGTCGTCATCATCATAACCACCGTCTTTAACAGTGGGCTTATGCCGACACAAGGCTCCATGTTTATAGTCTGATCGACTCTTACCATGTTTATAGCCCGATCGGCTCCGTGTTTATAGCCCGATCGGCTCCATGTTTATAGTCCGATCGACTCTCATGTTTATAGTCCGGTCGACTCTGTGTTTATAGCCCGATCGGCTCTTACCATGTTTATAGCCCGATCGGCTCCATGTTTATAGTCCGATCGACTCTCATGTTTATAGTCCGGTCGACTCTGTGTTTATAGCCCGATCAGCTGTTCTTACCCTGATATGATCAAGTCATCATTCATACTTAGGTACATCATACATACATATCCTATAATGCGTATAGGAACACCGTTCATTCATCATACATTATATACTAGCCTTATATCATCATTCATCATATTCATCAAAGCATTATAACGTTCATGCTAGCATCATAGTCATCATCATACTCGTCATAACATCATAAACATGTCATACTAGCATCATATCGCCACATGTTTCCCCTAACATCATAGAACTTGTCGTAACATATTGTGCTAGTAAGTCATCTCATCATTTCATTATATCATCCTAGCATCACATTCATACATGCTAGTCTAATCCTTATGACATCATACGTTCATCCTAGCAAACTAGGACATCATCATAGCATTTATCAACTATTGTCATAGTTATCGTCATAGTACATGCTATCATACAATCATTAACACGTCATGTCATCATAACTCTTTTATCATGCATTCATCATACTTAGCACATATACAAGCATACATCATTATGACATATCATCATTCGTTTAACATCATTTCATAAACACAATACATAATGTATGCCAGCCCAAAACATTAGTGTAAATAGGGCATCTATAACTCACCTGATAGTAGACTCTTGTTTCCTTAGCCGAATTCCTTAGCTAGGGCTTAAGAACCTACATCAGTACATCGTATTATTATATACCATTCTTGGATTTAGAATACATTCTAAGTCCTCATAGTCTCCTAACCAGCTTCCCCCTTGTTCGAGAACCATTCTGTTCCCGAAATGCCCAAGTACTCGAAGAATCGAGTACTCGAATTATCAATAGCACTCGAAGTGCTAGTGTACTCGATTTCCATGCATACTTGAAAACCAGAGTACTCGAATATCATGTATTCGAATTCCTTCCTCGTAATCGAAGTTCCTTAATCGAACTGGTATACTCGAAGTTTATGAGGGCTTCGAGTATTCCCCTCATGCATATTTTCGAGTACTTTGTTTTCCATCATGAACTATCTCAGAAATTCATCTAAGATCATAGGAAGCTAGTTACAGGTTCCTTATGTTGTTGCCAACATACTCGAACCTCAAAGTCCCAAACTTTTATGCATAAAGGTGTGAGCTTTATGCAAAAGCTCATCTTTATCTAAAAATCCTAACTTTTTAGGTTAGATCACTTACTTGAGGATAAATGATCACCCTTGTAGAATCTCGTGTGTTTCCTCTTCCGTTTGGTCGATCAAAAGCTCGATCTTTGAAGTTCTTGAAGTTGACCACCTTAAGTGCTTGAGAGAGAAGGCTTCCAGTCAAAGGTTCACACATTTCCCAAGGCACTCGTATTTATAGGCGGTGTATCCGTAATGTGGGAATTTCGACTACTAAGGTTTTGAGAACTGTGAATTCGAGTACACGATTTCGAGTCTTAATTTTATTTTTTCGTATTTTTCCACTACAAGTATATTATCCGTTACGCATATGTAAATTCAAATAACTTGTATTTTAGAAAATTTGGGATGTTACATAACTAATGCAATTCAATTAGACTACAAAGTTTAAACTCTAGCATGCATATCATACTAATTTGCAATTAAGTTTTTAGAATATCTAGTCTCCAAAATAGTATCAATACTTAGCTAAAAAGCCTAGTATATCTACAAGTCTACAATAGTTTATATCGTCTCCAAACTCGTTCCAATACAAAGCACAAAGCTAAGTATTTCACAAGTCTGCCCATTATTGTACTTTTCGCCCTTTTAATACATTTAACATAAGTCAAAGCGAAGGTGGTATCTAACAAACCTTAGGCTACTCGGTATCGAATAACATAGAATTACATAGAATAAAACAGAATCACAAAGACAGTAGCATCACATAGCAAAGAATCAAACATAAATAGAATAAAGGTATTGCATCTATTGAATTTGAATTTAGAATAATTTGGATTCTGAATACTAGCATATGTAACATCCTAAAAGTACAAAATGTAAAAGAGGGAGTATAATATTACTCACATGATGTCCTAGCTTTGTCCAATAGATCGTCGCCTAGGTTCTTAGAAAGTTGTGCTTGCACACCTTAACCTAAAGGCAATAGAATTCTTAGTCTTGTTTTAGAGTTTGAGTTTAGCATCTTAGAATCTATGGATACTATAGAATTCCTATGAAATGTATCTAAGATCGAATGGTTTCTTTTGGAATATTCATTCATTTATTTATTTAATAATTGAATACCCCTAATTGATTTTGAATAGCGTTTGAACATCACATTGTAATTTGAATAACCTATTTCCATCATGTTTTGATTATTTTTTTTAACAAGTTTGATCATTAAATAACAAAATTTTAAAAATTTGTCTAAAAATATTCATTTAGAATTTATTTAAATATCGGATAATTAAGGTTTATTTTAGAACAATCATTGAAATTATTCTATGTAAATGTTAATTATTTGAAATAATATTTGATTTTGTTTTGAAAAAAAAAATTAGTTCTTAAAATAATAATATTTAAAGAATTTGTTTAAGTAGGCATTAAAAATTAATCCTTGAAATAATTAAGTTTAAAGGAGTAGTTAAAAATAGACATTAAAAGCAATACTTGATTTTTGTTATAAAGAAATTTGGTTTTAAAATTTATTTAATCAAACATTTTGTTTTTAATGAACTTTTAAATTTGAATAAATAGTTTAGAAAAAAAGTATACAAATATTTATGAAATCATTTTATTTTTTCACAAAATAATAAAGAAAAATTACATGCATTGCATTAAAATTTTTATATTGATTTACTGAAGCTTAACAATAAAATAAAAAAAAATGAATTTAAAATCAATTATTAATTTGTTTTGAATAAATAATTTAAATATAAAACTTAAATACAAAATTTTCTTTGTAACATATTAAAGAAAATTTATTTTTATTCTTTTTGGGAATTATTTTTGTATTTTTTCTTAAAAAAATGGATGAAATAAACTTGAATGGATCAAAAACCGGTTCCGCGCCGCCCGTGAGGTTCGAGCCCGGACCGACCCTATCCACGCAAGCGTGTTCTACCACCAAGATAGGCTCGGTTTCATTGCTTTTTCTACACAAAATTGAATCCCAAATTAGATGAACCCTATAATCGGTTTGTTCCAAATCCTATCAAGGGATTGATTGTGAGTCTTCAAAATCATAGGGCTTTTGATCCTATCACAAAACCGAGTAGAATGATGATAGGAATTACCTGGAATGATTAAGATTTGAAGGTGTTCGAGTTCATGATAGCTTTCGGCCGTACTTGGATCGGGTTCCGACTATAGAGCGCTTGTACGTGTGGTTTTTGTATTCAGACACGTTCGTGAGGAAGCCAGTAACATAATTCGATGTTTTGATTTGATTCTTATAGTGATTTATGTCTGTTTCGAATTTCGATTTCGAGTGTATCATCTTCGAATCGATTCCTTTGTTTACCGGATTTTTTTATAGAGGTTACTTATTTGGAGGGATTCGGTGGTTTGAATCCTTACCTTAGTTATCATCAATTCGAACGATTAACGCGTATGGAGAGCTGACAGGTGTTTGGGTTGCATATGGGTCGTGGGATCAGATTGGGGTCAACGGGTTAGACTTAGAAGGAAGAAAGGAATAAGGGTTTTACATATCTGGCCCCTGCACTTTCAATTCTTTTCTGTTTTAGTTTTAAAGTTTCACTACTCTCTAATCCTTTTACATTTTAATCCTCCCTTTTAAACCTTCTATTATTTTAAGTCAAAAGTTAATAAAAAAGTTTATAAAACCCTTTTATGTAGCCTAAGTTTATAAAAAAGTTTATAAATCTTTTAGTAAATATTTTTACTGTTTATTATTTTATAAAATAACTCTTATAATGTTTTATGATTAATAATAATATTATTAATACTACTACGTATGATAATGAAATTTTAATCTTGTTAAGAATCTTATTCGGTTATTATCAGTTATGAATAATTTTTATTTATTTATTATTATTATTATTATTTTTAAATACTATAATTACATAATTACCTTAAAAATCTTTTAACCTTTAATTAGAGAGGATCAAATGTGAACCCATGTTTATTGCGTTAACCGAATAACTACATCTTATTACTTTGGTGCCTATATTAAAGTAAATCTAAAGGTATATTTTTTTTCTTTTTTAATTAATGTAGGACCCACTTACATTAATAAAAAACTTAAACATTTAGATCTACTTTAATGTGGGTCTCAAAGTAATAATATGTAGTTATTCGGTTAACGCAATAAGGAAGGGTTAACATTCGAACCATCTCATATATATATATATATATATATATATATATATATATATATATATATATATATATATATATATATATATAGGATTGTGCTCAAATAACAAATAATAACCCACTCTTAAAGCAATAACCCAGATAACTTTGCCAAGATGAAACCAAATCTTGGATATTTTTTTTGAACATTATTATAACACATTTAGAACACTATGTTCTTTTATGAGTTTGCGAAAATTCATCATCGTTTGAGAGTTTACATCGTTGTAAGTTTTGGGCCTAAAACAGTTACAATGCTGTAAATCAAAAACTTACAACGATGATATCTCTTAAACGGTGATGAATTTTCACAAACTAATAAAAGAACATAATGTTCTAAATGTGTTACAATGATGTTCAAAAAAAATCCAAGATTTGGCTTCATCTTGGCAAAGTTATCTGGGTTATTGCTTTAAGAGTGGGTTATTATTTGAACACTTCCCTATATATATATATATATTAATATATTAGTACTTTAATTTAACGTATTATGTATAATTTACATAATAGTTTTGATGAATTCTTTTAATGTTTACTTATATACACATATTTAAGACATCTAATGTTCATTGATTATCAAAAGGCTTTGTTTTATTATAAATCGAACACGAAAAAATTTTAAATCGACATCTAGAAACCCTAGGGATTACATAGACAGGAACCCAACGATTCCTAATAGCAAACATATCTCGCAGCCATACATGAAAAACCAACTTAAATTGGGTTACGAGTTTTCTCCAACGTTTCTCAAATGTAAACAAGTGTATGAATACATTCCATACCAACTTGTGAAGATTAGCCCTAAAATTTGAATTCTTAAAAAAATCACCTAAAACAATTGTTTCATAATAAAAACTATATTAATAAAAAACATAACAAATATGTTCATACAAATAAATCCACAAAATGTTTTGTCATCAATTAAAAAATGGCACATGTGTTCAAATATATTAACGTTTCACTTTCAGTATGTTCAAATGCATTAAAAAAATCCACTAGCATATATGTTGAAAATATATTAAATGTGCAATTCCAATTTTTACATATATTTTTGAACTTTTTTGAATGTGTATAGCAAAACTCCACATGTGTTTAAATACATTAAAATGAGTTCAAATATATTTAACTTTGACTTCCATTTATCTTATATATTTTTGGACCTGTATGAATCTGTATTAAAATATACACGTTTTCAAATAAATTAAATTTGCACTTCCAATTTATACATATATACAAATTTTAAGTTAATACAGATGTTCATATGTGTTTTGCATTTTTCGGAAGTGCACTCCCCATTTTCAAATATATTAAATATGCACTTTCAATTTATACATATATAAATATCTACATAAAATAAAAGACCTCTGAAGGAAGCTTTTTCATTATATGCCACATGCATAAACGATGAGCTGATTTAGTGTAAACTTGTTTAAGAGCGAGGTCTTGATCAGTTAGAATAAGGCTTGGTTGCTTGGGATGAACTTTAAGGAAATTACGAAGCAACCATTTATATGACTCAACAGATTCGTTTGATAGCAAACCAGCTCCAAAGTAACACTCTTTTTGTGATGCTCAACTCTCATACCTAAATCACAAAAAATATATATATATTAACCCAAAGACACACCTTAAACTATCATATACATTACCAAAGATTAGATTAATAAGAAACATGGTATAAAGACTTGTTCGTGTGATAAGTAGCGTCAAATGCTATGACATCTCCAAACTTTTTGAAATTTACTTTAGAAACGTCATTAGCCCAAAATACACATCTTATCTCGCCATCAACCACAGAATACCCTGAAAAAAAGTTTGGCAAATTTATAGACTGTTGATCCAACATCTCAACAATCATCATGGCATCTCTATTACCAATGAACTTTCGAATTTTATGACTAAAATTGATATAATTAGTCTCTGTTCCTCGCATGTTACGAGTCTTCAAGCGATGAGAAACTCGTCCATGGCTGCCACGAGATTTACATAGAAGAAGAATATGATTGAAGAAAGAAGAAGATGGAAAGTTATTGTGTCAACGTCTAATAGATACATGACAAAAAAGGGGTTCATAAGAAAATATCCAATATGCCCTTCCAAATAAAATAAAAATATTATCTAATAAAAGTTTGATCAACGGTCCACTAAGGGTTTAAGAGTTTTCTCTTTAAAATCATGTTTTCACATAATTCAAATCTTCTACGACTAATAAAAGAGTAAATTCAATGACACGTGTCCTTTTACTAGCATGTACACCTCATTAAATACCACATGTCACTCTAAAACTATTTTCACATATGACTATTGTACACATGTCATAACCACAAAAAAAATTGAAAACTTCCATCATAATTAAACACAAATTTATTAGCATTAATCGTCTCCTAATTTACTATTATTTTAAATTCAAAAATTAAACAATAACATATTATTGATTTATTAATAAAAAGTACAACAACTAAATTATTCAAAATTGTATTAATTTATTATTAAACAATTTCCTTCAATTTTTTATCATTTAAAATATAAAACAAACCTTGATAATAAATCTATCTATTTTATGTTTCTTATATTAATTAAAAAAATTTGTGTATTTTATTTTTAGTAAAATGACCTCATATTTGCAATTAATAAAATTACATATAATTAATATTAAGTCAACATATCATGTTATTTTCACATACAATTATTTTTTACATTTTGTATTATTAAATTATGTATAAAATATTTTAGCAATTTAAAAAACTAACATGCACAATAAATTAAAAAACTTTTAAAATTCTTAAATTTAAATATGAAAAACTATAATAAACAACTTATTTTTATTCAATAATTTCCGTTAACACAAAACATAATTTTGTTAGCCTTAATTATCTCATAATTTACTATTATATTAAATTAAAAATTAAACAATAACATGTTATTAATTTTTCAAAGGAAATAAATAAAAAAAATAAATGATTGAAACTTTTATTAATGTTTTATTAAACAAATTTTCTTCAAATTTATGTTACTTAAAATATAAAATAAACTTTGTTTATAAATCCAGCTGTTATGTTTTATGTTTTTTATAATAATTAAAAAAATTTTGATTAATATTTTTGAGAATATGTCCTTATATTTGCAATTATTATATTTAAATTTAATTGTTATATAATTGAAACTAATATCTTACACTTCATAAAATTAAATATGATATCAAATGCACATATAAAATTATATTTACATATAATGATTTTTTAACATCTTGTATATTAAAAATTACATATAACACATTTTAGCAATATAAAAAACCAACAAACACAATAAGTTTATTACATTTCAAATTCATTAAAATTTTAATATAGTAACCTTATTTTTTATTTAGTAATTTCATAAAGTAAAAAACAATTCAAATAACGTCAATTATTTTGTAATAAATTAATATTTTAAATTAACATGTTAAAATTTTAACTAATTATTCATTTATTAATGGAAATGATTAGAACAATTAAAATGGATCAGAATTTGTATTAAAATACGACTAGACCAATCTCCTTTCAATATTCACTTAATATATAAGAGAAACTATTCAATAAATAAATAAATTTCATTGTTTTTATTTCAAATCTTCAATATTCCCATTTACTTAAATTTATCCACTAATTTAGCAATATTCTAAAATACATATAAAAAATACAATGATATATACATAAATAAGGTAATAATAAAAAATAATTGTTTATTTTCTTGAATTTATCCTCATTGATTATCGTTTCTTTTTTACTATGTCATGCAAAACTATAGATATATGATAGTAATTATGGAAAAAAAGTAGGTAAAATGATTGAATTCATAATGTTTTATGTCAATTGTAATTATATAATTTTATTAATTTTTTTTTTGTGAATTGCATCTTAACTTTATATCAACCCGTGTGTTACACGGGTTACTAACCTAGTCCTATATATATATATATATAAGGAAGGATTCAGTTGTTAACCCTTCGTTATTGCAATAACTGAATTACTACATCTTATAATTACTTTGGCGTCCAAATTAATTACATTAATTAAAAAAGAAGAAAAACTTACACCTTTAAATTTACTTTAATGTGGGCCTCAAAGTAATAAGACGCAATTATTCAGTTATCACAATAAGGAATGATTAACAATTGATGATTCCCCTATATATATATATACATGTAGGATTGTGAACAAATAATAAACCATTTTTAAAGCACTAACCCAAATAAATCCGCAAAGATGAAGTCAAATCTTTATTTTTTTAACATCATTATAACGCATCTACAATACTTTCTTTTTTTATGAGTTTGCGAAAATTCATCATTTAATATGTAACATCGTTGTAAATTTTCAACTTACATCACTATAATACACACACACATATATAGGGTAAGGATTCGTTGGCCCCATCTTAATTGCGAAAACCCGATTAACCCTGACAAGATCAAACCAAATCTTTGGGGTTTTTTTTTCATGGCTTGTATTATACATATAGAAGACTGTGTTATTTTATGTGTTTGTGCAAATGCATCACTATTTGGGATTTAAAGCAAATGCAAGTTCGCGTTAAATGTAAATATTAATTTTCTGATGCATCACTTACACTTACGTAAAAGCCCAAATGATGATAAATTTGCACAATCTATAAAATAACATAGTCTTGTACATGTATAATAAATATCATGAAAAAAACCAATGATTTGTGTTGATTTTTTCAGAGTTAATCAAGTTTTCGTAATAAAGGTGGGTTATTATAGGATCCCAATTCTATATAAATATATCATGTAATATGCACATTATTTAATCATGTAGTAAGAACATATCATGTAATACGATACAAAATTAAAAAAATATAGCAATATATATTATACTTAACTTAGAAAATAATATATATCATTTTTATTTTGGTTTTAGAAAATAATAATAAAGCAAATAAATTAAGATTATTTGATTTTAAAAAATTTAATGTAACTTAATTCAACTAAAAAAAATAAAAATAAAATAATTCTAAGAGTAGTGTATTTATTTTTGCCACTCAAGTCATATTTTACACAAAATCTTAACACAAAATATAGGACCACTTGATCTTAGCTAATAATTTCGTCTTAATAGTATTTATTTTGCCATGTTACAACCAGATTATTATTATGGAGCTGAGCTTGAGTTGGCCGGTGCATATATACTCACAATACTTTACTTTGAAGCTGATTCACGTACCAAGACCATACATGTCTCGAGACAAACGAGGGGCAAGAAGAACCTTAAGTGGCATTTGTTTGCTAACCGTAGTTCCAAAGCTCTCACTCATGTCAACCGGTTCGTTTGATGGTGCTTGTATTTGAAACTGGTGTATCAAACTGGCTAACGTTATACACATCTCATGAAGAGCAAAGGTATCACCAGGGCACATTCGTCTACCTGCACCAAAGGGAATCAAATCAAAATGTTGTCCCTTCACATCCAAATCCTGATGACTTGTCAAGAATCTTTCTGGCTGGAATCCATGGGGATTTGACCATGTAGTTGGATCGCGTTGAATCTTCGATATATTCACCATGAGACGCAGGCCTTTTGGGATGACAATCCTCTATAGACTCATGAGGCACTGAGAGAGGTACAATAGGGTGGAGACGAAGTGTTTCTTTGATGACGGCTTTGAGGTAGACCAAGTTCTTCATATCTGACTCCTTCACAAGCCTTTCCCGTCCAACTTCATTTACTTACATTTACAAAATAATTTCTAAACGGTGATGAATTAGCAAAAACACAAAAAAGAAACCCCTCTATTTATGTATAATAAAAACCATGAAAAAAAAACAAAGATTCGGGCAAAAAAATGCCGGGTTAACACGGGTTAACGATATAAGGGAGGGTTAACAATGGAACTATCCCCTATATATATATATATATATATATATATATAGGGAAGGGTTCTAATGCTAACTTTAGGATAGAGCAATAACCCATTAACCTCATCATATTTAATGATCAAATTACAAGATACTAATCTAATGGTTGATATTAAACTATAATATAATAATGTAATTGATTTGAAAGAAAAGGGAATAAGGTTATTAATGTAATTTGCTATATTAAATACTTTACCCCATCTTTTTTTATACATCCATAACTTTTTTATACTATAATATTTTTTTATAAAAATTGCACCATTTTACTCGTCTTTTTTTCTCTTTAACTCCGTTATAGTCTTGACTAGGTTTTTTTATTTTTTTTCGGATGTTCGTATTTACACCAATGTAACAAGTATAAAACTAAAAAAATATTTGTAACGAGTTGTAACGAATTTGGGTTTACATTTTTGTATAATAAATAGGGGTTAAGTTTAAAAGTGTAAACGAGCCAAGCCGATCCTGAGCTCGTTAATTACGTTATATTCTTGACTAGGTTTTTTATTTTTTCCGGATGCTCGTTAATTACGTTATATTCTTGATTTTGTAACGAATTTTGGTTTTTAAAGTACTAAAATGTATTTACAATCTTGTAAATATAATTTTTAAAGTATGAAAATGTATTTACAATCTTGTAGATATAACGAATTTTTGTTTTTATCAACAAAATGTTATAGTATTTTTTTAAAGTATTAAAACGTATTACAATCTAGTAGATATAACGAATTTTGTTTTTTATCAACAAAATGTTATAGTATTTTTTTAAAGTATTAAAATGTATTTACAATCTTGTAGATATAATGAATTTTGGTTTTTATCAACAAAATGTTATATTATTTTTTAAAAGTATTAAAATATATTTACAATCTTGTAGATATAATTTTTTTAAAGTATTAAAAAATATTTACAATCTTGTATATATAACGGAATTTTGGTTTTTATCAACAAAATGTTATATTATTTTTTTTAAAGTATTAAAATGTCTTTACAATCTTGTAGATATAATTTTTTTAAAGTATTAAAACGTATTTACAATCTTGTATATATAACGAAATTTTGGTTTTTATCAACAAAATGTTATATTATTTTTTAAAGTATTAAAATGTCTTTACAATCTTGTAGATATAATTTTTTTATAGTATTAAAACGTATTTACAATCTTGTAGATATAACGAATTTTGTTTTTTATCAACAAAATGTTATACTATTTTTTTAAAGTATTAAAATGTATTTACAATCTTGTAGATATAATTTTTTTATAGTATTAAAATGTATTTACAATCTTGTAGATATAACGAATTTTGGAGCATCCGGAAAAAATAAAAAAACCTAGTCAAGAATATAACGTAATTAACTAGCTTGGGATCGGCTTGACTCGTTTACACTCTTAAACGTAAACCCTATTTATTCTACAACAATGTAAACCCCAAATTCGTTACAACTCGTTCCAAATAATTTGTTATTTTTATACTTGTTACATTGGTGTAAATACGAACATCCGAAAAAAAAAATAAAAAAACCCAGTCAAGACTATAACGGAATTAAAAAGAAAAATAAGACAAGTAAAATGGTGCAATTTTTATAAAAAAATATTATAGTATAAAAAAGTTATGGATGTATAAAAAAGAGGGGGTAAGTTAGTACATAAATCAAATTACTAATTTACCCTTATCAAATAATAAAATAAAAAACCTAGTCAAGAATATAACGTAATTAACGAGCTCAGGATCGGCTTGGCTTGTTTACACTTTTAAACTTAACCCCTATTTATTATACAACAATGTAAACCCAAATTCGTTACAACTCATTACAAATAATTTGTTAGTTTTATACTTGTTACATTGGTGTAAATACGAACATTCGAAAAAAAATAAAAAAACCTAGTCAAGACTATAACAGAATTAAAGAGAAAAAAAAAGACGAGTAAAATGGTGCAATTTTTATAAAAAATATTATAGTATAAAAAAAGTTATGGATGTATAAAAAAAGATGGGGTAAAGTATTTAATATAGCAAATTATATTAATACCCTTATTCCCTTTTCTTTCAAATCAATTACATTATTATATTATAGTTTAATATTAACCATTAGATTAGCATATTGTAATTTGATCATTAAGGCCACAAGGAGTCGTACCACATTTCCCCACTTTTCCCCGTTGCCACATCAGCTTTCCTCACTTTTCCCCACTTTTCCCCATTTTGCACGGTGTCGTCCCACTTTTCCCCATTTTCAAATCTTATTTTTAATTAATTATTTTAACAATAAATAATAATAATAATAATAATAATAATAATAATAATATTAATAAAATAAAAAAAGATTCATTAAATTTAAAATAAAAAAAAAGAATACAACAAAAAAAAAAGAAGAATACAACCTAAAAAATTAAATTAAAAAACCTAGAAAGGGCAATGTCATCCCCAACGGGTTCATTGGATTGTAGTAA
Source organism: Mikania micrantha (assembly GCA_009363875.1). NCBI lineage: Eukaryota > Viridiplantae > Streptophyta > Magnoliopsida > Asterales > Asteraceae > Mikania > Mikania micrantha. The sequence goes on along the minus strand of CM018687.1, from coordinate 52,844,477 downwards.
AATGTTGGTTGATACGGAGATGACATTTGTGGATGATACTCGGGTGTGTTGAACGAGTTCATTTGAGCCATTTAAACAATTTTTTGTCGTGGTTTTCTATATTTTTTTTGACGACCCACCACGTGATGAACCTCCTTCCATTTTACTCGAAAATTTTATAAATTTAGTGTATAGATTGTAGAAGATGAGAGAAAAGTGTGAGATTTGTGATTGTTTTGGAGTTGTTTAAATAAAAAAAATTGGATTTTTTTTAAAAAACCCTCTCCTTCCCAGCTCGGCTTCAATCGGTGATGAGTTCCCGATTTACCCCACCCCATTTCCGGGGGGGGGGGGGGCGGTGTTCCCACTTTTCCCCGGTTTAGTGAAACCCTCCCCGGGTGTTTCCCGGCTTCCACTCCGAGTGCTCAAATATGGTGAGGTTAATGGGTTATTGCTCTATCCTAAGGTTAGCATTAGAACCCTTATATATATATATATATATATATATATATTTATGTTGTACATTAATAAGTCTTAGACTATAGATTGGATGAGAAATTATCATTTCATCATATTAGACACCTTAAGGATTCATAAAACCATTAACTCATAGGTTTGAGCCAATGTTTAAATATTTGATTGAATTATTTGGCTTAACATCCCCATTCATATTCAAGGGCGGCCCAACCGTTTTGGTGACCTAATCAAAGTAAAAACCTGAGACCCTATAATTATTTTATAGTAAAAATTATAAAACTCATCTGTTGTCACACCCCCATCTCTCACTTTACCTGATATAGTCACTGAATGACGTATGAAGTCGGTAACTGTTGTATCGTGTCGCGGAAGCTTGATGGTGAGGTCGCAGAGATGGGTGTGACTGATTGTTACTTTGGTATCATACATCCATGGCAAACCATACACACTATATATTACATCATAACTATAATATTATACATTAAGTTTCAACATTCTTAAACAACATTAACCAGTTATAAGTTACTAAACGTGTCTTGTAATCGTGCATCCTCACTCTCGCAGTTGTTACCTTCTCCCTGAAAAAGGTTTTGTAATATAAAAGATCAGCAAGGATGCTGGTGAGTTCATAGATATGATATGCTATGACATGTTGAATATGTAGGCACACGCAACTTTATGAATATGATTCACCATGAAAACCCATAACCAAAACCTATGTGACTGTAATGTAATTGGCGGTAATACCCGAAGGTAAGACCTTAGCCTCACTCTTAATGCCTATCGTTGCATTAAGCTGTTATCTTGTAATGTAATAAATGGTAACAGGCATTCACACAAGGGTAGACGCTATCTACCCGTGAATGGGGTTGTCAGCCCGATAGTACTATCATTGTTATCATCCGGCTCATCCATGAGTTTATTGGTTACAGTTGTTATGTGAGGACTTTTACGATAGCATGGCACAATTTTCATGTAATCATCAACAAGAGTTGAAATGCACAAGCAACATATAATCATGTCATTGTAATTGAATCATGTAACCATAATGTAATTGTAATGCAAACCCCGAGTTTTAGAAATCCGAAGATTTGAAAAGGGGTAATGAAATCATATAAGTATACCACTGTAATTCGTAATCATATTGTTATTGTAATTAAATCCCCGACTTTTGGAAAACAAAACATTCAAAAGGGGGTCTATGAAACTCACCGGTGTTGTTGCAATGTTACACACAGCTTCAATTGAATTCTGCATATAATTAAGGTTTTATAAGTTCTTTGTATCCAATTTGGATTACCAGAACATTCCTTGATATTTAATATCAAAGATAATGTAATTCGAGTCATCAAACTGATTCTGAATCACTTATTTATTCAGAATCAATGTAATAAGGTTATCAGTTAACTTGTAATGTCAAAGTAATTGAGTTCCTATACTCATTTGTTTGTAAATTAATGATAATTGCATCCCGTCGTTAAAACCAGAATCTTAATCGACTTTTAGATCGAAAATCAGGTTTCCGGATTACGAAATTGATTGCAAAATCGATTTCGGAATGCGAAATCGATTGAGAATATGTTTTCATATTGAATTTCAATGATTAAATTTAGTCCTGTGTTGAAACCGGAGTGTTAATCAGAAATCAGACAAAAATCAGGTCATCGGATTGAAAAACGGTTTGCGAAATCGAGTCCGGAATGCAAAATCGATTGAAAATATGTTTTCGTATTGCAAACCAATACTTAAATTGAGTTCTGTATTGAAACCGGAGTGTTAATCAGAAATCAGACAAAAATCGGATCACCGGATTGGAAAATGGTTCGCGAAATCGAGTCCGGAATGCGAAATCGATTCAAAATATGTCCTTTTTATCGAAAACGGATCATCGGATTGCGAACCGGAGCGCGAAACGCAGTTCAGAACGTAAAACGGACAAAATCAGGGTTTCTGCCGGAATATTCCTTTTGGCCGGAATATTCGCCAGAATATTCCGCCGGCGGCAACATTGCCGGAATTTTTGGCCGGCAGTTGGCCGAAATCCGGCGGTGGCCGGCGGCGGCTCGGTGGCCTGTGGTGGTGGCCTTGACCGGTGGCCTTGGGCCTGGCCGGATGGCCTTGGCATTGGCCTGGCCTTGGCCTTGGCCGCATGGCCTTGGCGTGGCCTTGGCCGCTTGGCCTTGGCGTGGCCTTGGCCTTGGTCGCATGGCCTTGGCCTCGACTTGGATTTCCTCGGCAATGACCGAGAATGGCCGGGAATAGGGGTCGCGTCCCGTGCATCGATGGGGCGCGCTGGGGCCGCGTATGGGCCGCGTCCGGGCAACAGTGAGCCATTCAAGGTTTTTGTGAGCCAAATCAAATTTCGTCGCACTTTTTACGGGCCAAAATCTCCAGATCCTAGTTTTTAACATATATCTAATGTTTGGTGAAGAAAAATCTCAATTTGGACAACTTTGAAAAATCCATTTTTTGGACTAAAATGCCCTTTTCATGGGATTTCAAGATCTGATGATTTTCAAACTTCACCAATCATTCAAACATGTTTATTTAAGTCATATGAAGCTATTAGAATCAAGTATTGAGTTAGAAACTTACTTGGCCAAGGATTGGCTTGAAAATCACCAAAAATCCAACTTTTGGAGCTTGATTCTTGATTCCACTTGATCTTGGGCTTGAATACTAATTGGAACTGATTAGGGATGATGTTTGAGATCGGTTTAAAGTTCCAGAAGTGATGGGAAGAAGGCCTGGTCGAAATTGAGGGCTTGAGAAGGAAGAAGGGTGTAGAAAACTTGACCAAAGTCAAGATTTTTGTTTTTATGGCCACCACTTGTTTTCCAAGTTTAGATATTTTATTTTCTTCATATTTATCTGATTTTAATCAGATAGAATGGGATAAACATGGAACAATAGGATAGGGTTAGAACAAATCAAGGGTTTGTTTGATTTTTGCCATTTTCGCGATCGTTTGTTCGGCTTTTCGCGTATAATTTCAGGAATTGCTGATAATGATAAATTGTCATTAACATGCTTCCAATTACATCCCATTATGATTATAATGTGATTAGGAAGTTCAAGTTGTCATGAATTTGCCAATTACGCATGCCGAATTGCCTTTTCGTAGATTTTCGCAATTTGGCTTATCGAACTTAGAGATTCTTTGATTTCATTATGTGTCACACCCCCAAATTCCCACTCGTGGTGTCAGTCCACGTGGGTGTGACGAGGCCAGGATCACAGCTCATGGTCATATAGAACGACTCTATGTGAGTTACACAATCACACATGTATGTAAAATAACATAGTTTCATTCATTATGCAGCGGAAAGTATTTTAACATCATAAGATAAATATGTTGCAGCGGAAAGTAATTTGTTAGAAACAGACACAACATAGTTAAACTCATTATCAAATACATCAAATGCACGCAATCCTAGGACATGAGTCTATATGTAAGCTGGACTCCTTAGTGTGTCCTGGTGAGCGTCCTAGCGTGCGCTCCATTAGTTACCTGAGAATACATGCGAAAAAGTGTCAACTAAAAAGTTGGTGAGCTCACAGGTTTAGACAGACAGAAATAGTAAACAGATATATACTGGGCATGTTTAAGTTTAGTTGTTGAATCTACGATCCGTGAGTGTGTCATGTCATCTTACCGAAACTCGACTGTTTCCATTTGCCTCCGCGGGTCATCGCTGAACCCGACATCAACATCGATATTACACTCGTTATGACCTCCAGTCAACGTTGTTGCCGAGTGGGGCTAGTCAAACCCATTAGTACTACGTAATAACGACTCGTTCGTAACAACTAACGGTAAGGATAAGTGAGGGCTTTATGCGATAAAAGTTACACTCAAAAAGAAACGGTTTCACAACATACTAGTCATATATCTAAAACAGTTGCATTGTATTCTCACCCCAAAGTTGAGTAAAAACAGTTAAAGAGTAAAAGTGGGGCCGTAAACTCACCTGAGTTTGATAATACGTTTGCTCAACAGAGTTAGCGTAGCTCGCTGGCTAGTAGTCACCTATATCATATAGGTACTATGAGTTTGTGTTCACAAATGCAGGTCTCACAGGACCGTGTTTAGCGTTCAACAACTCCAAGTTGTTGGTGGGTCGAGTTGACCGTGTTTGACTGTGTTGACCGTGTTTGACCTAACGACCCGTTGGTGACGGTTTGGATCAAGTGTTCGTGTATCGTGTGGTTTAGTGTCGTGCGAAGTGTACGGATACCAAAAATCATTCCTATGAGGAAACTTACTATTTATGGTAAGTTCCTATTTTAGGAAAGTTTCCACATTAGGCAAGTCATGCATTAAATCACATTCCGTTTATTCTAACATGCATATTTATCCTAAATGAGCATGTTATCACATAGCACATAGTTGCACATTGCCGGTTTAGCATAGATTGCGCGTAAAAGTTTCTAAAATTAGAAAGTTTCTAAAATAAGCATATTTCATCAAGTTTATCAACCAACATCATCTAAATATCATTATCCTAGTTCTAAGAAGGCACTTAGTCATAACCGTGACGACTAGCATGTGACAAATCATTGACTTAGCAAAATAAAGTTACTATATTTAGTAACTTATGAAAATTACACAAAATCTAGTCTCCTAACAACATAATCCTTTCAATATCATCATATAATCAACAAATAAACATGTTAGACTCATAACATTATCATGCTCACCATCAAGTTGCAAACTTGCGATAAAAAGTTACTATTTATAGTAACATTCACGAAATTCATACTTTTAACTATTCTAACAATTCCAACACATCAATATGTCATCCTATTAGTTTCTAAACATCATGTTAAACATAACATATAGATCTAAACATGCAAATGTGGTCATTTCATCAAAAATACCCATTTTGTAACATAAAAGTTTCCATATCTAGTAATAATGTAACTAGGCATGCTTTCGATCAAAATCAATACTTCTACACATTGTAATCCATCATCAACATCACTTATCATAACATTTTTATTATCAAAAATCATGTATAAACACTTAGATCATTCATGCATGTAACCACATGTGCCTATTTCATAATGAAATCGACAAATACCCATTCAAACCAATAAGAATCACCATGGATCGTCACCAATACTTCAAATCAGTAATATTAACACCTAATAACAGATTCTCAAGATCAAAAACTCGAGATTAAAGTGGTGGTGGTGTTGAATGTGACCAATGTGGCTTGCATGTGTGCCTAGTGATGATTTTAGACAAGATTAATCATAGGAACTACCTTACAAAGCTTTAGGACGTCAAGGAAAGGCTTGAGCAGCTTCTGAGACGGTTCTAGGAAGGCTGAAATCGACTCAAACGCGAAGAACAAGTAGGTAGGATGTTCTTGGAGCTTCCACAACGTCTTGATCTTCAAAAACGACCTCCAAATGATTCGAGAGGTTGTGTGAAGGAATGAACAAAATGATTAAACTTGGTTTTATAAAGATTTCTGCGATTATAGGCCTGTCGCGTACCGCGACACCGGCCAAAAAGCATCTCCGCGTACCGCGGTGATTAAAATAATCATTATGTTCCCGAAACACGCCGCGTACCGCGATGGTGGCAGATGATTGGCCGTCGCGTACCGCGATTGTTTTCGGAGAGTTCAAATTCTCCCGCCCAGGCTTCGCGTACCGCGAAGGCCCAATTGGGTGCCCATCGCGTACCGCGATGGGTCTCGGTTGAGCCCAATAAGCCCAATTTCATGGTTTTGAGCCGAATTTCTCGTATTTCTAGAATACGATCATCGTTTCTCGACACTTAAGCGTTGTTCTACTAAATTAGGTTCTCCGGAACCTAATTGTGCAGTGTATGTGTACTGTGGTTCGATTCGTTCACCAACGTTCGTCATTCAAGACACGTGCAAGTTCTGTGCGATAATTTCTCGAATTATCGGTGTGTTTGGTCCGTTGTGCCACGTGTCACACTAAATACAATTATTCTAGTGCCACGTATGAAATAATAATACACATTATTATTAAAATAAAATAAATGCTGACCTGGAATTTGTTAGGTGTCACATTATGTTATCACTTATTTCGCTTCAATTCATCATGTAATTGATATTAATTTAGTTTTAGACCCTTAAATATGGTTTTTGGTCATTATTATAGAAATTTCGCGTAATTCGGCAATTATACGCAACGTCATTTGTGATTTGTTTCATCTTGTAATTTCCTTACATGTATACACAGATTCACACGTGTATACATATTCAATCATGATTTAATTAATTACAATATTAATTCATGAATTTAGGAAATTACCTTGTAGTAAAGAACGAAATGTCACATCTGTCACCCGGGCTTGGGGACCGGCAATACAAACCAAAAAGCTTATAGTTGGTGGGAGTTAATTTTTTTTTAATGTAATGTATAAATATGTTAACAAAATAAGCAATAACCTATGAGTGTCCAATCAACAAATAACAAGTAATAACCTAATGTGCAGGGGCGGCCTTGAGAATTAAGGTACCCAGGACGAGACGAGAAAAAAAACCCCTAGTGAATACAAATATTATAGCAGGGGGGTTCAAAAAACTCGAAAACTGAATCGTATTCATAACTGAAAAAACCGAATTCTGTTCCTAACTGAATTCGGTTTTCAGTCGGTCCCTATCTGTAACCGAATTCTGAATCATGTTCCTAATCAAATCCGAATTCGGAATTTCGTTTTTCGGTTCGGTTATCAGTTCTAGATTTTTTTTAAGTCGATTTGTTCTGTTTATTCGGTTAACCGATTAAACCTAATTCAGATTTAAATTTATCATTTTATTAATAATTTATAAGGTAGAATTCGATTTATTCTCTTTTAACCGTTTTTTTGGTTTATAATCGGTTTATTTGGTTTCTAACCGGTTTATTTAGTTTTTAATCGGTTTATTCGGTATTAACCAAAACCGTACCAAACCACTTCCCGAATTCGGTTCGGTTTTCGGATAGGAAAAAATTGAAAACAGATTAAACCAAACTAATGAAAACTCTTAGTTTAAAAGGCATGAAAGTAACTTTATATCCTTTAAAGGGAATAACTTTTTGTAACTATTAAATCATGTGTATATAAATAGTTTCTTTTAGTTATCTGCAACTTGTTGGTTCTCGTTTGAATGAATCTCTATAAACACGTATATTTTTAAAAAATTGTCCCCCCCAAAAAAAGAGCCCGTGATGGAGGTCGGGTTTGCCCCTCCCCCGGGCCGCCCCTGCCTAATGTCAAAGTTAACAAAACTCAAATTAAAAGTTAACTGTTAACTACCAATGTCAAATACTCAAATGTCAAATAACCCAATTAACAATGTCAATACTACCAATATCAAATAACCAATTAGGCAATTAACAAGCAATAACCTAACAAAACATAAAAACTAACAAAACAGTTAACAATCACTAAGCTAACAAAACTCAAATTAACATAATTGTTAACTAACAATGTCAAATACTCAAATTTCGAAAACAAACAAGTTTCTAATAACCTAATTAACAATGTCAAATACTACCAATAACTCTGTAGGATCGGGTTGTTATCTCTAAACAACACTTCACAAGTATTTCTTACTTAACTCTAACAGATGCGGAATGTTCTGTTAGAATGATCTCACAATTTCACTCAAAATGACACAGTAATAATCTTTGAACAATAATAAGAACACAGGAATAATTCAAGCTCAAGGATATATTTCTCTCAAAGTGGAAGTATACAAGCAAGCACCACTTAAGCAACCATACATTGGGAGGTTATATAGCCGAGGCTACAACCGTATACACTTAGGAATACAAGTTGGGTATACTAGACAAGTACATAAAGTAAAGCTTATTCTAGTATGTTGAGTGTCTTAACAGGCTAAGACACTCTTTCATAATCATTACATTAATAGACATTGACTTTACAAAAGACTACTAAATACAAAAGACATTTAATGTTATTGATCTTCAAGGCTTCAGATGATCTTTTGCATTTAATGTAGCATGGGAGAGGTAAGGTGCTTTATCTGACTCATTACATGTTGTCTCTATCTTTATTCAGACCAACATGTCTTGTGTCAGTACCTTTTGTACCATAAGTGTAATCTGCTACAGTCTTTGTCAGAGGATAAACCTCGGAAGTCTTTGTCTTTAGTGCATAAGAAGATTCCTCGGAAGCAGTTGTCTTGTACAACCTTCGGCAGGAACCAGTTATCCTTCGGAAGCAATGCTGCTTCCGAAGAATCACTTCTTCCTTCCGAAGGTGTTTATTCAAAGAGACTCCTATACTTGGACAAAACAAGAAGTTTGGTGAGCATCAGCCTTTATTAGTCTTTACAGTCTCCCCCTAGGCTGATGCTACCAAAACTTCTAAGGAATAAACCTTGGCTTCCATGTACCCCTCAGTACCTGTGCCCTTTTTCTAATCAATCTGATTGCTGACCTCCCATCTGCTCCATTGTCAGGATTATTGAGAGGGAGCATATCTAGATCAAATATATAGGGTTTTGCCAACATCATCAGATGCAAAAGATCCACCAGTTTTATTTCTCCATTGTAGTCGGTAAGGATGAATATCCTTTCTTGTGCATTGAAGCTCCAATTTACCAAGGGGATGTATGAATGCTCATGCATTAGTCTGCTGATATCCCTCATGTCTTCTCGGGTTTGTGTAGTTTCGGGAGTTGCTTCAGATGTGGCTTCAAGTACTGAGAGTGTTGTATCAGGCTCAGAGTCGAAGGGGATAGTTTCTGTTTTCTTTTTCCTTTTAGCCATGCTCTTTCTTCTTGTGAATCTTGGTTTGTCTTGAGCAGTGGCCTGACTTCTCAGAACTCTGGCCTGTTGGGCTTCCACAGTTGATTGTTTCCTTGTAGTCTTCTTACCCTTTTTGTAGACTGAGGAGATTGGCATGTTATCCATACTTGGACTTGAAGGAGGAGATATTGGTTCTTCTTTAGGATTTAGGGGGAACATGTTGGGGAACATTGCTTTTGTTACTTCCCCACACATGACTTCTTCTCCCTCTCTGATCCCTGCACCAGAGAGGGGAAATTCTATTGTAGCTCCTCCCCCTAAACCTAAGCCTCTCATTAGGCTTTCCTTTCTTGCCCTTATTTGTTCAATTGAAGGTAACTCACCTCTGGCAACTTTGGCTTTTATATCTCTGATATGCATATCCATGGTTGAGTTCTTCATTGGGCCTAGCTGCCGAGCATGGAAGCCATATTCCAAGAGAAAGGCCTTGTTCTTGTCTCTGTAGGCCTTTTCTTTTTGATTCTTTGTAAGTACACTCAGAGCCTTTGATGCAGCAACAGCTTGTTCTTGCTGCTGCACCTTGTCCAGCTCGGCAGCCATTTTAGGTACCGACCAGTTGATGACTTCATCAAAGTCATAACCTCTTTCTTCGAGCAAAGCAGAGAGTCTAGCTCGCTCTTCATCTAGAGAGGTATTTGGTCGGCCCTTTGTTTTCTTTGGTCTCATCTCCTCCTGTTCTGCTTCCTCCTCTGGGGTTAGCTTTCTTTTTCCTTTGTCATCAGCAGTTATTTTTGCCCCAGAGGAGATTTCTTCTGTTGCCTCACCAGCTGGTTCATTGGCATGTAGCTCCTCTGTGGAGGAAACATCCAGGATGACTGGGCCTTCGGAGGCAGCTGCAGCTTCGGAGTTAACCTCAGCATTCACTGTCTCCTCCAGTTGACCAATCCCCTTAGATGATTCCTTATTAGATTCCACAAAGGGCTCAGGAGAGGAAGAGAGAGCTTCAGCAGCTTCTGTCCCAGAAGGGGACACAGATTTCATGGAAATTGGTTCTTCTTGTGTGGTGTCTTCCATGACAACCTGGGCTGCAGTCTCAGAAGGAGACTTAGTCCCAAGAGGGGACTGAGGTTCCAAAGAGACATTTGATGTTTGCTGTTCAGTCTCTTTGGCAACCTCCCTTGTATCCTCAGAAGCAGAAGAAGAAGAAGTAGTAGAAGAATCTTGAAAATAAGTACCCAAGAAGTCATCCCATTCAGCAGTCAAAGTGACTAAGGATGGATTAACTTCCTGTGCACCCTCCTCTTCTCTTGCTTCTGATCCTGACCCTGCAGTTGGTATATTCTCCCCCTTTTTGGTAGCATCAGGGGAGGTAAAAGTGGTAGTAGCAGGATCAGGATGAAACGGATGCAAAAGAACAGGTGGACGCCTCCTGAGATCCAGAATGGTTGCTTCTTTGGTCTGGATCTCAAACCGCAGGGTAGCCACCTCAGCTTCCAACTGAGCTACCCTGGCTTGGAGGGAAGTGATTGTAGCCGTCAATTCCTGTGTGGATATGCCCTCCTCTACCGGAGTAGAATCATGGGGCGATGGAGTCTTGAGCCTAGCTCCTGCACCTCCACCACCAGATGTGGGTTCTTGGCACCCTGGATTCCCTTCATTGAGAAGAACCTCAAAGAAGTCCTCCCCAACATAGGTTGCCGCAGGTGAGGTCCTATTGCCTGTACCACTGTCCTGTGGATCTTTATTAAGATCAACAGTAGTGGCAGCCTCACCTGCATTGACCCCTTCAGAACTACTGGGACCAACCTCTGATTGAATAGGCTCTGGGTCAGGGAACCGAGCTTGTAACTGTGTCACCACTCTCATTAAAGTTTGGGAAGTGGGAGAGAGTGGTTCCTCCATAGTTAGTGCAGAGGTTCCTTGAGCCTGGGTGATGGGATGGGAGGGGGGCATTTCTGGATGATACGAACCTGGAGACTTGGGAGACAGTCTCTTATCTAATGAAGTTGCTTCATGAGAAGCAAACTCAATGATGGGTGCATCCCTTTGAATATTCTCAGTTATGTTTTGTGACATAAGCTGAGGGCTTTCAGGCTGGTTAAGGGCAACCACAGGTTTCAAAGGAAGAACCTGTGGAGAAACAAGGGGTGTGGCTTTCACCTTAGGTAGAACTGTGCCCTGAGCAGTTCTTTTAACCTTTTTCTGTTTGGGTTCAGTAGAAGGAGCCTGAACAACTGTAGAAAGTTGCACAGGGTTTCGTTTGCGTTTGTAAGTGATTTTTATGGGGTGAGGAACAGAAGTGGAAGGTGTGGGTTCAGCATCTGTGGGGTAAACAGAGCTGTCACCTTCTGGAGCAGGGGACTCCATAGAGGAAAGAAGAGGAGTGAATGTCCCAGAGAACTGAGCACTCTTCTTCTTGAGTTGCACAAAAATCTTGGAAGAGACCAAGGGCATTTTGTAAGTATTCCCAGTTAGAGAAAGGGAAGCTCCCAACTCTTCATTAAAAAGGTGTTGCAAAAACCTGGGATACATACAAAACTTCTTTGGTGACGTGATGTTGTCAACCAAATTATTAAAAATAAAAGCAGAAAAATTAAACAGTTGATTAGAAACCAAGCCATGAATAGCCGAAGCTAAATCAGATGGAACTTGGTCCCAACCACCAGATTTATTTGAAAGACAATGTAAAAACACATGTATGAGGTACTTGTAATTATAGGACACTCTACCCTTCAAATAGGTTGTTGAAGGGAGAGGACCTTCGTACCCCATCGACTTAAATGTCGATGCTACCTCATCCTTAGTGAAAGAGACCCTTCCACCGGCATCATTGAATTTAAGATGCCGACAGATGGTTTCCACAGTGATAGCAATGGGATGAGCATCAATGGTGGCTTCAAGAGACCGACCATTGGGAGACGAAGAAACAGAACAAGATGCCCAAAACTGTTGGTGATGAGATTCATACACCAAGGGCTGAACGGTTAGTGCAAAGAAATACCTGCTCCTTTGAAGAAAGGAGATTATTGGGGCGAAGTCAGCATCATGTTCTGCTAATAACTCCGCTGGTACGTTGTGAGCAGGTTTGAAAGCAAGAAGAGCCATGACAGTTGGTGATTTTAGGGCACAATTTGAGAGATTAAAGAAAAGAAGAGTTCAAAGTGAAACAGTTTGTGAGAATTTGAATGAGCGGGAGACCTTTATATACCTTCGGATTTCAGCATTTAATATATAGACACATTAAATTTGAGATCCGGATGTCAGAAAAAGGTCTTCCGATGACAGCTGGTTTCACAATTAATTTTCTCTGACTGAGGTGCTTCCGAAGAAGTGACTTTCGGAAGCAGGGAATTTATTAGACCAAAAGTGTTCAGAAGGGATGTGCTTCCGAAGTATAAAATTTATACTGTCGGAGGCACTGTTAGAAAATTCATTAGGCAAAATGTTCTTCGGAAGACACTTTCTTCTGAAGAGTACCTTGAGAAGCCTATGCTTCCGAAGATAATGTATCGGAAGAGTATTACTTCAGAAGGTAAGTTAGCTTCTGAAGTGTGAGATCTTCCGACTAAGGAAGAAATAATGCTTCCGAAGACTTAACCTATCTTCTGCTGAGTAGTTACTCATCGGAGGATAAGTTAAGTTTATCTTCCGAAGAATTATTTATTCCTTGTCAGTACATTTATTCAAAGTTGATCATCCCAATGGATGTTATTAAGTACCTGAATCTTCCTTCATCAAACGCCTTTGTGAAGAGATCTGCCAAATTGTTTTCTGAATCAACTTTGACCAAATGAATCAACTTCTTTTCTGCACAATCTCTGATGAAATGGTATCTGATGTCAATGTGCTTGGTCTTGGAATGCTTGACAGGATTATTGGTGATGGAGATTGCACTGGAATTGTCTATCTGAATAGGAGTATTGAACAGATCTACTCCATAATCCTTCATCTGATTCTGGATCCAGATGACTTGTGCACAGCAGCTAGAAGCAGCTATATATTCAGCCTCTGCAGTGGAAGTAGAAACACATGACTGTTTCTTGCATTGCCAAGACACAATCCTGGATCCAAGAAATTGACATCCCCCTGATGTGGATTTCTTGCTGATGTTGCAACCCCCATAATCACTGTCTGTATAAGCCATGAACTGGAAGTCTTCATTTCTAGGATACCACAATCCTAGACTTGGTGCTCCTTTGAGGTATCTAAAGATTCTTTTTACAGACAGCATATGAGAGACTTTGGGATTAGCCTGAAATCTTGCACACACACAAGTTGCAAACATGATATCTGGCCTGCTTGCTGTGAGATACATCAAAGAACCTATCATTGCTCTGTACTGGTGCTGATCAACATCCTCCCCCTCAAGATCAGGGCTAAGTGATGTTGTTTTGGACATAGGAGTTCCCAGAGCTTTGCAATCAGAAAGCTTGAATCTTTCAAGAATGTCCTTGACATATTTTGATTGACTAATGAAAATCCCTGTAGGAGTTTGTTTCACTTGTAATCCAAGAAAGAAGGTGAGTTCTCCCATTGAACTCATCTCAAATTTGGATTTCATTAGTGATTCAAACTCCTTGCAGAGAGATTCATTAGTAGAACCAAAGATAATGTCATCAACATAGATTTGAACTAGCATGATATGTTGATTAGACTTCTTGAAAAAGAGAGTTTTATCAATTGTTCCTCTCTTGAATTTGTTTGCCAACAGAAAAGAAGATAAAGTTTCATACCATTTTCTGGGAGCTTGATGCAACCCATAAAGAGCCTTATCAAGCTTACAGACATGATCAGGAAACTTTGGATCTTCAAATCCTGGAGGTTGGCACACATATACTTCTTCATCAATTTTTCCATAAAGAAAGGCACTTTTAACATCCATCTGAAACACTTTGAAATCTTTTGCAGCTGCAAATGCTAAAAATATTCTAATAGCTTCAATTCTGGCAACAGGTGCAAAGACTTCATCATAGTCAATGCCTTCCTCTTGAGTGTATCCCTGAACAACCAATCTTGCTTTGTTTTTGATGACAACACCTTTGTCATCTTTCTTGTTTCTGAACACCCATTTGGTTCCAATGGCATACTTTCCTTTAGGCAAAGGGCAAGTTTTCCAAACTCCTTGTCTTTGAAACTGAAGAAGCTCTTCTTGCATAGCTTCTACCCAACTGTTATCTTTTAAAGCCTCTGCAACCTTCTTAGGCTCTATTTGGGATAGAAAGCAAGAAAACAAGCAGACATTTGCTTCATGCATGGAGCTTCTAGTTCTGACACCTTCTTCTACATTGCCAATGATGTTTTCAACTGGATGAGTGCTGTGAATTCGAGTCCTTGGAATCACATCCAGTTGAGAAGATTCATCCACGTTGAGTGACTCAAGGTTAGGAAGAACTACCTCAAGCTGGATTTCTGGCAGATCATGTGGATTCAACGTTTGAACTGTTGTGGGTTGGTTTTCTCTGGGAGTAGTGGTTTCCAGAGAATTTTCCTCTGCTGAAGGACTTCCTACTTCTTCTTGATGTTGTGAATTAGAAGCAGCTTCAATTGAGGGACCTGCCTGAGATGTGTTGATTGTCTCAGACTGTGACACATCATTTTGTGTTGAAGTGGATTCTGCCAAGTTTTGTCTTGAAGCTATTGGCAGTTCAACACGAAAGTCATCTTCTCTTGAGCCTTTGGAGGTGTCTGTGGTAGCTGACTGTGAAACTGGAACATACTCTTTCACCAGATTAAATGCAGATGTAAAACTATCAAGATCAAACAACCAATCAGGGCCGGTTCCAGGTTTATTGAGAGTATGTTCATTGAACTGAACATTTGCAGACTCTTCAATAACTCTGGATGCTTTGATGTATACTCTATACGCTTTAGCATTTGAAGAGTACCCAACAAAGTAGCCCTCTGCTGATTTCTCAGCAAACTTGGCTAAGTAATCTTTAGTATTCAAGATGGTGCAATGACATCCAAATGGTTTGAGAAATCCAATGAATGGCTTTCTCTTATGCCAAATTTCATAAGGAGTCATGCCATGTGACTTAACTACCAATATTCTATTTTGGACATAACAGGCAGTGTTGACTGCTTCTGCCCAAAAAGTTATTGGAAGTTTGGCATCAGACAACATGGTTCTTGCAGCCTCAATTAGTGTCCTATTCCTTCTCTCAGCGACACCATTTTGTTGTGGAGTTCTAGGAGCACTAAATTGTCTTGTGATACCTTTAGATTCACAAAAAGAATTTAAAACATGATTCTTGAATTCTGTTCCTTGATCTGATCTGATTATTTTTACATGATGGTCACTTTCATTCTCCACCCTGAGTATAAATGACTTTAGGATTTCGGCAGTTTCATCCTTGGTATTTAAGAAAAACACCCAGGTATACCGAGAGAAATCATCAGTAACCACCAAGCAGTATGATTTTCTACCAAGACTTTTAACACTTGTGGGACCAAACAAGTCCATATGTAGTAAATGAAGGACTGTGGTAATTGAATTTATCTCTTTGGCATAATGAGATGACTTGTGTTGCTTACCTTTTAAGCATGCAACACATTTATCCACACATATGAATTCTTTTGTTGGTAAACCAGTTACTAACTTATTTTTGACCAGTTTATTCATATTTTTGAGGTTTACATGACAAAGTCTTCTATGCCAAAGTGATGATTCATCAAGTGAAGCTTTTGAAACAAAGCAGCTTATATTACTAAGAGGTGCAGCTGTGCTCATATCTAGCATATACATGTTACTCTTCTTGGAGCTCTGAGTAGAATTTGATCATTTGGTATCACAAATCCTGGTTTCAGAACAATGCATTCATGCTCAGTAAACAACATGTTATGCTTTTGATCACACACCTGTGATACACTTAGTAAATTGTAGTTAAGTTCTTTTACAAAATGTACATTCTCAAAGCTTACCTTACCATTTGTGATTGTGCCTCTACCTGTTATGTAACCTCCTACTGGATCACTTCCAAAAGCAACAGACCCGCCAAAGAATGGTTCATATTTGTGCAAGAGGGTCTTGTTGCCTGTCATGTGCCTGGAGCAGCCACTGTCAACTATCCACAAGTTCCCTTTTGATTCCTGCTGTCCCTGCACATGACCAGAAGTGAGTTAGTTTCTGATGGGAACCCAAGCCCATGTGGTCTTGGGTTTACCATTTGCATCATTGTAAGTAAATTTCTTTGACATCATTCTAGGTGGGACAGATGATGTGGCTGCTTCTGATGTGGGTGATGGCTTATCAGTTGATTCCTTCTTCTTCCATACTTGTTGTGCCTTTTGAGTTGTCGGAAGACTTGGTTTCTTTTGATGGTCATCGGAAGCTGTTTTTCTTTTTCCTTCCGATGATCTTCTTCCGAAGACAGATGATCTCTTTTGTTTGTTGAAAGCATTCCTTTGATGAGCTTCCGAGGTTCCTTTTCTTTCGGAAGCTTCCTTTTTCTTTGCTTCCGATGCTTTCTTTTCAGAAGCATTTTTATTTTGTTTCTTCCTATTATTGGAGGTACTTGCTTCCGATGCCCTCTTGACCAAATTTCTTCTCTGTTCTTCAGAAGAAGTAGATGACTGACTCCAACTATTCTTTCTTCCTCTTCCCTTGCTTGAGGAAATTCTGCTTCTTGGATTATAGAAGCAATCAGCAGCAAAATGATTCTTTTCACCGCACATCAGACATAGAGTTTGACTGTTGGGAGAGTGTTGCTGCTTATCCCTTTTAACGAAGTCTGATCTTTGATCCTCAGAGAGTGATGATTCGGATGTTCCAGCATACTTGTTAGTCTTAGACTTTGCCTGTTTTCCTGGAGAATTGACTTTTCTCTCCATTGATCTACCTCGTTTTGACTTGTCAGATGGGCAAGTCACATACTCATCTGAGGAGATATTTTCTGTGGTTTTAGCTTTGATAAAAACTGTTGAATGTTTCTTAGTTTTCTTATTTTGTTTCTTAAATTTCAAAGCTTGTTTTCCTTTTACTGATTTAATAGGAACATCATCCTCATCTGAGCATGTTGAGGTACTTGGATTAGAGAGATTATCCTTTTGAACCACCTTGTGTATATCCAACTCCTCATTATACACAAGGTCAACTAGTGATTTACACCTAACATCTGTTATGGAAGTATAAGCAGATGGAGGTTCCACTTTGTTATATCCCAAACCAGCTCCCCTTTTATTCACAAGTTCAGTTGTGCTGCTCATTCTAAAAAGTTTTTCATATTTTTCACCTTGGCTTAGAAATTTGTCTCTGTAAGACTCAGCCAATACAAGTTCAGTCTTGGCAGTGGTTAGTCTTTCTAAAAGATTTTTAATCTGACACTGTTTGTTAGTATCTTCATGTTTTAAACTTGAAATGGTCTTTTCCATTTCTTCAATCTTTTCTTTGTAATTTCTTTCAACCTCAAAGAAATTTGCCTTGACTACTTGTAGAGACTCAAGCTCATTACAGAGTTGAGAATTTATTTTCTTATAAATAGTTAATGTTTCTAAGCATTCAGGTGAGCACATGCTATCAGTTACCTTGCTTGAGGAAGATGAGTCATTTGCCATCAAAGCACTGTTGGAGATGGAGGCGTCCTCAGCTTGAAAGCTCCAGTCTGCAAAATCTTGTTCAGCAATGTTTGCATTGTTAGATGAGCTTGATGGTCTTTGTTGTGGTTGCCCAGAAGTTGTCGGCTGAGTTCCTGTGGACTTGCATTCTCTGGCAAAGTGGCCTAACTGTTGACAGTTAAAGCATTTGAGTTTAGATTTGTCAAGTCCAAACCCAGTCTTCATATTGTGCTTTTTGAACTGTCTGCCGGTTCTTTGGTAAAACTTCTTTGCCCTGTATGAAATCATAGCCATTTGATAGTTTATATCCATCTCCTCAAGATCATCTGCAGGAATACCATCCAAGTCTTCTTGACACAGATGAAAGTAATTGGTCTCCTCAGCCATAAAAGCTCCTTGCCCAGAGGTTAGTAGTGGGGTTGGGTGAGAGACAAGGTTTGATGAAGTTGGAGTTTCAGGAAATGTGACAGTGGGTGTGGAGGTAGAATGGTAGAGGGGTTGATAGCTTTGGTATGGAGGATTATTGATGGGTGCATAAAGAGCAGCTGAACCAGATGGTGAGTGGGAGACTTTAGATTCTTGGGCATCTAATTCCATCTGATATGCACTGAGAATACCAAACAATTCTCCTAAAGTTAGAGTTTTCAGGTTTTCTGTTCTTCTGATTGTTACAGAATAAATATTCCATGCCTTTGGAAGAGACCTCAGAAATTTTCTGAGCACATCTTGATTATCAAGAGTTACACCTGCAGTAGTTAATTCATCCACAAGTTGGACATACCTTAGGTACTGAGAAGACATATTCTCATTGTTTTGTTGACAAAAGTTTTCAAACTTCTGTTTCAGCATATCCTTCTTGTTTTCTTTGACATCTTCTGACCCTTCATACATCTGCTTCAAGGAATTCCACAGTTCTTGAGCAGACTTGCATTTCTTGAATGCATGTATAATGGAGTTCGGTATTGACATCTGAATGAGCCAAAGAGCTTTAGAATCAACTTCCATCTTCTTGTAATCTTCGTCTGAGTACATAGATGGATCTTTTGGTACTGCAGCAACTCCAGCACCAGCAGCAGCAACTGTAGGAATGTAGGGACCTTCAAGAACAGACTTCCAAAGTTTGAAGTCTTGGTTCCTGATGAACCCTTCCATTCTGACTTTCCAGGTATCGAAGTCTTCAGGTGTGAACATTGGTGGCTTGTTGAGAGTGCCATTTTCTGTATCATGTTTGTTTAGAGCAGCCATCTTAGACAGACACAGAAAATATGAGTGTTAATACTATGAGATTTTATAAGAAATAGAACTGGTAACTTGATGATGATTAGTCAGTCAAGTTCAAGAGCCAATGGCTCTGATACCACTTGTAGGATCGGGTTGTTATCTCTAAACAACACTTCACAAGTATTTCTTACTTAACTCTAACAGATGCGGAATGTTCTGTTAGAATGATCTCACAATTTCACTCAAAATGACACAGTAATAATCTTTGAACAATAATAAGAACACAGGAATAATTCAAGCTCAAGGATATATTTCTCTCAAAGTGGAAGTATACAAGCAAGCACCACTTAAGCAACCATACATTGGGAGGTTATATAGCCGAGGCTACAACCGTATACACTTAGGAATACAAGTTGGGTATACTAGACAAGTACATAAAGTAAAGCTTATTCTAGTATGTTGAGTGTCTTAACAGGCTAAGACACTCTTTCATAATCATTACATTAATAGACATTGACTTTACAAAAGACTACTAAATACAAAAGACATTTAATGTTATTGATCTTCAAGGCTTCAGATGATCTTTTGCATTTAATGTAGCATGGGAGAGGTAAGGTGCTTTATCTGACTCATTACATGTTGTCTCTATCTTTATTCAGACCAACATGTCTTGTGTCAGTACCTTTTGTACCATAAGTGTAATCTGCTACAGTCTTTGTCAGAGGATAAACCTCGGAAGTCTTTGTCTTTAGTGCATAAGAAGATTCCTCGGAAGCAGTTGTCTTGTACAACCTTCGGCAGGAACCAGTTATCCTTCGGAAGCAATGCTGCTTCCGAAGAATCACTTCTTCCTTCCGAAGGTGTTTATTCAAAGAGACTCCTATACTTGGACAAAACAAGAAGTTTGGTGAGCATCAGCCTTTATTAGTCTTTACAAACTCAATTAACAATCACTAAGCTACCAAAACCAAATACAGAGGCCACACACATTCGGCTAGCATTAATATTCAACGATCAAATTGCAAAAAAAGCAAACACAGAGGCCAGGGCTTTGAGGCAGAGAAAACCTAAATCATAACAATACCAGAGGTCTTGAGCTATGAGGCGGTGACGGGCAGGCACTGAGGCCTAAGGAGTGAGGGCGGCACATCGGTCGCTGGAAGAATGAACGCCGACATGTAGCAGTCCTGGTCGGCTGGTTAATCGCCTAATCAGAATCAGATAATCGATCTTTACCTCTGTTAGTGATTGTAATCGGAACATGCCTAGTCTCTTTAATTTAAAATCAAATGATTAAAATTATCGATGATCGATCTTTACCTCTATTAGTACGACTAATCGACTATATCATGAGTATACTGTAGACGATGAGATGGTCAACCCTTCGTTCTCTGAAGTCCAGTCTCCCGGCTAATCAACAATCTAATGTTTGCGATTCCCAATCCCTATTTCCCTAGTCACGTACCCCTTGACCTTCTTACTGCTTTCAGATCCTTTGGTCATTCTTTTCACAGCTTCTTTTTTTCTTTCTTCTGCTTCCAGCCTTTAATTGGTCACCCAAGAAGCACGCCGGTTGGGCCCTTCAGCCTAGCTGAAAAACAATGCAATAAATACTATAAATGGTCCAAAAATGTGAAACATATGTAAAAAAAATTAAAAAATTGGGGGCCCTATTTTTTGGGTGGTCCCAAATCCTAGCTTGGCCCACTAAACCTAACGGGCCAGGCCTATTCATATTCATGTTAGACTTGCTAGATACATTTCATATGACAATTTGTCAACACATGAATAATTATTTCCATTACTTATCATGACTTGAATTATTTATACATTCTTATCATTTATTACATGACTTGGATTAGTCATCACACTCTTATCAATTATCACATGACTTGGATTAGCCATTATTAGGGGCATTTAATCAGGAGCTTGATTGTGAACTCATGTAGACTATATTCATCATACTTGTGTTTACATTTTTTACATCATAAGATATCATATTGGGATGGATTTCCCACTTATATATTTTATGGATTCATTAAAACTTGCATGGTCACCAACAATGCACATTGTTGACTTTTTTAGTGTAGTAAATGGAAATTGCTAGGATTTACATGAGAAGAGTTATTACTATAGTCCTTACACTAGTAACCATATTTTGAAATCTCTTTGTTTGTAATTTTGTTAAACATTATGTTGTATCTTGCTACATTGTATTATCAATGAATGTATTCTCTTTATCCATATGTCAACCAATCTCAAATGTAATTAAGTTAGAGCTTTTATGAGAGTGCTTAACTTGATATCCAATGTTGCCTTCTCTTATTCAAATACGTAAGTTGTAATGTCTTCCTTAATAATCATTGGGTCCTTCTTATTTGTTCTAAACTATACATTTTTTGTATGTCGTGGATAAATGATTGTAGCCTTATGTATTGTAACACCCCACCTTAAAATAGGAGTGACATGTCACTATCATAGTGATCAGATGTTAAGAATGGTGTGGTTTGGTACGGTTATGATCATTTTAATAACCAAGACTGCTACTTTAGTTAATTCAGAATCCATAACCATAACCAATTGCTAGGTCAACCATCAGTTATGGTTATGGTTTGGTTTCGGTTAAATTCTATTAATAATAAAATTACTAATAAACTAAGAAAAAACTTGTAATTAAGCTTGTGAATTAGAGATATATTAATGATGAAAATCTAATTGAAACTCGTAGTACTTTAGAGTGACTGAGAACGGGTGAACAATATGTAAAAACCATGTGAACACTAACTTGTAGGGATGGTAGTAGGTCGGGTTTGAGACGAGTTTGAATAATATCCACCCCATACCGGATTATAAAAGTTTATCCTATAACTAGCCCAAAACCCATCAAGTATCTATCAGGTATTTACCTGTGGATTTCAGGAATACCTGTTATTAGCTAAATATACCCGCTGAGAATAACTGGCTTGAAATCAGTTGAGTATATCAAGTGCATGTTCATATAGCAAACTTTCTCTTGAAGGTAATGGTCAAGATCCAATATAATATCTCCTATAACATTAAAAGTTAAGTTTTACCTTCAAGTAAATTATTGAAAACAACTATAATAACTAAATGATGAACAAAAATCATACCTGGTGTATTATCATATATAGGCAACATATGATGAATAATCGTGTATACTTATATGGTAAATAAGTACTTATAATCGGGCACATGAGACGGGTAAATTTGTATATATAATCGGGGAGTCGGGACATGTAAACGGGTGCATGAAGGAATCCCATGCCCATCCCATTCATGCGAAAAATTTTAAAAATTAATCTCATTCCCGGCTCAATACCCATCGGGTTAATTGGGAATACCCGTCCTATATGTTGCGGGTTTCGGGTAAGCTCGTCGGGCACTGATTTTACTGCCATCCATACTAACTCATCTAATATATTTAGTATCACATGTAACCTATAATATTTTCATCTAACAAAATGTTATGGCTCACCTTTTATACTTGACTTGCACTATAACTTTTTGGAACCCCTCCACCCAACCCACACACACAGAAGTGTTAAATACACACACGATGGTTTAGTTTGGTTAAAGTCTATTAATTGTTTGGCTTAACCATAACCAAATGAGTTGGTTAATGACTTAGCTTAATTATATCCATAGGTTAAAGTTGGTCTGATTAAACTCTGTTATGATTCAGGGCGATTATCGGTTATTTTTCAGTTATGGTAATATTATACTCACCCATAATAGTGATCAAAACGTAAGACATGTTAATGAATATGAAACCTTCGTTTAAACCACAATCGTTGGCTTAATTCCGTTGAGCTATGGGCATATTAGAGCGAGCATAGATTCTCTTGAAGCATTCACATCAATTCCATTCCAACGAGTATTATTCGAAAGCCAGGGGAAAAAAGAACGAACTTGACGAATGCAACATCAAGCATGTGGCATGAATTGAAGAAGTTTCGATACATCTAGACTGGCTAATGAAGGTATGTAATACCACTTGTGTTTTATGGATTGAAACAGGATGAATGTCCAGGGTTAAGTCGCTAATCGTTAACATGTGTGGATGTGTGTTGCGTGCACACCTAGGCAGGGTGGTGGCTCATTTGGTAAAATAATCAACTATGCTTGGGTATCATGTGGGTACATGTTCTTGGCTGGTCTAGAGCTAACACGTGTCACGTCTGTGTACGACTTAAAGTTCATGCATGCATATGGTAATAGGTGTTTGACATGAACTACCCGCATGTATGGAACAAATCATGGGCGGTCCTGGAATGGGCAAACCCAACCTCTGTCTCGAACCCATTTTTAGGGATATATATATATATATATGTATGTATATAGAGATTTATTCAAATAATAACTAATAAGATAAATATACTAAAAATAATCATTTATAAACACATGATTTAATGGGTACAAAAAATAATTTTTTTAAAATGCAGGAAGTTACTTTCATGTTGTTGAACTAAATATGTTCATTGGTTCGGTTAACGGTTTATTCGGTATGTTTTAATTGGTTTTAATTTTTTTCTCTATCAAACACCGAATCGAATTCGAGAAGTGGTTCGGCACTATTCTGGTTAAAACCAAATAAAGAGATTGAAAGCCAAATAAACCACTTAAAAGTCGAATAAACCGATCCAAATAAACCGAATTCAATCGAATAGACCGATTAAAACCAAATAAACCGATTAAAAATCGAATGACCCGATCTAAATAAACTGAATTCAATCTTATATATTATTAATAAGATAATAAATTTAAAATTTGAATTCAGTTTAATCGGTTAACAAAACAAACCAAATTTATAAAAACATTGGAGCTGAAAACCGAAATTCAGATATGGTTAGATACCGAACCGAAAACCTTGGATACAGCAAGGAACCAAAAAAGAAAATCGAATTCAAAATTCGGTTCGGTTTTTTCAGTTAAGAATAAGTTTCGGTTTTCGGGATTAAATGGTTTTTCGGTTTTTTTGAACACTTCCACT
Organism: Mikania micrantha; assembly: GCA_009363875.1. Lineage (NCBI taxonomy): Eukaryota > Viridiplantae > Streptophyta > Magnoliopsida > Asterales > Asteraceae > Mikania > Mikania micrantha. The sequence goes on along the minus strand of CM018687.1, from coordinate 52,820,491 downwards.
TTAATATTTGGATTCGCTAGGGACCTAGGGCTTTTTTTTCCGGCTCATCCTGGGCACCTCAATTATTGTGGACGCCCTGGAACAAATGTTATGGCAACCTCCTAACCGGGTGACCAAAGTTCATGCGAGAAATATAGAAGAATGTGTGGACTACGTGTGGACACTTGAACCACGTGTGTATGCGTGGACGCCTGTGGGAGCTATACGTGCAGTGTATGAGAATTAGTGCATGTTTGGGATTCCATTTGAGACTAACTTATTAACTTATTGAAATATCAATAAGTTAAAAAGATGTTTGGTAATGTAAAAGGAATTTTTGTTTTAAATTTTTGAGTAAGTTTAAAAAGTTGTTTTTAAAAAGTTATAATTTGTAGCTTTTAAAAACCCTATTTTAAAAACTCATAAGTTAATAAGTATATTTAACAAAAAGTACTATTACACTTAAATAAGCAATCCCAAACATGCCCTCATGTGAGTAATAGGGTGATGCGAAGGGTAATGGTGCGGATGTAGTTTGGTTTCCGGTGTGGAAAATGTGGGAGTGTGGGTGTTAGAGGCAGGGCCGGCCTAATGGGTCAAGCAACCCAAGCAAGGGCTTAGAGCCCAAAAAAATATAGGTCCTCCAATTTTTCAAAATTTATTATATGTAGCGACTTTTTTTAGTCTATGAGTTTTCTTTAGCTTGCTTGTGCACGCTCTCATAGAATTAGAAAATACATCAAAGCCCACATTAAAACATTCTAATATTCAATTGAAATATATATTTTTTAAAATAATTATGAATATTTTATTAAAGAATTTGAATTAAAAAAAACTAGAAACTAAATTTAATCTAAAAAATTTTATATATGTATATAGAAATATTTTATTAAAATACAACATATATGAACTTTTTGTTTATTATTGTCGGTTTCAAGCCTAGATAAATGGAGAGGAAATTTAACGTACTGTTAGTAAAGGGCCCCGATTTTTTATTCCGCTTAAGGTCTCAAAATAGTTGAGCCGGCCCAAGTTAGTGGTGCGGGTGTGGTAATGTGGTGCAAATAAGGTGAGGGGTGCGTGTGAGTGTGTGAGGATAAGGTGAGAATGTTGTGTAATTATGAGTGTACATGAATCAAGTCTTAAATGGGTGTGAGTTTTATTGTGTTGGTATGCATGCATATAGATGTAAGTTATTGGAGCGATTATGGTGTAAATAACGAGAATAGTTTGTGCGTGTGTGTATGCATGACCAAAAAGGGGAGAGAGTTGAATTGTTAGTTAACTTGAGCCTAACGCTAACCCACATTAAGTCAATGTAACAAGTAATTAAAAATAATATGCTAAAAGTATGCATTAGATATATAGGTTGTTGAACTCTTTTAGGCCTCACGCTTAGGGTGTAAACAAGCCGAGCCGATCCCGAGCTCGTTAAGGCTTGAGCTCGGCTCGTTTAGACTAAATAGGGCTCGAGCTCGGCTCGTTTAGACTAAATAGGGCTCGAGCTCGGCTCGTTAAGAGTTTTATTTACGAGGCTTGAGCTCGGCTCGTTAAAAATTTTTTAGGCTTGAACTCGGCTCGGCTCGGCTCATTTAGGTTTTAATTATTTAATTTATTTACTTTAATTACTAATTTATTTAGATTTATAAATATATTTTCCAAATTTAACATAAAATATTTTATTTAAATATATTTATCATAATTTTATATATAAAAAAATTAATTTTATAAATAAATACTTAATATAATAAATAAAAGTTATATAAAGAAAAAGCTCATTAAGGCTCCCGAGCCGGCTCGAGCTCGATATGTAAAGCTCGAGCTCGGGCTCGATAACTAAACGAGCCACATTTTTGGGCTCGAGCTTGGGCTCGGGCTCGTTAAGGCTCGGCTCGTTCGAGCTTTTTAACGATCCGATCTCGAGCATTTCACGAGCTGCTTTGGTTCGTTTACACCCCTACTTATGCTCACTTGTGGGTGCTTAATTTATTGAGAGGATAACTTTGGACTAATTAATGCTGACTTCTTAAAGCCCATAATTAAATGCTTTCTATGCACATTTTAGAGTATTATGGGCTGATATACATGCTACTTGATTAAGTTAAATATGTAAAATGCAAAGATGATTAAGTGCATAGAATGATAAAAATGGTATGTGATGATGCTTAAAGATGATTATGTGCATAGAATAATAATGATGGTAACCGATATAATTATATGTATAAAGTGAGAAAGTTATTTATGATAAAGATTGTCGTTTTGAAAAATTTTTATGATAACGAATAAGGAGAATCACACTTGGAGAAAACTCATTGATAAAGGAGCATGGTATTTAGCGTGTGCTCACCTATAAAGGAATCTTACAATTGGGGTAAGCCTACCATAAAGAATCAATGTATTTAGTGGTGGTGAATATAAAGGAACATCCTTAATGAGATGTTCAGGAACAAAAAGGACAAACTTTCCGTTTCAATTGGTTGCAAAATACTTTTCCGATGATAGATGTTGGATGTTGCGTGTCACCTGTGCTGAACACAATCATGAACTTGCACAACAACTGGAGGGGCATCCATTTTCCATGAGGCTAAATGATAATGAAAAACGTATGGTTGAGGAGATGTCAAGACATAACATGGAATCTCATGAAATAGTACGATCTTTACGTGAACAGAACCTTCAAAACGTGTCCACGCTCAGAACCATATACAATACATGTGATGCGTAAAGATGATCGGTCTGGATATACTCCAATGCAGGTTCTGTTCTCTATGTTGCGCATTAAAAATTATGTGCATGAGTGTCGTGTCAATAATGTGACGAATGCATTAGAAGATTTTTTTTTCATTCATCCAAAATATTTTCCAATATGGCGTGCACCCAGACAGATTTGTTTTATTTTCACTCTATTCTTGCATCTGCCAATTGCAAAATGGCATGGTGTATGGCCGATACTTTCGCTTCCTACGAAAGTAAGAGGCCAGGAGGACATATTTACATGGGTGGCTATGTCATCCATATTGCCCGGCGTTTAGGATTTTTTGGAGCTGATGTGAAGGCGTCCATGACGGCACATTATCGTCCTGAGAGTATCGGTCGTGCTACGTTAAGTGCGATGCGTATTCCTACCGACATCCGAGGAGTCGAATTTCGCATTTGTTTGCAGCGAGGCGTTCTTTGGGTTCTTCAGCAGCTACCTCAGCCTGGGCCGCAGCTGCATGATCAGGGAGAGGTGCATGCTGCACCTGTAGGTGTGCTGTTACAGCCACCTCCACGAGGTCGTCGACTCGTTTTTAGAGATCCAGGACTTCGAGATCAATCTCAACGATTAGACCGCCTTGAGGATTTGGTTGCGTGGAAGTCTGCCGTTTTGGTAGCAGTTGCCATGCATTTAGGAGTTTCGATTCCACCACTACCACAGCCTAGACAGTATCCTCTGATGAAGCTGGTGTTGGTGGTGACGCTGGTGGTGGTGATGGTCGTGGTGGTGGTGGTGATGCTTAGTTTGCATTTATACTATCTTTTGTTGATGTATAACTTTTGTTATGTGTATATATATGTGCATTTCTATGTGTTATATGACTGTGTATTACTTACATATTTCTTGTATAGTTATTTGTCATTTATGTGGTTTTGACATGGTTGTATGTTTATTTTTATGCTTACTTAATAGTTTATATAATTAAACAATTATAAACTTACTGGTTTACATATAACAAAATATGCAAGAAAACGTACAATTAATTACATTTGCAAAAATAGGCGTAATATATATAATCGTGGTAAAAACGTATAAAAAATAATATTAAAATTGAAAAAAAATTAAACTATACTCCCGCATAAGGCCTATACGGCCGTATAAAAAGTCAACCAAACACTCATATGACAGAACAATGTTATATGGCTGTATAAGGTCTATACGTGTGACAATTACGTTTGAGGATTACGTCATTTGACTGAGAGCACATATAATCATGCTTGAAATCCACGTTAATTTAGCGATTGTAATTATTACGCGTTGATAATACGTGATAAATCGTGTACGTGGGTGAAAACCGTGCACGAAACGGAGTTCTTGATTCTCCGGAATCGTAAAACGAAGAAAAATCCGAGAATATTGAACTACGGGGATCTTCGCGGTATGCCAAGGATAAATTAAGGGTCCTTGGCGGTACGCGAGGAGTCCAAAATATCTTTTGGACTTTGGATTTCTTCGCGGTACACCAAGGAAAAAAATTGCCTCTTGGCGGTACGCGACGAGTGTGGCGTTGTAAATGATCAGCTTTCTATAACATAATGCATGTAGAAGAATTTTTATCTTCTTTTTCTCGAACATACTTGACTTCTAGACGAACTAGAGCGAGATTTCAGCATCCAAACTCCATTTTGAAGCCCTCTAAACGTTCGGATCGCACCGGGGAACGATTCTACAAGTCCAGATCATCATTTTTATCCGATTAGGTAACAATTCGTTTCATCCTACTAGTTTGATTAGATCTTGTTTTTGAACGTAATGCAATAGTTAAGGTTGTTGATTATTGCCTTGGTGATGGCTAGGAATGGTTAGAAACGAAGAACACAGTATGTTAACGGTTAAATCCTTGTTTTGATCCGTTGTAATTCCCGGTTATCATGAAACTATATCTCAGATTATAATGGTTTAAACCATTTGATTGTAACAATGTTGTGATTGTCTTGATCAATCCATGAAATGCTAGGTTAAATCCAAGTGTTTCAAACTAATCACAATCATTAAGATAATCATTGGAATAACGAGTTATTAAACCTATTCTAATGTCACATTATTATGTTTCATGATATCTAGGTAATCAGTAACAAGTATTGACTATTCCTAAGCCAAAAATCCATCTAGAAACTGTTTCAGTAATATAATCAACAACAATACCTAATTGGTTAATATGAGAATATTCTGATTAATCTAATGAGTCATCAACCTTGTATTAGGAACCTGAATCAATATAGGTTCCTACATTATCATACATTGTATAATATTCAACTAAATTAACTAATTAAAGACTTAATATATGTTTGATGACTTTCAATGCAATGTCTTTAACATTGAACGTTCAAAAAGAGCTACTCAGTAAATTAAAACATAAATAACTTATTAAACATAAACTAATGCAGAATCAAACTATTATTACCAGTTTGTACGATATTCTGCTATCTTTGAGAATTCAGGTGAGTATCGTACAACCCCTCATTTTTAATGTTTTACAAACTTCAGGGTATCTCTGTGAAACTGTTTCTAAACATACGATATGTATTACTGTTATCTATGTGATTTCATGTGAACTCATGATGAACTCGTAAGATTTAATGGGATTTTGCCTGTAACACTCTATCACAGTATCGAAAAAGTCCTCATCTCCTAACTGTATCTAGTGAAACCTTGTGGGGCCGAACATGAATCAATGATAGTACTATCGGCCGACAACTTATTCACCGGGAGATTTGCTTCTCCCCTTATGTGAATGTTTGTTATCTTTTTCCCAAATATCCTCTTAATTTTAGTGATAGACACTAAGATAATGAGGCATCAAGATATTTACCGTCGGGTATCGTCATATTGTTTAACTTAACATTACAAATTCACCAGCTTTGTGCTGACTTTTCAAACTCAAACCTTTTTGCAGGTAGACAGTGACGACCGGTGAGATTGCATGTTTAAGCACTTGCAATTAAATAATTCGGTTTGTATAATAAGTTTAGTTTGTAAACTGTAACCATGGTTGTGATGATGATACCCTTGTAATATATTATATTTAAGTTAATCTGTGTGTTATGATACCGGATCAAGTAAGTTGCACCCCATCTTTGAGACATCACCACTATGCTTTCGCATCCTCTTCAGTGTGACAAGTGACATCATCAACAGGTGACGAGAGGTGGGGGTGTGACAATACGGGCGTATAGGTGGGGCCTGGTATATGGTTAACGGAGGGTGGTGTACAAATATGAGCAGCCAAATTTTAATTACAGGACTAGATATTTTAGATAAAATCAAGTGAGATGACTCAATTAAAAAATTATTTATATAATAGATATAAAAGATAAATCATATGAAGTGACTCCATCTTGACTATTGTTCGGACAAAATTATAAGTCAAATGTGGTGTTTCCATTTTGACTATTACCATAACAAAACTTTAATTTATAGAGCAGATATATTAATAAAACCAAACGAGGGCTCTTCAATTCGACTATTATAGAAACAAAACTTTATTTATAGAGTAGATACCAGATAAAACCAAATGAGGTGTCTCTATTTTGGCTACGAGATGAATAAAACTTTAATTTATAGAGTAGATATATTTGCCGAAACAAAAAAAGGGTCTCCATTTTGACTATTACTAGATTCGGTGTCTGCCTTTTGACCATTACGTACTTGAACAAAACTTTAATTTATAGAGTAAATATCTATCTATTCTAATCAAGAAAAATGTCTAGGTACATATGGTATGTTATTTATTATTATTATTTTTTTGATAACCGTGAAAACCCACTTACATGGTAAACTCTCGAGTCCCCCCAATACCCGATTAATCGAAAGGAACATGCAATTCAAAAAGATCCATATCCGAAATATTCGAAAAAAATCCATAACTAGAAATCTAGTCTGTTCATGAAAAATGAAGCGAAAACCTCTTTCCTGATATTATCCTGACCATAATGTATAATGCCAACTCTCTAAACCAATGACTCATGTCCACCTCCACCATACCACTCTCTTTGTTTTTTTAGCCAAACCTCATGTATACTTTTTACCGACGCTCAAAGTTCTGAAGCTCGAATATGTTCAAGCATCTCGACTTTACGGTGAGACAAAACTTCGAGCATCACTGTTTTGTGTACTTGTCTCCGGTAATCCCCGTATGGGGAAAACCCAAACACAGCGTAGTTATAGGCCATGAGCTTAAAAGCCATTGCATTGGGTCTACGTGGCAAATGTTTTGTCATTTTTGGTCAAGCATTCATGAGCTAACTCAGCATTTTCTGTGACACCTCGTAAATTCTAAGTCAACATTTATTCTATTTTAATAATAATGTGTATTATTATTACATACGTGGCACTAGAATTAGTGATATGTAGTGTGACACGTGACACAACAGTCCAAACACACACAACAAATCGATAATTTGAGAAATTATTATAAAACGCTCGCACGTGTCTTGAATAACGAACGTTGGTGAAATAAACGAACCAAAACCCACTTTCACAACACTTAGGCTCCAGGGAACCTAAAACCTGTGAAACGATAATATAATATGTCAAGGATCAATGTTCGTAATCGTGAAATACGCGAAAATCGGTTAGAAACAACGAAATTGGGCCTATTGGGCTCCTCCGGGATCCACCATCGCGGTACGCTAAGGGCCTCTGGTTGGGTCTTGGCGGTATGCGAAGCAGAGGCTGGGAAATTTGAATTCTCCGAAAGTCGTCGCGATACGCAACGACCGATCAACTTCCATCTTCGCGGTACGCAACGTGTTTCGGGAGACAAACAATTATTATATTCATTACGGTACGCCGAGAGGGACTTTTGCCAGTCTCGGCGGTACGCGGCGACCCTAAACACGCAAAATCTTTATTAAACCAAGACACAATCATTTCAGCCACTCTATAACATCACATCTCGAGCACCAGACCTCATTTGCTCGTCATTCTCACTGGAAAACACTCCATAACCTCTGGAATCATGAAAATCAACCATTGTGAAGCACCATTTGTCACACCCCGAGCCGGCGGGAACGGATCGGCTTTCCCGTCGGGCGGAAGGTTCCCGGGGCGCGATATCGTTGTGATAATCGAGATTATCAGATTGTTTACATAGCACATGATAATCAAATGAGAAATGCTAACATGACATGAAATAGAATTACAAAGTTAAATTACATTGTTTCCTCATAATTTAACCAAGTAAATATAATCAAAAGAATCAATAAGTTTATATCTTGTATCTGTACAAGATATACAAAAGATGATTCACTGTTTTGTCATCCCAAAAGTATGCAACACAAAATGTAGTTAGGCCTTCTAAAAGTCCACTAGTTATGTCCTGAGAAAACAAAGCATGTTCGTCACCTGAGAAAACATGCATTTAAACAAAGTCAACACTAGGTTGGGAGTTCATAAATATAGTAATTGAAAACCTTGATTTGTTCACATGCACAATCATAATGTAATTTCTGTTACTTGTATGTTATGTTGATTCACCCGTTCACCCAATGGCTTCTCCATAGTTATATTCACAAGTATTATATCATCCTAGTAGTTATGCTTATATATAGGGCATATGTAAGGGAACAAGCCCTAGCCAACATCCCACCACATAACTATTAGAACTCCACATTACTTTCAATACAACTATCGATATCCATTTCCATTTCCATTTCACCTGTTCATCTCGTTTGTTGATCACCTGTTATATCATGTATAGAATAATATAATAATAGGGTTTTAGTTATCAGACCGAAGTATTGATAACCCTCATATGTATTAAGGATATTAGATTTACTTAATCTGCTCCTTGTATTATTCTATTACTTGTGGGGTTAACTGTTAATCACTTTTAAATATTAAAAGTGTTAGTTAACCAATCGTTATTTGTTCTCAACTTGTAACGCATAGAGCCTAAAAGGAATCCATTGTAATCCTCAAGTAATCAAATTACAATGCATCCGATTTACCTCTACCACGTTGTGTGTCCATAGTCCTCATCGAAACTGTTACTAGTATTATGATATGAGAGAAAATAAATTCCTCAGTCTACTAATCAACTGGTAACGATGGATTGTGTTCCTCAATGTTGTTTATCCTCAAGGTTGTGTATTCCCATTGTTGTTAACAAATTTAAATAAGAACTAGTCTTTTTACTTTATGCTAACTGTTGTGTGAATGATATTGTTATCATGAAGTTACATTATCATGATTATCATTCTAGTTGATCCATATGGTCACCATGTTGTCACTAAGCCTGGTAAGAACTGGTCTTACTACCCTTAATCGACTCAGGTGGTGATGACAGTTGTTCCATATAGTCACCATGTTGTCACTAAGCCGTGGTAAGAACTAGTCTTACTACCCTTAATCGACTCAGGTGGTGAATGATAGTTGTTCCATATAGTCACCATGTTGTCACTAAGCCGTGGTAAGAACTGATCTTACTACCCTTAATCGACTCAGGTGATGGATGACAGTTGTTCCTTATAGTCACCATGTTGTCACTAAGCCGTGGTAAGAACTGGTCTTACCACCCTTAATCGACTCAGGTTGTGGATAATTGTTGTTCCATGTTATCTTGTAAATTGCATCGAGTTATAAACTAAGTGTTATAAGCACTTGTCTTATTACACTTACTTAACTCATGTGTTGAATGTTATTGTGAAGATATGTTATCTTTCTAACATTCTTGTGTTTTGTTGTTGTTGTCTTTATGTTCTCCTGTGGTTATCTCAATGTTTGTTCATGCAAGAATAACTAAGTGTTGTAAGATGTAATCTTATAACTATATTATTCTATTGTGTTGATGAGTTATGATATTGTATTATCATATTCATCTTTATTGTTCCTGTCATAACATAGTCATACAAGCATGCATACAATGATAAACGATAATAGAGCAAGCAGTATTATCTAATCATAGTATAGGCAATAAGTTAAACATTAAAACTTTTAAGTAAATAAAAGTAAGCATGTTTCTCAGCCCCGTGAGTTGAAAATCAGTTAAGATTAAAGAAAAGGGGTATATGAACTCACCTTATGTTTGAAGTGGTTGACTTAGCTTAAACGAAGAATGCACGCCCTCTTGATTGTACTTGTAGTAGTTTTCACGATCCTGTATTGATTTCACGTTGTATTTAACTTATAAGTATTGAGTGTAATTGTTTTGTGTGCGCGTATGTGTTAGCACTAGACAGTCTAGTACTCGTGTGTCGTGGTCATCATTCGGCCCTTTAACGTGTCAAGTTTGTGAAGTGTGTTAGCCCCAAAACCATTACTTTTGTAGTAAGAGTCATATTTCCTATGTTCTCTTATCCTTTGACCTTTGTTTTGACTTCGTTGTAATGTGTGCACTTGAATCTCATTATTGTTTTATAGTATAATGCTTAGATCATAGTTTTAGCTTTTTATTTTGTTCTTATAATCCTAAATTAGGGTTACATGATTATCAGATAACCATGAACCATACTTGTAGGATTTGGTGTCCCAAGTGTCATTAATGGTCTTAACCAAACACCCATCACCTTTGTACAAAAACATGTTTACTAAATCCACTTTCAATGACCAATGGTTTCATATGTCGACCTTTATAATTTATGTAAGTCAATTTTCCTAATCAATCCTTTATCAAGTAGCTCTTGTAATTGGTTGGACAACTCCTGCATTTCTGATGGTGCAAGTCTATAAGGATACTTAGCTACAGGAGTCGCTCCCAGAATCAAATCGATTCGGAACTGTATCGATCTCTCAGGTGGCAGTCCCAGTAAATCATCCGGAAACAAGTCCGCATAGACTTTCACAACCGGTACGTCTTGAATCTTAATTGGCTCCTTGTCTTTTTCTACTACATGAGCTAAGAATGTGACACATTGCCTCCTGAGGTACTTGCGAGCCTTCATGCATGATATTATCTTGACACTGCGTTTCGCTTGGTCTCCATGAATCTCCAAAATCCCATTGTTCTCCACCGGAATGCGTAGTAACTTCTCCGAACAGATGAACTCAACTCGGTTAAAAGATAGCCAAACCATTCCGATGATGATGTCAAAACTGCCCAGCTCCATCAGTATCAAGTCGATGGAAAATGTGTGATCACCAAGTGTTAGTGGGCAATTCCTAAGTATTGTGTCTACTGTGATCTGTTTGCCGTTTGCTATCTCAATAGTGTAAGGGGAGTCTAACAATTCCTCAACATAATTAAGATGGCATGCAAAATCGGATGAGATAAAACTCTGATCCGCACCAGTGTCAAATAATATGTATGCATAGAAGTCAGATAAGAGAAATGTACCCGTGATCACGTTCTGGTCCCGTTGAGCAGCAGCTGCTCCAATCTGAAAGGTTCGTCCTCTTGCTGCTGGAGCCCTTGGTTGAACTCTCTTGGGAAAATCCCTCGAGAAGTGTCCAGGTTCGCCACAGGTGTAGCATGACCTGTTATCAGCAACAACAGTAGTGGCTGCATTGTTGTTTCTGTTCTGAGCCCTCGGGCTCCTGCATTGGGCTGCCAAATGACCAAACTTCCCACAATTAGTGCAGTGTCTGCACTGGATGTTTGGAAGATGATGATACTGGAAAGTGTTGCACAAAGGTGCAGTGCCAGTGTATGGCCTTTTGATCTGCAGTGGCGGTGGTTGGTTAAGCATCGGTGTCTGAGTGGTCGCAGCGAAGTTCCTGACCACTTTTTGTTTCTTAGCCGGCCTCTTATCCGGCTTCCTCGAACTCCCAGCCTTGGCTGAGTCAGCTTCCTTCTTGAATACCCCAGAGGCAACCATCATGTCTGTCAAAGATGCTGACAGAGTAACAGCTAGCTCCATGGTAGTAGGATGGGCAGAAATCACATGCCCTTGAATGCAAGACGGCAGTCCATCGACATACCGCTCAATCCTCTTCTCAAGTGTTGGCACCACATCCGGTGCCAAAGTAGCCAGCTCATGAAATCTTGTGGTGTAGGCCAGATGCCCAGCACCAATCATGACCAGGTTGAGTAGTTCAGTCTCAACCTTCTTAAGTTCGTTCCTTGGGCAAAACTCTGCCCTCAGCATCGCCTTGAAGTCATCCCAAGGCATGGACAGAGCCTCATCTTTGCCCCTAGTTTGAACTTGAGTGTTCCACCAAGTTAATGATCTTTTGTTTAATTACCCCGCAGCAAATCTGACTTTGTGCTGATCAGGACAACCACTGATATCAAGGGTAGTCTCCATCTTCTCGATCCATTGGATCAATCCAACGGCACCCTCACTGCCACTAAAACTAGGTGGCTTGCATCCTACAAAGTTCTTGTAGGAGTAGTCCTGATGATGTCTAGTATTGCCACTGCCTTCTCCACATGAGTTGGTGACATTGTTGCTGTTGTTGCTGTTAATCCTGTTCATCATCTCAGGAATAACTTCCCTCAGCTGACTGGTCAACAGTGTGGCCAGTGCAATCGTAGCAGGATCCAACTGATGAACAGGTGGCGGTGGAGGAGGAGGTGGTTGGGTCGGAGAGTCAGGTGGTGTCGGTGTCGATGAATGAGGAGCAGAATCATGTGGTGGTGGCAGTAACGCTGGTGGTGGTCTTCTTGGGGGCATTCTGATCATAACCGAAAGAAAATAGGCTAGTGCAGTGATCAGATGCAGAAGACACATGCAAATAGAATCCTATGTTATATGATCTCTACATGAGGTTCCCCATGTTATAGTCTAGGCCAAACCGTTTAAGTAATATGACCTATATTTCTCTATAACCATGGCTCTGATACCAATCTGTCACACCCCGAGCCGGCGGGAACGGATCGGCTTAAGCTTTCCCGCCGCGTGGAAGGTTCCCGGGGCGCGATATCGTTGTGATAATCGAGATGATCAGATTGTTTACATAGCACATGATAATCAAATGAGAAATGCTAACATGACATGAAATAGAATTACAAAGTTAAATTACATTGTTTCCTCATAATTTAAGTAAGTAAATCTAATCAAAAAAACAACAAGTTTATATCTTGTATCTGTACAAGATATACAAAAGATGATTCACTGTTTTGTCATCCCAAAAGTATGCAACACAAAATGTAGTTAGGCCTTCTAAAAGTCCACTAGTTATGTCCGTGTAATCCTGGTGACTAAGCATGTTCGTCACCTGAGAAAACATGCATTTAAACAAAGTCAACCCTAGGTTGGTGAGTTAATAAATATAGTAATTGAAAACCTTGATTTGTTCACATGGACAATCACAATGTAATTTTTGTTACTTGTATGTTATGTTGATTCACCCGTTTACCCCATGGCTTCTCCATATTTTTATTCACAAGTATTATATCATCCTAGTAGTTATGCTTATATATAGGGCATATGTAAGGGAACAAGCCCTAGCCAACATCCCACCACATAACTATTAGAACTCCACATTACTTGCAATACAACTATCGATATCCATTTCCATTTCCATTTCACATGTTCATCTCGTTTGTTGATCTCCTGTTATATCACGTATAGAATAATATAATAACAGGGTTTTAGTTATCAGACCGAAGTATTGATAACCCTCATATGTATTAAGGATATTAGATTTACTTAATCTACTCCTTGTATTATTATATCACTTTTAAATATTAAAAGTGTTAGTTAACCAATCGTTATTTGTTCTCTACTTGTAACGCATAGAGCCTAAAAGGAATCCATTGTAATCCTCCCGTAATCAAATTACAATGCATCCGATTTACCTCTACCACGTTGTGTGTCCATAGTCCTCATGAAAACTGTTACTAGTATTATGATATGAGAGAAAATTAATTCCCCAGTCTACTAATCAATAGGTAACGATGGATTGTGTTCCTCAATGTTGTTTATCCTCAAGGTTGTGTATTCCCATTGTTGTTAACAAATTTAAATAAGAACTAGTCTTATTACTTTATGCTAACTGTTGTGTGAATGATATTGTTATCATGAAGTTACATTATCATGATTATCATTCTAGTTGATCCATATGGTTACCATGTTGTCACTAAGCCGTGGTAAGAACTGTTCATACTACCCTTAATCGACTCAGGTGGTGGATGACAGTTGTTCCGTATAGTCACCATGTTGTCACTAAGCCGTGGTAAGAACTAGTCTTACTACCCTTAATCGACTCAGGTGGTGAATGATAGTTGTTCCATATAGTCACCATGTTGTCACTAAGCCGTGGTAAGAACTGGTCTTACTACCCTTAATCGACTCAGGTGGTGGATGATAGTTGTTCCATATAGTCACCATGTTGTCACTAAGCCGTGGTAAGATCTGGTCTTACTACCCTTAATCGACTCAGGTGGTGGATAATAGTTGTTCCATGTTATCTTGTAAATTGCATCGAGTTATAAACTAAGTGTTATAAGCACTTGTCTTATTACACTTACTTAACTCATGTGTTGAATGTTATTGTGAAGATATGTTATCTTTCTAACATTCTTGTGTTTTGTTGTTGTTGTCTTTATGTTCTCCTGTGGTTATCTCAATGTTTGTTCATGCAAGAATAACTAAGTGTTGTAAGATGTAATCTTACAACTATATTATTCTATTGTGTTGATGAGTTATGATATTGTATTATCATATTCATCTTTATTGTTCCTGTCATAACATGGTCATACAAGCATGCATACAATGATAAACGATAATAGAGCAAGCAGTATTATCTAATCATAGTATAGGCAATAAGTTAAACATTAAAACTTTTAAGTAAATAAAAGTAAGCATGTTTCTCAGCCCCGTGAGTTGAAAATCAGTTAAGATTAAAGAAAAGGGGTATATGAACTCACCTTATGTTTGAAGTGGTTGACTTAGCTTAAACGAAGAATGCACGCCCTATTGATTGTACTTGTAGTAGTTTTCACGATCCTGTATTGATTTCACGTTGTATTTAACTTATAAGTATTGAGTGTAATTGTTTTGTGTGCGCGTATGTGTTAGCATTAGACATTCTAGTACTCGTGTGTCGTGGTCATCATTCGGCCCTTTAACGTGTCAAGTTTGTGAAGTGTGTTAGCCCCAAAACCATTACTTTTGTAGTAAGAGTCATATTTCCTATGTTCTCTTATCCTTTGACCTTTGTTTTGACTTCGTTGTAATGTGTGCACTTGAACCTCATTATTGTTTTCTAGTCTAATGCTTAGATCATAGTTTTAGCTTTTTATTTTGTTCTTATAATCCTAAATTAGGGTTACATGATTATCAGATAACCATGAACCATACTTGTAGGATTTGGTGTCCCAAGTGTCATTAATGGTCTTAACCAAACACCCATCACCTTTGTACAAAAACATGTTTACTAAATCCACTTTCCATGACCAATGGTTTCATATGTCGACCTTTATAATTTATGTAAGTCAATTTTCCTAACCCATGAGTTAAATTAAAGAGGATGTTGGGCCTAACAAATTCCATGGGCCGAATGTATGTGTACGTCTAATTGGGCCATGATGGGCTGAATCCTTCACGTGGGCCAAGCCAATTGTTATTGGACCGAAACACAATCAAGGGACAATTTATCTTCTGGGCCGAATAGAAAAATGGGCCAATGAGATGGGCCAAAGGATTTCTGTCGATCAATTGTTGCGGTTGGGCCCAATTCCAGCGAACCTTTGCATTAACAGCCTTAGGTTCGTGATATACTTAGGGTTCGGTGATGGTTCTGAGTTGGGTTCGGCCATGCTCACATAAGTTCGGCTGGTCCTAGGTGATAGGTTCGACTGTGGGCAGCTAGCCAAACAGGTTCAGTGGGTAATGGTTCGCTACTTTTCTCATGAACCCAAGGTTCGGCAAGGACGTGAGAGTTCGGTGGCTGTAGCACTGATTCGACATCATAGAGGTTCGGTGGTTGTGGGTGGGTAGCAGGTTCGGCTAGGGTTCGCTGCATGGGAAAGATTCGGCTAACCAGCAAGGGTTCGGCTAGCCTTGTTTGTCTCACCCAGGTTCGCGATTATGGGGTTCGTCGGTGATAGTTGTCGGCCCAAAGGTTCGTCCCATGCACCTGAGGGTTCGGCCCTTCGTAGGTTCGTGAGACCCCAAAGGGTTCGGCTCCCCCATGGCACCCAGCAACCCTTCCGAACCTGTCAAGTTTCCATCATCATCATCTTCATCGTCTAGGCTGGTTCGAAGGTTGTTAACACAATGGTTTCATGCCATATGTGATTCTCGAATGTATAGTGGTCGTGAGAGTGGGTCTAGGACCGGACAAGGCTTGTGGGTCGAATAATAATCAAGAAAACCCTATTCTTTTGAACATTCATGCTCCTATACCTTGAGTTTTAGCGGACAACTCTTCATATTCGTTGTACTTTTAGGTAGAGGAGGTCGAGAGCTACGCGTGGCCACCAAGAATGCCCAATTTCGTTGAGAAACAAGTGAGATATGAAGGATTGAAGGTTGGAAATGGTGGTGAGAAGTGGAATCCGGAAATGGGGTTTGAGAGAGAGAGTAGATGGTGGAAATGAGGGAAAAAGGCCTCATTTAGGCTTTAAATACCCCGAGGGTATTCGGGTTCGTTTCGGTTGCTCGATTTTCTTCTTCGTTGCGTTTCCGGAACGTTACGCTTATTTTACGTGTTTTAAATAAAAGAATTGTTATTTTATTTATTTTGATGAGTTTCAAAATTGTAAAAATATAAAATATTATATTTCTTCATTTATTTTCGTTCGCGTCGTATTTCGTTTCCGTTTCGTCAGAACGCGTCACCATCGCGCGTATTCGTTCGAATCGTCACCCGAACGGATACGACGATGGTTTTGCTCTCCGACTTTTGTTTTCTACTTTTCAGTCGTTATTTCAGAACGTTAAACTCACAGATATGTTTGTGTGAATCGTCACCCACGCAAACACGCTGTCAGTTCGCTATTCTAAAATAACACTGTAATTAGGCTTTGAATTGTATTTCCTCACAGACGGACTCAACTAAACATCATGTTTTCACATTGTTTTCATACTGATTTGTCGGCCATTTGATTCCTGTCATCTATGGATATCAGATCACAACCGAATTGTTCTTGTTATTCACTTGAACACTGTTGTTTCTCTTGTTTCGTTGTATTATCTGTACTTAGGTTTTCACCTGAATACTAACAACCATTGTTTATAATGAGTGTTGTATTTATGGCATTTTAGATTACACATAAATACGTACAACTATTTCTTGTATTTTGAATTCTGTTAATACAAGCACTGTTCACAAACATGTATTTACACATAGTAAATAGTGAAAGTACACATACCGTACGTACTTGCTGGACGATCTGTTAGGAAGCATCATCCACCACCATACCCAACTTGTAGCTGCTGTAGAGGCAATCTCAGGACTTCTTGAAGAAATCTAGACCTGTTCCAGCAACATACAAGCTCCAAAGAAGCTCTTGGAGGTAGTTTCTTGCACTAGATTACACAATAACACTCAAATCACCCACATGCAAGCTTAAACCACACATGTAACACATTTGATGACACATACACGAATTTTGGTCTATTTAGATCTGGGTTTTGATGATTGAATGCTTGATTTGATGTTATGAAGATGATCCATGATAATGTTAATGAGATTTGTGAAGTATTTGTGGTTATTATGATAAAATGAATACTCTTGGTAACATGCATGCATGATCTAGATGTATTTAGATGATTTTGGTTATGAATGCATGCTTATGAATAATATTTGAGATGTTTTACATGATTTAGGATAATTGGTAATGTCAAGAAATGACTAGTTGAGATGGTTACTATAAATAGTAAGTTTATTGTTGCAAAAATGAGAATAGATGATGAAATGGCAACATGCATGTGTTTGGAACTATGATTTATGTTTAAAGTAATGATTTAGAACTAATATGATACTTATTGATGTATTTGGGTTGTTAGAATTGTTATAAGAAGTGATTTACACCATTGTTACTATAAATAGTAACTTTTTAGTTGCAAATGGTTAGAGGGTGATGAACTTGATATTGTTTGTATGCTTAACATGATTAATTGGTCTTAACATAATGATATTAGGTATTTTGATTTATTAGAATCATTAAAGCATGAGTATTTAATACAAGTTTCCATATATAGAAACTTTGGCTAAATGAACTTGTCCATAGGAGTCGGATTGGCCAAGTTCAAGTTATGATGATGATGTTGAGAGTCCTAGGACCATGTTAGAAAGGATTATTGATGACTAGGATAATGAGATATGCAAACTTTCTATAATTAGTAACTTTTAAACGTGAACATGGTTAATCGATTAAGTGTGACTACGTGTAATGTGATAACATGACCACATAGGTTAACTAAGCATGCTAGAACAAACAGAAAGTGATAACATGTATGACTTGCTTGATTTAGAAATTTTCCAAAAATGGAAACTTACTATAAATAGTAAGTTTCCCCACGGATGCATATTATGTGCTCACACACTTCACATGACACAAACCGCATGTAAATCGCTCACTTGAACTAAACACGTCACCAACGGGTTGTTAGGTCAAACACGGTCAACACGACCAACGCAACAACTTAGAGTTGTTTGAACACGAAAACGGTCTAGAGTGACCAACACGAATGTGAACACAAACTCATAACACTTATGTGATATAGGTAACCGCTAAGGGCGAACATATTATGCAACTGTTTTAGATATATGATTGGTATGTTGTAAAACTATTTTGAGTGTAACTATTATCGCAACAAGTCCTCACATATCCTTACCATTAGTTGTGTAACAAACAAGTCGTTATTACGTAGTATTAATGGGTTTGACTAGCCCCGCTCGACAACAACTTTGACTGGAGGTCATAACGAGCGTAACATCGATGCTGATTGTCGGATTCAGCGATGACCCGGGGAGGCAAAGGAAACAGTCGAGTTTTGGTAAGATGAACTGACACACTCCAGATCGTGGATCCAACAAACAACTTAACATACTCGGTATATGTCTGTCTTACTGTTTTATTACTGTCTAAACCTGTGAACTCACCAACTTTATTGTTGACACGTTTTAGCATGTATTCTCAGGTAATTGACGATTACAATCTAGGATGCATAGGAGGATACACAAGAGAGTCTCATGCATTTAGACTATAGTCCTAGGCTTGTTTTGCATTGTTGGGCTTTGAAACAATATTAAACATGTAGTGTTTGATGCATTGTATTTTTCCGCTGCAACAATTTATATTTCCATTGCATAACAATTTATTTATATCACTGCGTATTATTAGAACTTGTTTCGGTTACAAAACTGTATGATTGTGTAACTCATATAGAGTCGTTATATATGAACAAGAGCTATGATTCCTGGCCACGTCACACCGGCGCGGTCTGACACCGCATGTGGGAATTTGGGGGTGTGACAGACTGGTATCAGAGCCTTGGTTATAGAGAACTAGGTTTGCATGTAGTAAACTTAGACTATAGCCATTACTCAACATTAGACACTACACTTATACATTGCACAACAATATGATATTATTGTTATCTGTTACTTACTGAATTAAGATTACAGGATGGCCAAGAAAGACGTTGGGAAGAACCCGGGGAAACGCCCCGCAGGTTACGAGCTTACGGAAGAAGACCGTCAGAGGATACGGGACATCGTGTCCCAAGTGGACGCTGTGGAGTCAGAGTGGGTACGACTGGCGAGGCGCGCCAGATCATGGAGCTGGTACCCCACGACAATTTGGGATTGGATCGAGGAGGATCGAGTACCTCTTCCTCAACTACCGAGTGACGCTCCGAGCGCTCACCGACTACCAGCACTTGGCGTGCCACTGGAGCGGGCTTTCGCTACCCATCTCACACGATCGGCCCGCGAGGCACGTAGGATTCATGAGTTAGCGGAGGAGATTATGTGGCAACCAATACCAAATCGGCCGGCAGGTCCGAACGGTATGTGTACATCCAACAATAACTATGCGTAAATACATGATTGTGAACAGTACTTGTATTAACATAATTCAAAATACAAGAAACAGTTGTACGTATTTTTGTGTAAACTTAAATACTGTAAGTACAACACGCATGTGAAACACTAGTTGTGTGTATTTAAGTGAAAACCAAAGTAAAGTTAACACAACTAATCAAGAGAAACAACCGTGTTCATGTGAATAACAGAAACAAATCGGTTGCGATCTGATATCCATAGATGACAGGAATCAGATGGCCGACAAACCAATGTGAAAACAATGTGATAACAGGAGGTTTAGTTGAGTCCGATAGTGAGGAAACACAAATTAAAACAATAATTCAGTGTTGTTTAAGAATAACGAACTGACAGTGTGTTTGCGTGGGTGACGATCCACACCAACATATCTGCGAGTTTAACGTTCTAAAATAGTGATTGAAAAATAGAAAACAAAAGTCAGAAAGCAAAACCATCGTCGTATTCGTTCAAGTGACGATTCGAACAAATACGTGCGATGGTGACGCGATCTGACGAAACGAAAGCGAAAACACGACACAAACGATCATAAATTAATAAAATAAAATAAATAATGTTTTACAATTTTTAAACTCATCAAAATAATTAAATTAACTTTTTATTAATTAAAACATATAAATTACGCGTAAAATTTCCGGAAACGCAACGAAAACGCGAACCGGGCAACTGAAACGAACCCGAATACCCCCGGAGTATAAAAACACCAAATGAGGTGTTTTTCCTCATTTGCAATCAGCCCTTTCTCTCTTAAACTCACATTCACGAACCTTTCTCCTCAATAGGATAATCACCCTTCAAATCCTCATAACTTGCTCGTTTCTTGACGGATTTGGGCGTTCTTGGTGTCCACGCGTAGCTCTCAACGTCCTCTACCTAGAAGTACAAGGGATATGGAGTTTTAACCACTGAAATTAGAGGTATGACTCAAGCAAAGTAACGGAAATTAGGGTTTTATTCATCCCTTGGCCGACCAAGCTACCCAACCGGTTAGAATCTATAGCACCCGAGTTTTATACCCTCATAAACCCATCTTCTTTTAGCTAGTACCATGGGAATGGCCTGCAACAACTAGGAAGGTCGAGATGATGATGCGCGGTGAACAGGTTCGTCAAAGAGCTGGGCAAAGATGGTCGGCCGAACCTTGGAAGGATCTGGGCTGGACGACTCCCAGACCAGCCGAACCTTCCTCTGCCACGAACCTGTGTGAGCCAACTAATCCCACCGAACCTTATCATCCTCGACAAACCTTGGTTGTCACGGGACTGTCATCATGAACCTGCACACTCCAGCCGAATCTTCCCATGCAGGAACCATTAGCCGAACCCTACCTGGCTCGCGAACCTTGTGGCCATGGTGACGAACCTAGTTCATGAGAACCTCGTTGCCGAACCTATGTTGCAGCCACTGCCGAACCACCATTAACAGCCGCGAACCCTGGCAAAACCACGAACCCAACCCTCGGCCGAACCCTTGTGTCCTCACCGAACCATTCCAGTCAAGCAAAACCTGGACCGACTCTTGGTCACTGAACCTATGTTCATGAAGTAGTCACCGAACCTAGCCTAAAAGAACCTAAAGGTTCGCTGCCATCCTTGGTAAACCAGTCGACACCATACGGCCCCCCTTCTTTTGCTGCGGCCTAATCTCGGTGTAGCTGGCCCATACAACCCTTCTCGACCCACATGAATTTTATCAGGCCTAGCTCACTGTTTCAGCCAAGTTCCCACGGCCCAACATAAACATTTCGGCCCACTTAGGTTGGTCGGTCCATAAGGAGATTTGGCCCAATTACTAAGCCCAACCCTAATGGTTTGATCTATGTGGCCACCTCGATCCAATGATTATTGGTTTAATCCATGACATCCAGTCTAGTCCACATGCACGACATTCGGCCCACATGGGGGATGGGTTAACCTAACACATAAACGAATTAATAATCATAGATAACATGCAAGTAAATCATATACTAAGTAGGGTCACTACCAATGTGGTAAATTGGAGGTGTTGACATAAATGGGGAAAGGATAACATATAATTAAACGCAAGCCATAAAGGTTGGTAACTTTTCAAGTAAAACCTAGGTATTATACTTAGAATTTTTAATAATAGTACATTGAGTTGAGAGGAGCATGAAATAAATAACAAGTGTATCTGGCAGAATGAAGATCGAGACCCACAATGGGTTAGCCAACTATATGGCTAACACACATACGCGAACACAAAACGATTACCCTCAATACTTATAAGTGAAACACAACGTGAAATCAATACAGGATCCTGAAAACAAATTCGAGTACAGGCAAGAGCGCGCACATTTCTTGTTTTAAGCTAACTCAACCACTTCAACAACAAGGTGAGTTCATATGCCCCTTTTCTAATCTTTACTGATTTCAAAGCTCGGGGCTGAGAAACATGCTAAACTTTTATTTACTTAAAAGTTTCTATTAACATATTGCTTATATCATGATTTAGATAATAATTGTTTATCTTTATTATCGTTTATCACTACATGCTTGCTTGTTTGATTTTATCATACCTGAGATAGCTAGGAAGATACATGCCATTATAGCTTCCTGACACACTTATGCACTAGAATAATACAAGTTGCTAAGAATATATCTTACAACTGTTTATTGTTCTTACACGATAGAACAACGGGGAAAACCAAGGGATAACATGCTGATAACAATTACAAACACCAAAAATGATAATCATGATAACGAAACTTCATGATAACGAGATCATTCACTCATTTCTAACATCGTGTCATAAGATGAGTTCTTATAACACTTTGTTAAAGTCACTAAGAACACTCCACATAGAGATAACAGTTGAGACAATTATTTGTGATATCGAGGAGGATATTATGAGCACACAAATTCGGGATGGCATTCCCCACATATACTATCATTATCTAGTAAGACTCCATTTAGAGCACATCTTATAACCGTCAGAGGATGCCGGTTACACAACCATGGATCGGTTGGGTAGATCACGAACATTAATCACCAAGGCTTGGGGTAATCTAATGAAATCACACCGGGTACGAGAGGTGCTATCATTTTAATTAATAACATTCATAAAATCTAGAGAACTTGTTCATTCCAATAGATAATGTGGGAGGATATCTTACACGCCGGGCTGATCAGTAATGACAGCTACTAAGACTATCATGTCTCAAACTAGAAATCATGAGTAGGACATTTTACACACTGGACTGGACAGGGGTGACAGCTACTGGGACTATTATGTCCCTACCTAGATATCAAGCATGATATCTTACACACCGGACTGGTTAGTACTGACAGTCACAGAGACTACTAGGTCTCGCTCTAGATATCAAGTATGATATCTTACACGCCGGGCTAATCCGTAAGGAATAGCTAACAGAGGCAATTATGTCTCTTTATTCAATTGTTTGGGTGTTTTACACGCCGGGCTAATCGGTAATGATTAGCTACAGAAACTATTAAGTTTCGCTCTAGATATCGAGTATGATATCTTACATGCCGGGCTAATCCGTAAGGAATAGCTAACAGAGACGATTAAGTCTCTTACTTTATTTATTGGGTTATTATACATGCCGGGCTAATCCGTGAGGAATAGCTAACAAAGATCATTAAGTCTTTGTATTCAATTATTGGCTTATCTTACATGGCGGGTTATTCCGTAAGGAATTACTAACAGAGATAATTATGTCTCATTCTTTTTCATTGTTGGGATAATCATACCGGGGAAATCATGGGCGAAATGAAATGGGTATCCATCGTTGTATTACAGGTAGTGTTAAATTCAGTTGAGCAAGTGGTGGGATGGCGTCTGGGCTTGACCCTTTCGTATGCCCTATATATAAGCATGCTTGGCTGGATGAGACATTATCTGTAAATATAACCATGGAGAGGACATAGTGTGAAACATTGTGAACATGACTGACATAAATGCAATGGTTTTCAATTACTAAATTTATGAACTCACCAACCTAGTGTTGACTTTGTTTAAATGCATGTTTTTCTCAGGTGACGAACAGGTTTAGTCGTCCACATTCAGGAACATAGCTAGTGGACTTTAGAGGACCTAGCTACATTTGGTGTGATCATACTTTTGGATAGCAGCACAATGAATCATTTTTGTGTATCCTGTACAAATACAAGATATAAACTCATTGATTCTTTTGGATAGATTTACTCGATTAAATTATGTACGATACATTGTAATTTAATCTTGTAATTCTATATCATTGTTTTGTTAACATTTCTCAGTTATTTATCATGTGCTATGTAAAAAATCTGATCATTCGATTATCACAATGATATCATGCCCCGGGAACCTTCCGCCCGACGGGAAAACCCGATCCGTTCCCGCCGGCTCGGGGTGTGACAGATTGGTATCAGAGCTATGGTTATAGAGAAATATAAGTCATATTACTTAAATGGTTTGGCCTAGACTATAACCTAGGGACCCTCATGTAGAGATCGTATGGCATAGGATTCTATTTGCATGTGTCTTCTGCATCTGATCACTGCACTAACCGATTTTCTTTCGGTTATGATCAGAATGCCGCCAAGGAGACCACCACCTGCTATACTGCCACCACCACAAGACTTGGCACCGCACTCATCTACACCTTCACCTACTGATTCTCCTACACAACCACCTCCTCCTCCACATGTTCCACCTGCATAGCCACCGCCTGTTCACGAGTTGGATCCGGCTACTATTGCTTTAGCCACTCTACTGACAAGCCAACTGAGGGAAGTGATCCCTGATATGATGAACCGAATCAACAGCCAGAACGGCAACAACACTGGCAACTCATCTGGGGAAGGTAGTGGTAACACCAGGAACCAACATGACTACTCCTACAAGAACTTTGTAGGTTGCAACCCACCGAGCTTTAGTGGCAGTGAGGGTGCTGTCGGATTGATCCAATGGATCGAGAAGATGGAGACTACCCTAGAGATTAGCAACTGTCCTGAACAGTATAGGGTGAAGTATGCTGCTGGTTCATTCCACAAATGAGCGTTAACTTGGCGGAACGCTCAAGTTCATACTAGAGGCAAGGATGAGGCTCTGTCAATGCCTTGGGATGACTTCAAAGCCATACTGCGGGAGGAGTTTTGCCCAAGAAATGAACTCAAGAAGGTTGAGACTGAGTTACTCAATCTTGTTATGATTGGTGCTGGGCATCTGGCCTACACCACAAGATTTCACAAACTAGCAGCATTGGCACCGGATATAGTGCCAACACTGGAGAAGAGAATTGAACGGTATATCAGGGGATTACCGGCTTGTATGCAAGGTTTTATCCTTGCTGCTCATCCAACAACCCTGGAAATGGCTGTTACTTTGTCATCAACAATGACAGATGTGATGGTTGCCTCTGGGGCGCTTAAGAAAGAGTCTGAATCTACGGAGGAGCAACACCCCACTAAGAAACGAAAGGTTGTTAAAAATTTATCAACGACTACCACTACCAAACAAGCAGTGCCCACACAACCACAACTGACCCACCAGTCTTACTCTGGCACGGCTTCATTCTGCAATAAGTGCAACTATCATCATCAACCTGACACAGGGTGCAGGCAATGCACTTATTGTGGAAAGATGGGCCATTTGGCCAAATTCTGCAAGAGTCAAGTAACACAACACAGGGCAAACCAAACAGTGGCACAGACCGCTGTACAAAACGATCGCATTTCCTGTTACACCTACGGGGAACCAGGACATTATGCGAAGGACTGCCCAAAGAGGGTGCTACCGAGAGGGCAAGCACCGAGGGGACGTGCATTCAGAATAGGAGCAGCAGTGGCTCGCCAGGACACTGACACCAATGCTGGTACGCTTTTCATTCTAAATCTTTGCAGTTGTATTATTTAATACTAGCATAGATTATCATTGCCTCTTCAAAGTTAGTTTAGAAATTACTCACAACTGGGGCAACACTCGGATATCTTTTACACTAAATGACATGAACTTACTGTTCGCTCACCTTTAGTGAACAAACACATACCATGGAATCTAAAGTGATGGACACGAGTGGTGTCAATACCATCATCGGAATGGGTGCTTTGTCCCTGATAGGGATGAAGTCATCTAATCCAATAAAACCCTTTTCATGTCATTACAGTGAACAACAGCGACATATTCATAAATCCCACTACTTGGGTACGGAAACTCACGATTCGATTCGTCAGTGTAGTCCAACCAGACAATATACGAATCCATTCTAACAAGGGGAGTAACAAGAGGTTTCTCCTGACAGGGAACGACATGCGAGCATAAGAATCATAGCGAACACTAAGGGCAGTGAAACTGTTGTAACAACTCGAAATACCATGATGGATGTGTGCACAAACAACTATGGATTTAGGAGCCAAGCTACCAAACACTTCCAGTGGATCCGATGAGTTTTGGATTATCATAAGCATTCTGGTTAAGCCTACTCATTTCGTAAATAGACACAATGCTTAGATTCAATGAAAACGACTAACATACAAAGAAACACACGATATCAAAACACCTCCACCTATATAAAGAAAAAGTAGTACTCGACGATAACGCTTAAGTTTCGGAACGAAATTTCTTTAACAAGGAGAGATTGTGGCAACCAGTATCAAATCGGCCGGCAAGTCCGTACGGTATGTGTACTTCCAACAATAACTATGCGTAAATACATGATTGTGAACAGTACTTGTATTAACAGAATTCAAAATACAAGAAACAGTTGTACGTATTTTCGTGTAAACTTAAATACTGTAAGTACAACACGCATTTGAAACACTAGTTGTGTGTATTTAAGTGAAAACCTAAGTACAGTTAACACAACTAATCAAGAGAAACAACCGTGTTCATGTGAATAACAGAAAAAAATCTGTTACGATCTGATACCCATAGATGACAGGAATCAGATGGCCGACAAACCAATGTGAAAACAATGTGATAACAGGAGGTTTAGTTGAGTCCGACAGTGAGGAAACACAAATTAAAACAATAATTCAGCGTTGTTTCAGAATAACGAACTGACAGTGTGTTTGCATTGGTGACGATCCACACCAACATATCTGTGAGTTTAATGTTCTGAAATAGTGACTGAAAAATATAAAACGAAAGTCGGAAAGCAAAACCATCGCCGTATTCGTTCGAGTGACGATTCGAACAAATACGCGCGATGGTGACGCGATCTGACGAAACGAAAACACGACACAAACGATCATAAATTAATAAAATAAAATAAATAATGTTTTACAATTTTAAAACTCATCAAAATAATTTAATTAACTTTTTATTAATTAAAACATATAAATTACACGTAAAATTTCCGGAAACGCAACGAAAACGCGAACCGAGCAACTGAAACGAACCCGAATACCCCCGGAGTATAAAAACACCAAATGAGGTGTTTTTCTTCATTTGCAATCAGCCCTTTCTCTCAAACTCACATTCACGAACCTTTCTCCTCAATAGGATAATCACCCTTCAAATCCTCATAACTTGATCGTTTCTTGACGGATTTGGGAGTTCTTGGTGTCCACACGTAGCTCTCAACGTCCTCTACCTAGAAGTACAAGGGATATGGAGTTTTAGCCAATGAAATTAGAGGTATGACTCAAGCAAAGTAACGGAAATTTGGGTTTTATTCATCCCTAGGCCGACCAAGCTACCCAACCGGTTAGAATCCATAGCACCCGAGTTTTATACCCTCACAAACCCATCTTCTTTTAGCTAGTACCATGGGAATGGCCTGCAACAACTAGGAAGGTCGAGATGATGATGCGCGGTGAACAGGTTCGTCAAAGAGCTGGGCAAAGATGGTCGGCCGAACCATGGAAGGATCTGGGTTGGACGAGTCCCAGACTAGCCGAACCTTCCTTTGCCACGAACCTGTGTGAGCCAACTAATCCCACCGAACCTTATCATCCTCGACAAACCTTGGTTGTCACGGGACAGTCATCACGAACCTGCACACTCCAGCCGAATCTTCCCATGCAAGAACCATTAGCCGAACCCTACCTGGCTCGCGAACCTTGTGGCCATGGTGACGAACCTAGTTCATGAGAACCTCGTTGCCGAACCTATGTTGCAGCCACTGCCGAACCACCATTAACAGCCGCGAACCCTGGCAAAACCACGAACCCAACCCTCGGCCGAACCCTTGTGTCCTCACCGAACCATTCCAGTCAAGCAAAACCTGGACCGACTCTTGGTCACTGAACCTATGTTCATGAAGTAGTCACCGAACCTAGCCTAAAAGAACCTAAAGGTTCGCTGCCATCCTTGGTAAACCAGTCGACACCATGCGGCCCCCCTTCTTTTGCTGCGGCCTAATCTCGGTGTAGCTGGCCCATACAACCCTTCTCGACCCACATGAATTTTATCAGGCCTAGCTCACTGTTTCAGCCAAGTTCCCACGGCCCAACATAAACATTTCGGCCCACTTAGGTTGGTCGGTCCATAAGGAGATTTGGCCCAATTACTAAGCCCAACCCTAATGGTTTGATCTATGTGGCCACCTCGATCCAATGATTATTGGTTTAATCCATGACATCCAGTCTAGTCCACATGCACGACATTCGGCCCACATGGGGGATGGGTTAACCTAACACATAAACGAATTAATAATCATAGATAACATGCAAGTAAATCATATACTAAGTAGGGTCACTACCAATGTGGTAAATTGGAGGTGTTGACATAAATGGGGAAAGGATAACATATAATTAAACGCAAGCCATAAAGGTTGGTAACTTTTCAAGTAAAACCTAGGTATTATACTTAGAATTTTTAATAATAGTACATTGAGTTGAGAGGAGCATGAAATAAATAACAAGTGTATCTGGCAGAATGAAGATCGAGACCCACAATGGGTTAGCCAACTATATGGCTAACACACATACGCGAACACAAAACGATTACCCTCAATACTTATAAGTGAAACACAACGTGAAATCAATACAGGATCCTGAAAACAAATTCGAGTACAGGCAAGAGCGCGCACATTTCTTGTTTTAAGCTAACTCAACCACTTCAACAACAAGGTGAGTTCATATGCCCCTTTTCTAATCTTTACTGATTTCAAAGCTCGGGGCTGAGAAACATGCTAAACTTTTATTTACTTAAAAGTTTCTATTAACATATTGCTTATATCATGATTTAGATAATAATTGTTTATCTTTATTATCGTTTATCACTACATGCTTGCTTGTTTGATTTTATCATACCTGAGATAGCTAGGAAGATACATGCCATTATAGCTTCCTGACACACTTATGCACTAGAATAATACAAGTTGCTAAGAATATATCTTACAACTGTTTATTGTTCTTACACGATAGAACAACGGGGAAAACCAAGGGATAACATGCTGATAACAATTACAAACACCAAAAATGATAATCATGATAACGAAACTTCATGATAACGAGATCATTCACTCATTTCTAACATCGTGTCATAAGATGAGTTCTTATAACACTTTGTTAAAGTCACTAAGAACACTCCACATAGAGATAACAGTTGAGACAATTATTTGTGATATCGAGGAGGATATTATGAGCACACAAATTCGGGATGGCATTCCCCACATATACTATCATTATCTAGTAAGACTCCATTTAGAGCACATCTTATAACCGTCAGAGGATGCCGGTTACACAACCATGGATCGGTTGGGTAGATCACGAACATTAATCAACAAGGCTTGGGGTAATCTAATGAAATCACACCGGGTACGAGAGGTGCTATCATTTTAATTAATAACATTCATAAAATCTAGAGAACTTGTTCATTCCAATAGATAATGTGGGAGGATATCTTACACGCCGGGCTGATCAGTAATGACAGCTACTAAGACTATCATGTCTCAAACTAGAAATCATGAGTAGGACATTTTACACACTGGACTGGACAGGGGTGACAGCTACTGGGACTATTATGTCCCTACCTAGATATCGAGCATGATATCTTACACACCGGACTGGTTAGTACTGACAGTCACAGAGACTACTAGGTCTCGCTCTAGATATCAAGTATGATATCTTACACGCCGGGCTAATCCGTAAGGAATAGCTAACAGAGGCAATTATGTCTCTTTATTCAATTGTTTGGGTGTTTTACACGCCGGGCTAATCGGTAATGATTAGCTACAGAAACTATTAAGTTTCGCTCTAGATATCGAGTATGATATCTTACATGCCGGGCTAATCCGTAAGGAATAGCTAACAGAGACGATTAAGTCTCTTACTTTATTTATTGGGTTATTATACATGCCGGGCTAATCCGTGAGGAATAGCTAACAAAGATCATTAAGTCTTTGTATTCAATTATTGGCTTATCTTACATGGCGGGTTATTCCGTAAGGAATTACTAACAGAGATAATTATGTCTCATTCTTTTTCATTGTTGGGATAATCATACCGGGGAAATCATGGGCGAAATGAAATGGGTATCCATCGTTGTATTACAGGTAGTGTTAAATTCAGTTGAGCAAGTGGTGGGATGGCGTCTGGGCTTGACCCTTTCGTATGCCCTATATATAAGCATGCTTGGCTGGATGAGACATTATCTGTAAATATAACCATGGAGAGGACATAGTGTGAAACATTGTGAACATGACTGACATAAATGCAATGGTTTTCAATTACTAAATTTATGAACTCACCAACCTAGTGTTGACTTTGTTTAAATGCATGTTTTTCTCAGGTGACGAACATGTTTAGTCGTCCACATTCAGGAACATAGCTAGTGGACTTTAGAGGACCTAGCTACATTTGGTGTGATCATACTTTTGGATAGCAGCACAATGAATCATTTTTGTGTATCTTGTACAAATACAAGATATAAACTCATTGATTCTTTTGGATAGATTTACTCGATTAAATTATGTACGATACATTGTAATTTAATCTTGTAATTCTATATCATTGTTGTGTTAACATTTCTCAGTTATTTATCATGTGCTATGTAAAAAATCTGATCATTTGATTATCACAACGATATCTCGCCCCGGGAACCTTCCGCCCGACGGGAAAACCCGATCCGTTCCCGCCGGCTCGGGGTGTGACAGATTAGAGTTCTTCGAGAGGAGAACCGGCACCTTCGAGGACAGGTGAACTATCTGCAGGAACAGGTGGTGAACGAGATCGCAGAAATATGAGCTAGGTCAGCACAGTTAGAAGAACAACAAGGGGAAGTTGTCGCAGTGGTTCAGGAGCACGGTGGACGACTAGCTGCAGTAGAGATCGCGAATGAAGAAAACCATGCGATGATCCAGGACGCCTGGGCAGGGCAGTTCATCGTAGAGCCTGATCCGGAGGAGGAGCCTCAGTTCGAGGTGGAGGACCTCGAGGAAGGGGATTTTAACGAGGATCCAGACGAGGATCCTGAGGAGGATGGGGGTGACGGTCCCGCAGACAGTGGAGATTCACACTCCACGATTATCTAGTTAGATCATCTTGTTTCAGTTTTCTTTACTTTTCTTGTACGCCTAGATGAGCGGGATGTGCTCATACGAACCATGGTAGTAGTGTTTCATTTTGAAAATCATTGTACTCAAAGCTATTATTAGTGAAATGAGATGTTAGTTTTATCATTTGTGCATTTTTATTTATGTTGTACTCTGACTCAAACATCTAACACTACTGACAACTAACGCATTATCCGTTCCATATAGAAACTAACTATGGCGGGAAGAGGAACACACACCCGGCCACACAAAAGACCAACTGGTTCGGAAACCATCAAGATGATGGTTGACCGAAGGGTCAACAAAGCCATCGCTGAATATGAGGCAAACAGACTGCATAGCGAGACAAGTGAAACTAACCACAGTACTAACCCAACTCGAATACGACTAACTTAGTATAGACAACGCGATCACTAACATATAACCTTGATTACCGACGAACAGGGTCCCATGGAAGCACTAACAAGGGATGCTCATTTAAAGCATTCTTAAGCTGTCACCCTCATAATTTCAAGGGAAACGAAGGAGCAGTGGGATTGCTCCGATGGATCGAAAAGAAAGAGTCGGTATTCTCCATGTCTGACTGCTCAGAGGAGAACCAGGTGAAATATGCCACTGGGACACTAGAGGGACATGCCCTCACATGGTGGAACTCCCATGTCCAAACTTTAGGACTGGAAGCTGCAAACTCTATATCCTGGGAGGAGTTCACCAGGATGCTTCATGAGGAGTAATGTCCTCAAAATGAAATCAAGAAACTCGAGGAAGAATTCTGGGTGCACAAAATGGTGGGATCTGAAACCGAGCAATACTGCACTCGATTTCAAGAACTGTGCAAGCTATGTCCAACAATGGTGGCGCCGGAATACAAGAAGACCGAGCAGTTTATCAGCGGACTGCCTGAACATATATAGAGCATGGTCACAGCTTCTGACCCGACACAGATCCAACCCACCATCTGACTGGCTCACAACTGACTTACCAGGCAGTAGCCCAGGGCGAACTACCGAAAAGGGGTAAGCATCTGAAGCCCCAGGAAACTAAGAGGAAGTGGGAGCCAAGCAACAACTGCACCTTCTCTCCTCAACAGCCAACCCAACACCGCCCAGCACAAGCAAAAGTGTTCACTACCACACAATCTGACACCCAAGGCAAAGGGGGGTACCGGGGCAACAGCCCCAAATGCAACAACTGTTCTTATCATCACTTCGGCCCGTGCAAAAGGGTTAAGTGCACCAATTATGGGAGGAATGGGCATATAGCCAAGGAATGCCGATCAAACCCGAACTCGAACCCCAATACAAACAGAAATGACACCTTGAGGGGATGCTTTACCTGCGAAAAGCCGGGGCATATGCGCCGAGACTGCCCGCAAAACAAGAACACTGGAGGTAACCCGGCAAGGGGCAGGGCATTCGTGATCGGAGTAATTGAATAATTATCTTTTTATATGTAATATGTATGTTTTCATTTTTTTAAACCAAATATATATATATATATATATATATATATATATATATATATATATATATATATATATATATATATATATATTGTAGTTTACAGGGTTTAACTTCACTTTTTGAAGTACTTGTTTTGTTTTGTAGTCAACTTGTGTGTAGGGTGTAAACGAGCCGAGGTGACCCAAAGCTCGTTAAGGCTCGAGCTCGCCTTGTTTAGACAAAATAGGGCTCGAGCTTGGCTCGTTAAGAATTTTATTTTATAGGCTCGAGCTCGGCTCGTGAGAAAATTTTTAGGCTCGAGCTCGGCTCGTCTCATTTATATTTTAATTATTTAATTTATTTACTTTAAATACTAATTTAATATATATTTATAATTTTACTTTACAAATTTTACATAAAATATAAGATTTAAATATAGTTATCATAATTTTATGTATAAAAATAATTAATTTTATAAATAAACACTTAATATAATAAATAAAAGTTGTAAAAATAAAAAGACAGTTTGGGCTCGCGAGCCGGCTCGAGCTCGATAAGTAAAGCTAGAGCTCGGGCTCGATAACTAAGAGCCATATTTTTGGGCTCTAGCTCGGGCACGTATTCGTTTAGGCTCGGCTCGTTCGAGCTTTTTACCGATTAGATCCCGAGTATTTCACAAGCCGGCTTGATTCGTTTACACCCTTAGTTGTGTGCATAGACCAAAATACATAATGTGTGACTTTTTCATATTAGGTGATCATGGATAAAGAAAAAGTCAACTACTGCAAGCAACAACTTCAATTTCATATGAGATACATATTTTTTAAAAGACAAATTGGATTTAAATAATCCAAACTTTGATCAATTGGCCGCTGTCGGTCCAACTATGAAAATCCCCAATAAAGGTCCGAACCTTCGACATATTTTCCCGTGGCAGACCGCCGTCAAAAAAACCCTAACGGCGTTAACTTTTTTCGAGTTTCAAACGGATTTTTGAGGGCTTTTGTTCAGATGGAGAATACGAGTCGAATGATGTATAACTTACCTCGAAACGATGCTTCAAATTTCCCAATTTTGATGTTTAAACATTCAATGAGTCAAAGAAATCATCAAATTGAGAAATTTGGAGCAACATTTCGAGGTAAGTTATACGCCATTCGACTCGTATTTTCCATCTGAATAAAAACCCTCAAAAATCCGTTCTCGAAAAAAAATTAACGCCGTTAGGGTTTTTTTGACGGCGGTCCGCCACGGGAAAATATGTCGAAAGTTCGGATCGTTATTGGGGATTTTCATAGTTGGAACCGGCAGCGGCCAATAGGTCAAAGTTTGGATTATTAAAAGTCAATTTGCCTTTTTAAAAAACTCCCAACAAAATATATATGGCCTTACCAATGCTGTGGTCAAGGATTTAATGAATGGTTACAATGATTTTGGCTTTTTTCTTCTAACTGTTTTAGATCAGTTCCATTACCATGCCTTCAATATTTGTAGTGGTCAATAATTTAAGAGTAAATTACTGCTTATTTCCTTTAAAAAATAGCAATTTGCTGGTTTCGTCCTTTAGTTTCAAAAATTACTAGGAGTGTCCATATTTTGAAAATTTCGCATTGGTTTTGTCCTTTGTCACTAACCCCGTTAACTTATTCCGTTAAAACCTCATGTGCCAGTCACATGAGGGGTAAAATGGTCAAATCCCCATCATCTTCTTCCCAACCTAGGGTTTTCAAATCTGATTAATTTCAGATCCCTAGTTCATCTTGTTTTCATGGCATGTTTATGAGTTTAAAACGTTTAGAATCATGTTTGGGTCATGAAGCAATGAAAACCCGGTTGATTGGGGTCCGATTTTGGTCGGTTTAGTGTTGGAATAGTGTCACCGGAGGTTCGCCGGATTCCGGCGAGGGGGTGGGTGAAAAACGTTGTTTATATGGCATGTTTATGAGTTTAAAACGTTTAGAATCGTGTTTGGGTCATGAAGCAACAAAAACCCGGTCGATTGGGGTCCGATTTGGGTCGGTTTCGTGTTGGAATCGTGTCGCCGGATTCCGGCGAAGGGGTGGACTGAAAAACGTTGTTTTTATGGTATGTTTATGTGTTTAAAACGTTTAGAATCGTGTTTGGGTCATGAAGCAACAAAAAACCGGTCGATTGGGGTCCGATTTGGGTCGGTTTCATGTTGGAATCGTGTCGCCGGATTCCGGCGAGAGGGTGACCTGCGTGAATATGGAAGAAGAAGAAGAGGATGAAATGACTATTTTACCCCTCATGTGACTGGCACATGGGGGTTTTAACGGAATAAGTTAACGGGGTTAGTGATAAAGGAAAAAACCAGTGCAAAATTTTCAAGATAGGGACACTCCTAGTAATTTTTGAAATTAAAGGACGAAACCAGCAAATTGCTATATTTTTAAATGAAATAATCAGTAATTTACTCATAATTTAATGAATGGTGAATGTAAAAAGTGAACGGAAGACCCATTCTAAGAAATATATTTATTATTTCATTCTTTTTTTTTTAAATTTTAAATCTAAATTATATTGTTGCAATGATGATAAAAGAAGTATTTTAATGCAAAATCTAATACTCTTTCTTTTTAAATAATTGTAGCAAAGTTGTTAATTCTTGGTCCAGATCGTTTTTTATTATTTTTATAAAATAATAATTTGTACAATAACTCTACTATGTGATCCTATAATAATCCACCTAAATTATGAAAACCCGATTAACTTCGACAAGATTAACCCAAATCTTTGGTAGTTTTTTTCATAATCTTTATTATACGAGTATAAGACTATGTTTTTTTATGTGCATGCGTAAATTTATCACCGTTTAAGATTTAAAAGCAATATAAGTTTAAATTAAACTGTATCGAAAATTATAAATCTTGTTAATGTAACCAAAACTTACACTTGCTTTAAAATCCCAAATGATGATAAATTTGAACAAACACATAAAATAACACAGTCTTGTACATGTATAATAAATGTTATGAAAAAAACCACAAAGATTTGGGTTGATCTTGTCGGAGTTAATTCGGAGTTTCCACAATTAAGTTGAGTTAACAATAGAGTTCACAAAAATGTATAATTTTAAATAAAAAAAACATATTTTCTTCAAAAACTAAAAAACCTACACATGTGTATCAAAAAACTATACAAGTGTTAACATATCAATTTTCACTTAAAGTTAAAAAAAATACTGAATAATACCAAACAATAACCATTAATTTTAACTAATATTAAAAAATGACATATGTAAATGATTAAAATCAAGAAAAAACCATAAGATTCGAAAATTACACATGTGTAGTTATAAAAAATACATACATAACCACAATTTGCAAAAAATACACCCACATTTGTCTATGTTCAAACATCCCGTTTATAAAAAACATATCTAAACTAAAAAAAAACCTATACGACTTGAAAAAAATCACACATGTGTAGAACTAAAAACATACAAATTTTAATACACAAAAGTTCAACACACATGTGTAGAGATAAAAAAATGTACAAGTTTTAACACACAAAATACACCTGGTTAAACGTGTATTTGGTAGAGAGAGAAAGAGCAGAGAACTTTAGAGAGAAAGCAACGAACCACCACCACCAACACCTCTTGAGAATATATATATATATATATATATAAAGGAGAGAGAAAGAGAGCAGAAAATTAGAGTGGGTTTCAAATGATGGAGAGAGAGGTAGAGAGAAAGCAATATATACATACATGCATACATATATATACATATGGAATTAATATAAATAAAAACCCCATTTTAGTGAGAAAATCGTGAAATCAAGTCAAAAATCATGTACAAAAATACTTTTTTACATTTATTTTACAATTTTGTAACACTATTAAGCACATTTTATAAAAAAAAATTAAAAAAGCGCCGAGTAATATTTTAAAAAAATATTTTATAAACCCATGTAAAACACACGTAAAATTGCGTCAGATCTTACGAATTTTTTTATACGTTTTGTTACGTATGTTTTACATGGTTTTATAAAATATTTTTTTTAAAAAATATTACTCGACCGTTTTTTGATTTTTTTTATAAAAATGTAAATAGTGTTACTAACATGGAAAAAAAAATTCAAATTATTTTTGTCTTATTTTCACGGTTTTTCTCAGGAAAAAATGGTTTTCAAATTATCCTCTCTTTATATATATATATATGAGAGTTTTTAAGAAAACCATCATTTTGGATAAAACTAATAAACTAATCACAATCATTACCACATAATTTTTTTTCATTTTTGTTTCCTTTTATTATAAGATAATAAATGTAAAAAAAGAAAACATAAAAAATATGTATTTTAGGTTATTACATAAATGTAATCAGTATGTTACATATACTGAGTACATATATATAACTTTATAAGTTACATACGAAACTTTTTGAGTTATATATATGTAATTTCGTGATCTACATATTTTTATCAAAAAAAAATTTGTTTATTATAACATTTCTATCCTTATAATAAAAAATTATGATTTTTTTTATAAAAAATAATTATTGGTTAGTATGAGTTTTTTTGGTTTTCTCCAAAATGAAGAGTTTTCTTATTAACCCTCCTACATACATACATACATACATACATACATACATACATACATACATACATACATACATACATAGGGGATGGTTCGAATGTTAACCCTTCCTTATTGCGTTAACCGTTTAACTCAAACAAACCAATCATGACGTGCCACCTGTCACATTCTTTTTCTACTCTTGAGGGGTATTTATGTCATTTTACCCATCATCTCATTTAATATTTGTTGTCCCTTTTCATTCATAAATTAATGGAGCAGCTTTCATTCTGGAAAAGAAAAACAAATATAATATAATATAAATTTAAATAAATGACATAATTTAGTATAAATAAAAAAACTATATATGTCCAAAAGAACCATTGTTACAATATTGTGATAAGTTGACGTACGTGACCCAGTTGCGTTGATGTAAGTTTATGTAAGTTGATGTAAATTGTTGTAATTTGTTGTAAAATGATGTAAACAAACTTGTTATGATAATAGTAAACTTGTTTCCAGATCTGAAAACCTTAATGTACTCATTATAAGTTGATGTAAGTTGACGTAGATGACTCTGTTACGTTGATGTAAATAGATGTAAGTTGCTGTAATACATGTAATATAGGGTATTATTTATTGACAAACCAAATATTACATTAATATAATATAATACATGTAATATAGTGTATTATTACATTGAAAAACCCAACTTGCTATATATATACCACCAGGACTAATTGACCCAAATAGAAAAGGAAATGCTCTAAAAGCATCAACATAATCATAGTCCTTTTATATTTTTATTTTACAACAATGTAAGAAACAATTACACAAATGTAATTAACTAATACATTGAAAAACTTAAGGATTATATTGTTGTAACATATCTATTTCATTAATGTAACATGGTATTAGTTTACACAAATAAAAAAGAAAAAAGAAAAGAAAAATCAAACCAAATCAAAATAAGCCTTAATTAACCCATCAAATCCTAATTTTATACAAAAAAAAATTGCGAGAGCACAAACTTAAATACATATCCTTTATGTATAATTTACAAAAAAAAAAAAAAAAACTAGTAATAATAATTCAAGATATTTCTACAAGATAACAAAAATTACATCTGATTGTTTTTTAGAGAGAGATAGACTTGGATCTTGAGATTACCTACCACTTCAACACAAACTTAAATAAGAGTCATTATCATGTTGTCAATTGCTTTTATGTTTTTTCTCTGTTGAAGCTTGTTAGATCCTCACCGCACTTCTGTTACCTCATGACGACCATGATCTGTCTACCAACATAGACACAAAGAGTGTAAACTGAGCCACATATCCATGCATCTGACGCGAAACCCACGTTAGCGTCAACCGGTTGAGTAGGATTTTGGCTGACATTGGAGTTCGTCTGAACAAATGCTGCCAGAAAGAAGAATTGAAGACTTTTAACACACAAGGATGCATACAGAGATTTTGAATGTGAATAAAAGTCTTGACAACTTGATTCTATCAAAATGATTACCCTTTTGCCTCCCTGTGGGAGGTCACAGGTTCAAATCCCTCCCAAGGCGAAATAGGGGTCCTTGGGAGGTCAGGGGTTTTCTGGTGCGGTTTCCTCTTTGGATGGTGGTGGGGTCTCAACGGAGGTCATGGTAACTAGACCTTGGTAACGTGACCTGAAAATCAGTGGTTCACACGTTGAGATCAAATGCCGTTAAAAAAAACAAATGTGAAAAGTAACTTTTGATCAGAGATGATTTGATGTTTTCTTTTGAAAGAAAAATACTAACATACCCTTATTGTACCATCTTTTACTTAATATCCCAATTTTTTTATTCTCAATTAATCTCAGCCATAGATGAAGCAAATAAAAATTAATCTAACGACTCAGATCTAGTTAAACGGTTAATGCTATAAGAAAGGGTTAACATTTGATCCTCTATATATATATGTGAGTGGTTAAAGACTAAAAATACTCTTTTCATATTAATAATCAGAAAATAAATAAGTTTAATCTAACGGTTGATATAGGGTTTAAGTGTTTTATTTAAGATCGGGTTTACACATGATACAGTTCCTATATTAACCCATATAACTTTGCCAAGATGAAGCCAATTCTTAGATTTTTTTTGAACATCATTGTAAGACATCTACAACATTTTCTTCTTTTATGAGTTTGCGAAAATTCATCACCGTTTAAGACGTAACATATATATATATATATATAAACTTAAACTACTCGTAATATACCGCCTAAGTGTGAAGAGATGTGGGCAATGGCTTACCCACCCTTTGGCCAAGGGGCAGTCGCCCTCCTTAAATTTTTTTTTACCAGAGGTATATATATGTTAAAATTCTAACCGATCCTCTTAATATTTTGCAATCGTCCTCTTAAATTTGCATAATTGGACTTGTGATGTGAATTTAAGTCATAGTTATACTTGTTTTTTTGGAAAGAGTTATCTAAAAAGTCTCCATAGATATTGTTTTGGATAGATTTTAAAAAATAAAACCAAGTAGAGATCAACTAGGGTTGACAATATTAACTCATAACAAGATAAATGCATAGATTGGGTAAACAAATATTGTATTTTAGATATAAATGGATAAAATTATAACATACAATTAGTTGAGATGGTAACACCTTAACAAAATACAGGTGAAGATGGATAACTTAAAAATTAAAAATTATGCGAATAGGGTAAAAATGAGAAAAACTTTAAAAAGTATAGGAAGAAATTTGAGCCATAGATTTTTGAGATGAATGATTATAAGTGTGCCATGTCATTAGAGATAATTAAGGATAAATTAAGTTGTTGGAAGGATATAATGTGTATTGTATCAATTGTTGACTTTTTAACAACTTCTCCTTATTTTTTAAAACGTTTATAACATTTTTCATGTGTTAATCTTTTTAAAAAAAATTTACACCATAAAATCCAGCATTTTTTTAATCTTTTCAACGAGTATAATATTGTTATATAAAAAAAATGACCTGAATTGTTATATATGAATTTTGCATTTTATGGTGTTTTTTGATGTTCATAACCTCGAACACAAAAAACATCATAAAATATCTAGCTTTAATCTCATTAATATCCAAACAACATAATACTATAAAATGTTAACACCATAAACATAATAAAATGAGAGGCCCCGAGCCCCGGTAGTTCTCTCGGTTGGCAAAACATCAAACCTATAGTCCTTAAACCATAACTACATTATTATAGCAGCGGAATTTAAGGTGATGACATATAATAATATACACATACTAAACAAACTTTAAAACATAGACCACACTTCTAATAGTTATATAATATAGCCAGTCTATGTCAGGGTAGTATTCAACATATGCCACGAGCCGTCTTGCCATTCTTTCCAAGCTATTCAACCTGATATGCATGTAAAACAAGTCAGCTTTATGCTGGTAAGTTCTAAGTTATACTTTTAAACAAATATTTATCCATTCATATCATCATATATCATAATTCAAATACATAACATACATGTCATCATAGTGTAAATACATTTCATACACATCATCATAACATCAATCACATTGTGCAAGAAATTTAGCCTCAACTGTTAACCCGAAGTCAACAGGCTTGTGCAGCACAAGACACCTCAACTGACGACCCGAAGTCGACATGCTTGTATAAATACAAGACACCACAACTGCCAACCCGAAGTTGACAGGCTCATACATGTATAAGACTTCCTCAACTGGCGACACGCAGTCGACGGGCTTGTGTTCTCACAAGACTTCTTTAACTATCAACCGAAGTTGACAGCTCATACCGGTACAAGACTTCTTTACATACATCATTCATACATAACATGGTTTAAATCATTTAAACCGTCATAAACATAAACACTTTACTGCACCGCAGTGCTCAAATTCTGCCCAACCGCAGCCGGGACTTCAAAACCACACTTCCTACTCAACCTCGGTCGAGACTTTTTAAAAATCATTTCTTTCTCAACCGCAGTCGAGACTTAAAACATTATTTACCTGAAAACATTCTTTACTTTAACATATTCTTTTATCTGACCGTAGCCAGGTAAAACAATCATTTTAATAAGTTATTTAAAATAAAGCTACAAAGAACTCACTTGATGTCTCACGGTAGCAAGATCCCTCGCAAACTGGTACTAAGGTGTAATTCTGCATTAGTTTATGTTTAATAAGTTATTTAGGTTTTAACTTACTAATTAAATCTTTCTGAACGTTCAATGTCAAAGACATTGCCTTGAAAGTCATCAAGCCGATATTAGATTTTTAATTATTTATTTTAATGTCATATCATACAATGTATGATAATGTAGGAACCTATACTGATTCAGGTTCCTAATACTAGGTTGATGACACACTTGACTCATCAGAATAATCTCGGATTAATCAAATAGTTAATGTTGTTGATTATTTTGCCGTAACCATTTCTAGATAGTTTAATGGCTTAAGAATGATCAATCATTGTTATTGATTACCCAAATATCATGAAATATCACAATGTAGCATTAGGATAGGTGTACTAACCATGTTTAACATACTAATATGACAGTTATCATAAACATCAGATAATCGTTCAAATGAATATGTTAATGATCGTGATTAGTTTGAAACACTTGGATTTAACCTTGCATTTCAAAGATTAATCCAACTAACCACCTACATTATCATAATCAAATGGTTTAAACCATTATAATCATGGGTATGATTTCATGCAAACCGGGCATTACAACGGATCAAAACAAGGATTTAACCGTTAATTCATCGTGTTCTTTGTTTATAATCAATCATAGCCATTATCTAGGCAATAATCAACAATCCTAACTATGTCATTACGTTAAAAATCAAGATCTAATCAATCAAAATCAAACTAGAAGGTTTAAAAAGGAATCATTACCAATTCAGACGGATATCTGGCTGCACAACAACGATCAGGACTTGTAAACACGTTCCCTGGTGCGATCCTTAGGTTCAAAGGGCTTCAAATTTGGGTTTAGATGGTGGAATTATATGGTTCTTCGTCTGTGAAGCGTTTAAGTTCGAGAGGATAAGAAAATAAAATTTTCTGCATGAAATCTGATGAAGAAGATCAACTTTCTTCACCGCCTCACCCGTCGCGTACCGCGACAAGAAGCCAAGAAGGGCTTCGCGTACCGCGAAGAAATCCGGAGGAATCTTAGATATTTTGGTCCATCGCGTATCGCCGAGAACTCTTATCCCATCCTTAGCGTACCGCGACGAGCCCATGAGTTCAATACTTAGAAATTGTTCTTCGTTTTTCGATTCCGGACACTCCCGAATTCCGTTTTGCACACGGTTTTCACCCACGTTCATTATTTCTCGTGTACTATTAACCTGTAATAATTTCAATCGTCAATTCAACGTGGATTTCTAGAACGATCAAAGGTGCTCATTACTTTGATGACATACTTCTTCGAATGCAATTGTCGCAGAAATTTTTACACGTTATTAGGTTTCTAAATTTTCGGTTGTTACATAAAATATCTCGAAAAAACAGCATAAAACGTAAACACCATAAAGCTGAGTTAAAAAACACCATAAAGCTGAGTTAAAAAACACCATAAAACGTAAACAACATATGCAAACTTTACGTGTTTATGGTGTTTTAGTGTTCGAAAACAACATAAAATGTCTTGTTTTATTTTAATTAACACCATAAAATGTTAACACCATAAAATAATTCGAAAAACACCGTAAAATATACATATGCGTGACAAAAAAACACCATAAAATGCTTTGATTTAATTCATTAATGTCTGAACATCTTAAACACAATAAAATGTTAACACCATAAATAACTTAAAAGACACAATAAAACATGAACACCATAAAAAGTAGAGATGCGTAAAAAAAACACCATAAAATCCTTGGTTAAATAATATTCGAAAAACACCATAAAACGAACAGTTCATGAGACTCAGTTTAAGTCATTATTTTTATTTTAAAAAATATATTAATATTATACTCTTTAAAAGATAAAAAAGGTTGATTTTATGGTGTAATTTTTTTAAAAAAAATATTAACGTACAAAAAGTTATGAGCGTTTAATAAAATGAGAGAAATTTCCATACGACTTACATGTGTAAGTTAATTTTTTTTGACATATTTACCCTTCTATTTTTAATACACATGTCATTCTTTTGTGACTTCTTAGACTTTTAAGGTTTTAAGCCTTTTTAAAATATCGTTACCCTCTACCACGTAATTTGCACTTTAATCATGCAGCAAAAAATATCATGTAATATGATAAAAAAATAGCAATATTATACTTAACTTAGAAAATAATATATATCATTTTTATTTTGTTTTTAAAAAATAATAATAAAGCATGTAAATTAAGATTATTTGAGTTTAAAAAATTTAATGTAACTTAATTCAACTAAAAAATCTAACAACGGTGAATATTTATTTTTGCCACTCAAGTCATATTTTACAGAAGTTCTTTAACACAAAATACATGACCACTTGATCTTAGCTAATAATTTCGTCTTATATATTATTTATTTTGTCACGTTACAACCAGATTAATATAAAGAAGCTAAGCTTGAGTTGGCCGGTGCATACACACACTACTTTAGTTTGAAGCTGATTCACGTACTAAGACCATACATGTCTCGGGTCAAACGAGGGGCAAGAAGAACCTCAAGTGGCATTTGTTTGC
Source organism: Mikania micrantha (assembly GCA_009363875.1). Classification (NCBI taxonomy): domain Eukaryota; kingdom Viridiplantae; phylum Streptophyta; class Magnoliopsida; order Asterales; family Asteraceae; genus Mikania; species Mikania micrantha. The sequence continues at coordinate 52,776,718 of CM018687.1, read as the reverse complement.
TAACAGTAATTCCAAAGCTCTCACTCATATCAACCGGTTCGTTTGATGATGTTTCTAGTTCAAACTGTTGTATCAAACTGGCTAACGTTAAACGCATCTCATGAAGAGCAAAGGTATCACCGGGGCACATTCGTCTGCCTGCACCAAAGGGAATCAAATCAAAATGTTGTCCCTTCACATCAAGATGATGATGACTTGTCAAGAATCTTTCTGGCTGAAATTCATGGGGATTTGACCACGGATTTGGATCACGATGAATCTTTGAAAGATTCACCATGAGACGCGTGCCTTTTGGGATGTTGTAGCCGCCTACAACGCAATCCTCTATAGCCTCATGAGGCACTGAGAGAGGTACAACAGGGTGGAGACGAAGTGTTTCTTTGATGACGGCTTTGAGGTAGACCAAGTTCTTCGTATCTGACTCGTTCACAAGCCTTTCCCGTCCAACTTGCTTGTCGATTTCAGCTCGAGCCGTGTAACACCCCACCCCGAATTAGGGGTGACGTGACACTATTAGAGCGATCAAAACAGAAAGCATGGTTTCCATTAAGCAAAGGTTATGATTACAGATCCCAAAAGACTGTTTAAGAGTCCTAGGTTAAATTGTTAATTACATATTGATTAATTGACCGTATTAAATGAACTAACCTAAGCTACAAAAATCCACTAACATACTTTCATGGTTCAAAAATCCTAGAGCTTATTTTTCTCTACTCACGTCCCGCCCTGAGTAACCTGTGAACCTGTTATGAACAAACACTAACGGAATGAGCCGAATACCCAGTACAGATAAAGGCTTAAGTAACAGAATCAATAACTGAATGTGTGATAACAAAAGACAAAATGATATGATATAAAGTAAAGCAAGACAATAAAATAAATCATATCATACGGGATGTACCCTGAGCCGAATCTTAATTACTACTGACATGCACATAGAGCTGCAGCTCTATGTATCGAACGTGCAATGGAGTGTGGGCATACACATATCCATCCACCAGAAATCATACACAAATATATCCTAGGACCAGTCCATACGCCTTCTTATGGCCTCATGTACCTCACTAGTACGAAGAAGACGCCGTGATCTCAGCTCACCGCCACGGTTGGTGCCACGTTATTGATACCGCAATGACATGCTTGCGGTCACCTCCGCAAGTAGGGACATGCTCGGGTAACAGATTACAAGAACGGAAGTGGTAGCACAACAATATAAATGAAATACGCTTCTCACTAAGCGTTCAACCAAATCATAATATAATATCAGAACATGTGATAATGATTTCAATCCAACAATTATATCACATGCAAGCAAAATATATTCAATAATAAATAATGCTTGAAAATTTATAACAGACAACACAAATGAAACAGATCGATATATTAAAGACGTTTAGGAATTCCAAAGGTATGTGAGAATCAAATGGGTTTCAATAATCAAATCATATACTGAAACGGAAAAGGAGAGGGTAAGAATCCGTACCTTTTTACGAGTTGTGATGATTTTTGAAAAAAACAATACTCTGTTATTGTTCGACAACCTACATTTTAGTTATGATTTTCATGAGTTCTAAACTATTATATTAAAAGTGAAGGTTGTATTTTGTTTCATAATCCCAAAATATACTATGTTTTATGTTTAGAATTCATATTTAATGTTTCAGATTATAAATTCATTATTGTGTCAAATAATGTTTAAAGTAATAAGTTTATTTAGTTATTATTTTATTATTATTATTATTATTATTATTATATTTTTTTTTAAATAGGTTTTTAACTCAACTAATTACGCTCGATTTATATTCAATATAAACACTTATTTTAAAATATTTTTTAAAATCAATTTAGACATTATTTAAAAACATATTTATAAAAGTTTAGTATCATATTTAGTAAGTTACGATCAACTTTAATTTTGTCACCAGTTTAATTAAAACTAAATCAAATTATTAATGTGTAAACAAGATGACTCCTTCTATGGGTATTTATTTTATTTGCTTTAAAAGAAGTGTTGTAATAAAAATAATAAATAAATAAGTAAAAATAAACAAAAAAAAAGGGGGAGGTTATTTAGACACCCCCTATGGATAAGTTGACACCTCCTAGGCTTATACGGGTCGTATGACCCTTTACGGGTCGTATGTGTGTCAGATTTTGTCAGACTTTGTCAGGCTACTGTCTGACGGTTAAAAGAACATACGACCCGTATTGCCCTTTACGGTTCGTATAGGGTCAAAATCAGAACCAAAATCAAAACAAAACAATTTTACTCTCTCTCTTCATTTAATACATAATTTCTCTCTCTATTCATTATAGTTTTACTCTCTCTCTTCATTTAATACACAATTTTACTCTTTCTCTCTCTCTTCACTTTTCTGTACAGTAACTCTGTCATTTTTTCCTTGAGTCTTGTGCTGATTGTCAAGACACTTGTCAATTGTCATCAGACCCGCTAAGAACCCTATTCCCACATAGCTTATTAGCTAGCTATATCAAAGGAAAGATACCCTACTCACTAGTATTACTTCAGTAGTGTATCTTTTTTTTTGAACGAAAAAAAAAAAATATATGTATACGGGTCGTATTGTGACATACGGGCCGTATGGGGTGTGTCAGACCTGCGTCAGACCTATGATTTGACGTGTCAGCTTTTGTCAGAATATTCTTTTCAATACGACCCGTAAAGCCCAATACGGGCCGTATTGACGGGTGTCCAGTTATCCACCTGGGCGTCTCCCTAACAGGCCCCAAAAAAAAACTTTCCAGGTATGAGAATCCAACCTGCAACTCCTTTCAATTTATATATGTCAATCTTTCTTTAAACCAGTCATCTTCGTCAACTTAAATTTATTCTTATCAAAATCTTAATACAAGCTTCTGTATATAATGCTTAAAATGGGCTTATATACTTTTTTTTTTAATCAAAGTTAAGGTGTGTTAGGTTACCTCATTCGCGAAACCCGGCATATTCGAATTGATCTGAGAGGCGAAGTCATGTCGGTGGCATTAGAGTACTATGATGCTTATGTTGATCAGAGAAGGAATGGAGCATGACAGAGATCATGAAAAGTGGAGCTGGATTTGTTCTTAGTGCAGCAAACAGACTTCATCGGAGGTCATAAACGGTCACCGGTTAAAACATCGTGAACATAGTGTTTGGGTTTATGTTGCAAATCTGTGGTCAAATGAGGGTGTTAAAAGTCGGAGTTAAGTAAGCGGTGATCTTGGTTCAAGCTTCATTGTCGTTTTCGTTCGTCGCCGGAGCTTGGTCACTTCGTCGGAAAACTGAGACGAACGAGAGATTGGAGGTGGTTGAGTTTGAAGCAAACAACCATTTTTTTTTTTTTTTTTTTTTTATAAGGAGGTTAGCAACACGTTGGTCGAGCTGAAGAAGATTTGCAAGCGAACAAGCCGACCAGCTACTTTTCTTTCGGCGCCTTTGTCCGACGGTAGCTTCTGCTTCCCGCTTCTTTTCTTTTGCAGGTAATGATGCGTTTTTTTTTTTTCTTTTTTTTTACATCGCAGGTATTACCTTTGCTGTTGCTTTGTGTGACATTCTTTTATATTATTATATATATTAAAAAGAAAGAAAATGAATATATATTAAAAAGGAAGAAAATGAATAGTAAGAATATATATTATATAGAGAGTGGGCTCCATTGTTATTATTATATTATATAAATTAAAAACCAACTTAAAAGTAATAGTAAAATTTTGTTTTTTCGATTTTAGTTTTTAAAACTTTTATATAATATAAAGTTTTGTTTTTTTGATTTTGAACACTAAAACTTTTAAAGTTTTTTTTTTTCGATTTTTTCACTAAAACTTTTATATAATATAAAGTTTTGTTTTTTTGATTTTGGCCACTAAAACTTTTTAAAGTTATGTTTTTTTGATTTTGGCAACTAAAACTTTTTATAATATAAAGTTTTGTTTTTCGATTTTAGCGACTAAAAGTAAAGTTTTGTTTTTTCGATTTTGGTTACTAAAACTTTTATATAATATAAAGTTTTGTTTTTCAATTTTCGCCACAAAAACTTTTAAAGTTTTGTTTTTTCGATTTTTGCCACTAAAACTTTTATATAATATAAAGTTTGTTTTTTCGATTTTAGCCACTAAAACTTTTTAAAATTTTGTTTTTTCGATTTTGGCTACTAAAACTTTTATATAATATAAAGTTTTGTTTTTTCGATTTTGGTCACTAAAACTTTTATATAATATAAAGTTTTATTTTTTCGATTTTGGCCGCTAAAACTTTTTAAAGTTTTGTTTTTTTTGAATTTGGCCACTAAAACTTTTATATAATATTAATAATAATTAAATAATAATATTATTACTATTTACTATATACTTATATAGTATTAAAATGTATGAAAAGGAATAGTATTATATATATATATATATATATATATATATATATATATATGAGTGGGTCACAAGATCTTACATGTATATATATATATATGTGTGTGTGTGTGTGTGTGTGTGTGTGTGTGTGTAGGGTTTTTATCCAGTGAAAACCCGATCTTAAAGAAAAACCCTTAAACCGTAATCTGGCCCGTCTATTTGGAATATTGAAAATAAACATGTGGTTCATACTAACCCACATTAAAATTGATTTGTTTATTTAAAACTTAATTTTTTATTCAGGTTTAATGTGGGTGTCCGTTTCTTGTGGTGACATTTTAATAAATTAGATTTTGACCACCATAAGTTTTTTTTGACTTTCAAAAGCAGTAAACAAAGACGATGGTACTAAATTTGAGAGATTTGCTTAAAGATTTGGGTTTTTGTTTTAATTCAAACGATTAGTTGTCGGCGAGAAAGATTTTGTAAGTAATTTTGTCTAATATTTTTGTAACATATTTGTCAGGATTTTGTATAATTTTATGTTTTTATGAAAAATTGTATAAAGTTTGTGATGAGATATTTGATTTTGCTATGTAACTTATACTTTTGCAAATGATATATAACACCCGTTCTTGGGAGTGTACTGTGATAACCCGCCGCAACGCGCGGGTGGGATTAAACCTAGTTTTTATTATTTTAGAATTTATGGATAAATAAAGTTGTTCACGAAAAAGGTTTCAATTTTAGTACCTGTCTTGGGTCCTAAACAAGCTTTAGCCGGCCAGTTCAAGGTTGTTAAATATATAGTGTTCATTAAAGGATAGTTTTGATCAATGTTTTTAGAACCAGATTGAATGTTGAACTGGTCGTCTTACTGGTTACTGGTCGAACCTGTTGGACCGGATTTAAGAACCGGATAACACAATAAATATATAAAATATTCTAAAAAATTATACAATTAAACACATTAAAACGAATATAATTAATGTTTAAACAAACATAATCATGTTAAAAAATTACAGGATTTCGTTTTAATGTTTTACTATTTGTTTTAGTTAAAAAAACAGAAATCCGGTTCGACCAGTGGGGTGGTTCCTGGTTCAACCGGTCGGTTTGTTTGAAGCCGGTTCGCAGCTCATTTTGGGCATACCGGTTTGGTCCAGCTCTGAAAACCATGGTTTTGATAATTTTTTTTGATCGAAAGTTAAACTGATCTGTCGTGCTATATTCAGTTATTCTAACGATTGATAGCTAAAATCAATTCCTTGATCTCCGACCTTGAGACGCATGTGCCCCAGATACTTGGGAACCGGATGGAATGCGTAAATCCTCGCACATGGTTTTGATAGTTAAATAATGGAGTTTCGAGTAGTACAGTCGCCAAGATAACTACTTTCGTAAATCTTTTGTTTAATTTTTAAGTGAATATGTAAGAGGTAACGTTGGTTTCAAGGGACGCAATATGATCTCATATTCTCATTCCATATATTTAAATCAATTTTATTCAAAATAAATAAATAAAATAATTTATTATTTTCCACTTTCGATCATCTCTTACTTTATAACCCACATCAACCACACTCTTCACTCTCAGTCCACGCACACACTCGACCGTCTACACATTTTCAACACCAATAATGAAAATCAAAACTTCAGAACTCTTCTGCGCATCTCCGGCGTCCACCGCCATATGCACCACCATGAACCACCATGCCATGGTCCGCCGTGGCGGTGGCTCCACCCCAAAACCTTCAAACCACCGCCACCACAACTACTATAACAACCATTACCAGTTTGATTTCGGAGACAAACATAAATTCAAAGCACCTTCAATCCCTTGTACATCTCAACAACATATTGATCCCAAACCCTACTCTGATTACCTTCAAAAAGACCGAAAAAGCACCTCCGCTGCATACACCACCGGAAAAAATGCTGATTTTCCGGCGAGAAGGAAAAGCAGTGCTCAATTAAGTGATTGGAATACTAGTTAACATTATTATGCATAATTATATAAAATTCAATTAATTATTATTATTTTTTCTACATCCATCTTCTTCCTATTTTTAATTTTATTATTATTATTATTATTATTATTATTATTATTATTATTATTATAATATAATTAAATTTATAGACGTATATAACTTTATTTTATTAATTGATTATTATTTTTTGATTATTTCTTGCCCTTTATTTCCATCTTGTTTTTAAAGATTTAATTAATTTAATCTTTTGGTTATATTTTATAATTCTTTTTATTATTTAAAAATTTTCAGATATTTCAAGCCGTTTCTAACACGTTAGGATTGTTTAGCAGTAACGATAATACCCATGCTAAAGTTGCAGAAATCGTGTCCACGCCTCTCGCCAGTAGTTGCTGCATGTGAAGTAGATTGATATATACATATACACACACACACACACACATATATATAGGGAGGTATTCCATTAAGAACCACTTTTATATTATGAACTTGAGAACTGCATAATACACTTGTACATTATGCTTTAAGTTTTGTACATAGAGTGGTTATTTAAAAAGGTAAAATAGTAACTTCTCCTACTTTAAAGTAAAATTACTTTTATACCCCTAAAAAATATGGTTCAAAATTAGTTTATTTGATTCTTTCATATTTAGTGGTTCTCAATTGAATAAGTCCATATATATATATATATATATGATCCGCATCCTATAATAACCCTCTCTTATTGCATAACCCGAAATAACCCTGCAAGATGAACCCGAATCTTTGGTTTTTTTTTTTCAAAATCTTAGTTTTACATGTACAAGAATATGTTCTTTTATGTGTTTGCGCAAATTCTTTTTCGTTTGAGATCCTACATCAATGTAATTTGCCTTACATCACTGTAATATTACATTGATGTAGGATCTCAAACGAAAAAGAATTTGCTCAAACACATAAAAGAACATATTCTTGTATATGTAAAACTAAGATTTTGAAAAAAAAAAACCAAAGATTCGGGTTCATCTTGCAGGGTTATTTCGGGTTATGCAATAAGAGATGGTTATTATAGGATCTTTACCCTATATATATATATATTATATATATAATATATATATATATATATATATATATATATATATATATAGGGAGATGATCAAATGTTAACCCATTTTATTGCGTGAACCGAATAACTTCATTTTATTACTTTGGGCCCACATACATTAATAAAAAAAGAAGAAAAATCTAAATCTTTATATTTACTTTAATATGGGCCCAAAGTGCAAGATATAGTTATTCGGTTAACGCAATAAGGAACAATTAACATTCTAACCATCCCCGATATATATATATATATATGGACAAAATAAAATAAAAAATATATTTTGACTATGAAATGTAAAACGTATTTCCAAAAACCTCCGAACAGGCTCAAACGAACTCCGATTTAACTAATTCCGACATTGTTGGAACTGTATCGTCAAATTCTACAATGTTTGCCTTTAGGTTTTAGCTTTAACGTTTACTTATAAACTTTAGGTTTTAGGGTTGACTTTTAACTTTTAGGTTTTAGCTTTAAACTTCAACTTTGGTTTTAAAGTTTGATAGGCTTTAATATTAAGGTTTATGATTTGAAGTTTAACGTTTGAGGTTTAGGGTTCGACAAGCTGGTTACAATGACGCGAAAATGAGTCCGTTTAGAGTTTATTTTGTTCGGTTTCCAAGTTTTAATATATTTCTTAGTCTTAAGCAAAATGGACATTTTAGGAGAGCCTCACTATATATTTTTTTGTGTGAGTGTACATATAGGGGAAAAAGTTTATCTTGCTTAAGAAAACTAAGAAATATTTTTAAAAATTCAAAAACTAACTTTAACAAACTCCGATTGTATTTATTTTTGCATCATTAAATCCGACTTGTCGGACCCTTAAAGCCAAACCTTAAATCATAAACAATAACCCCTAATGATAAAACCATAACTTTCAAAACCACCAAACTTATAAAAAAAATCCTAAAACCTAAAAACCAAGCCTAAAATCTAAACTCTAAAACTTGTTATTAAAGATAAAACCTAAAAGATAATGTTGTAAGGTTTAATAAAGTTTCCAATGCCATCAAAATGAGTTCAAACAGAGTTTGTTTGGATCGATATCGAAGGTTTTAAAAATCTTTTTTTAGCTTTCTTAGACAAAATAGACTTTTCATTTGATTTTCTCCTTATATATGTATGTATATAGTATATAGAGGAGGGATATATTGAAGACCCTCTTTAGTTGAGAAAACCTGGAACATCACTAGGATCATTTTTATAAAAAATGCCAAATAGTTTTTCATAAGAAAAATAAGATGTAAACGATGTAACACACATGTAACATAGTTGTAAAGGTATGGAAGAAGAAATTACGTATATGTTACATCGTTGTCAAGTTATTTTTTAAAAAAATTTTACTTGGCGCTTTTTTTGTTTTTTTTTTATTTTTTAATAAAAATTACTCTAATAATGTTACAAAACTAAAAAAAATAAAAAAGAAACTTTTTATACATTGGCTTTTAAAAGTTTTTTCAAGTTAAAGAGGATTCCAATTTATACATACATACATACATACATACATACCTACATACATACATACATACATACAAGGCATGTAATTTTATATAACCCACTAAATGCGCGCTAACCCAAATAACTTTGAGAAAATGAAGCCGAATCTTGGATTTTTTTTAAACATCATTGTAACACATTTTGAACAACATGTTCTTTTATGAGTTTGGGCTAATTCTTTTTCGTTTGAGATCCTACATCACTGTAGTGTGTGCTACAACACATCACTGTAGCACACACTACAGTGATGTAGGATCTCAAACGAAAAAGAATTAGCCCAAACTCATAAAAGACATGTGTGTTCAAAATGTGTTACAATGATGTTTAAAAAATCCAAGATTCGGCTTCATCTTTCCAAAGTTATTTGGGTTAGCGCGCATTTAGTGGGTATTTTGTGTGCCCAACCCTATACACACACACATATATACATATATACATACATATATATACATATATATATGCATGGTTAAAAATGTATAAAATAAAAAAAAAAATATAAGTTGAATTTAATTACAAGACATGTGGCTTTGATGATGGATGGATGATCAAAACCAGGAAATCGGTCTCAGAAGCATCTTCAAGCTTGCTATATTAGCACATTTATGAAGACTTGA